>CM076570.1:653550927-654048435 GCA_034641835.2 Pinus albicaulis
ATATCCAGACATAATTACTTCAGATTTTTTTGGTATTATCATTATCTAATTGAATTTATTTATTTTATCCTTGTCAATCAATTGAATAAAATTAATGTATACAAATTTGCAGGTTCATTCAACTTCAGAATCGAGTTCATATGCACAAAATATTCAAACAACTCGAAAACATCAGAAGCTCTTATTAGAAAGGGAGCTCCAACCCCCTGATCTTGTTTACCAGCCACTACTGGAAGGGAGCTACAACCCCCTGATATGATCACTAGATCCTACTGGCAGGAAGCTTTGACTACCTTACTGAAGGCTCCAACCCTCCGCACCACCACATACCATGTTTCATCAATCTTCACACTAGATCCAACAAATTTTAACACAACACAACTTATAAATCAACTGAAGCAATCATCAACCCAATTCGAACATAATAATGAGATCACTGTAACCAGAACAAAAAACTAAACCCAAACTTCTGCATCACCACACAGAATCAACTGCAACCCTGATCATTCATAAGACAAATGTATACGCTACTTTACTTAAGGCAACCCGCGTGTATATGCACTTTTTTGTGGTTCAACCTGCGTATAGATCTTAGTATATTAAGATTAGAGTTCTGGCCTGACTCAGAATAGATCAGAGATATTCAAACATATTTTTTCAGTTTTACATAGCCCTCATATGGTCATCAACATCAATATTTTTCAATCAACCAATCAATGATCTTTATACACAATCAACTAGCAGCATAATCAGTACTCAAACAACCCTGATCTATATGAAGACATCATTGGCAGACAACAGAAACACAACAAAACTGATCAGACATTTCCTTCAACATTCTTTAGTAAAACCCTGGCTTGCATACGCACCTTCCATAAGACAAATCTGCGATTGTACGCACTTCTTCCGAAACCAACTTGCGTATAGATTTCATCGAATATATACACACCTTTGTAGAGCTGAGCCCGCGTGTATACACGCCTTCCATGTGTCGAACCTGCGTATAAATTTGTAAGTAATTTAGGATTTCACAACACTTAAGAACTACAAAATTACTCATATCATACCTTTCACTTCAACAAACATGCGCCAGACCACAAATCTAAACAAATCATAAGAAAATCATGAAAATACATAGTCATTTCAAGTTTAGAGATCGTGATCCATCATTGTATTCATGAGTGCATCATAATATCATATCTATCTATTGATTATAGTCTAATCCATGCAAACGACGATATTGATTAAGGCCAGATTAGTGTTAAAGGATTCTCTGAATTTGAAGGAATTGAATATGATGAAGCCTTTTCTTCTGTCACAAGGTATTCATCCTTTAGATCAATTCTTGCATTGTCTGTGCAAATGGGGTGGAAGATCCACCACATGGATGTAAAAACAACATTCCTTGATGGAGTTATTGAGGATGAGGTGTACATCGAACAACTAGAAGGTTTTGAGACCTTTGATCATATTCACATGTGTGCAGACTCAAGCGAGTGTTGTATGGTCTCAAGAATGCACCTCATGCTTGGTACACCAGGATTGACAGTTATCTCTCCGATTTGGGCTTCACCAAAAGTGAAGCAGATGCAAACCTTTATCATATCTTGGCAGAAGGTAAATTTTTGATTATTTTCTTATCTATTCATGATTTTATTTTAATGGGTGAGGATAAGTTGATCAGATCTTGCAAGGATGACCTTGCAAGAGAATTTGAAATGAAGGACATGAGACTCATGTCTTGGATTGGAAGTATGGCAAGGAGATGGGGAACTGTTTGTCTCTCAAGGAAAGTATGCAGATGAGATATTGAAGAAGTTCCACATGGAGAGTAGTAAACCCATGGAAACACCTCTAGCTACAATCTGGAGGAAAGAGGATGCTACTTCAAGTGAAGTAGCGGAGGCTACCATTTATCTGCAACTATTGGGTTCACTAATGTATCTTGTGAAAACCTAACAAAATATGTTCTATGTATTCAACCAACTTAGTCAAGCTATGGTTAGGCCAACCAAATTATTTTGGAGGGCAGTTAAACATGTTCTAAAGTACCTTAGAGGCACCACCTAGTTTGGAATATGGTACAAACATACATAGGGAGTGAAGCTCTATGTCTTCACAGATGCAGATTGGGTGGGGAGTCCATAATACTGGAAGAGTACATCAAGAGAAATTTTTAGTGGTGGGTCTACAACGGTTTCCTGGAATAGCAAGAAGCAAAGATCAATGGAACTCATCTCAAAAAAAGCATAATACATGGTTGCTAGTCAAGCAACATATGAGCTGACCTGGATGAGAAATATTCTTGTGGGACTATTTGATCCGATAATGGGTCCTAATTTGATCTAATGTGATAAATTTGCATTAAGATCTTTGAAAATATAGTTTTTCACAATTAGTCCAATCATATATAGATATATATGGTATCACCATCTACAGGATTGTGTGTAGGGTTAGATAATGTTTCTAGATTACATTCCAACAAAGGAATGAGATGAAGATATTTTAACAATGGCTTTGCCAAAGGGTAAATTCGAGTTCCATAGAGGTAGGATCGGGGTAGTTGATAATCCATTTCTAGGTGAGAGGGAGTGTTGAAAATGCAGCTAGAAAAATATCAGTTTGATTTTCCTTCATCAAACTAGAGAAAATTCGAATTTCCATTTCAGCAAAAAAATTGGACGAGTTAAATTAAGTGACATGGCTTGTGTCACCCTATTATCTTAGTTAATTCGGGTTGGAAGACTTGAGTTTAGTTAAGCATGAATGATTACTAATTTGTAGCAATCTAATTCAATGAAATTGAGTAATTTCCAGTTAAATTAGTTCTAGTTTTTAGAGGAGCTAGTGGAAGGTCAAGTTGTACAACGTGACATCAGTCATACTTAGTGAAAATCCAGTTAAAAAACAAATTAGGCCAAAATAATTGTTGCATGCATAGAATTTGAGTTACCTAGTTGACGTGAAGATTCCAAGGAAGTGTACTATCATTTGTAGACTAATACAATGTGTACAAGTGGTGCATGCAGTCAAAGGATCAAACTAAAGGAATTGCACAATCTAATTGAGGGAATTTCCTAATTAATAGGGGTCTAATTTCTCAAGGACCAGCTCAAGGAAATAAGAGCTTGAATGGCTTGAATATTGGGTAAGTCTTGGATAGAGTCAGTCAGTTAGGCAGGGGGATAAACTATACACTTGTAGGTTATGCTCTGGCTTGAGCAAGCATTCGTATTCATATTTATTATTTGATTAATGTAATACAGATAGTAAGGGATTTTGAGCAGTTTCTTTCCCCTAGATAAATATCCATGTATGTTTGTTATTTCTTGATACTTGTTTATGATATGTCTTTTAGATTGTGAATTGAATTCCATTGTGAAGAAAGTAATTTGAGTCTTGGTGTTGGCCAGAGTCAGTGAGTCAGGCAGGAGGATAGATGATACAGTTGCAAGTTGTGCTCAGACATGAGAAATGATATGTATTCAAAACAATTCTTTGATTAATGAAATACAAATAGGAAGGGGATTTGAGCATTTTATTTCCTCTAGATAAATCTTTGTGTTTGTGTGTTGTTTATTTATGCATGTTTATGATATGTGTTCTAGATTGTGAATTGAATTCCACAAAGCAGTAGAGTAGATTTGAGTGTTATGATTTAGTAAATTTCTTGAGCAGTTTCATATCTACACATAATTTTTACATTCACATTCACCCTTTATTTTCCATCCATACATCGGAGCCCTTTCCAGACCATTGACTTCTGTAGTCATCTCTGCCTTATTTACATGAGGACATGCAAAAGTGTAAGTGTGGGAAATATATCAAGTCAGGGTTTGTCATATTTTTCGTCATTATAAACATTCTTGATCATTTACCTCATCCATTCACCCGTTCATAACCATTCTTATTGTGTTTCTTCATGAATATACTGTGACAAGCTTACAAATATTAAACTAGTTAATTCTCATGAATTTCCTTGATCTTTAATGAGTTAGAGAGGATTATGGTTGGTTTTACTAATGAAGGTTATGCCTAGTTTATTTCTTGTAACTCTTATGCAATTGTCGTCACTTTTGCAAAGTCAAGAACTAATGTATTTTTTAATTTTTTTTGAATGAGTGGTTAACTTAAAAAATTCTCTAAAAATCACTATTTTGTATACATCATAAATATGGATCTTGAGTATCATTTTGAGGAATTTTTAAAGAGAATATTTATTTTTAATATTTATTAATATATCTATTCCTCTAATAATTTTTTTAAATATATTATTAAAAATATCTGAGGGAATTGTTCATTATGGTTTTTAATTATATATATATATATATATATATATATATATATATATATATATATATATATATATATATATATATATATATATATATATATATATATATATATATAATTTTGGATATATTGTTGTTTGAAATTGTTTGGTAGTAATTTTGAATATATGTAATTGTATATTAGTAATTTATAAGGGAGATGATCTTGTGAACAATTAATTGGTACTTTTTAGGAGGATTGATTTTGCACATCTATTTCATTTAATTTTAAATATATCACAGATTTTGACAGCTAGTTAATTCTTAGTAGTGTCCCTCTACCTATTACTAAACATATCTTGAAGAGTATTTTTGATAACAATATAGCTCATCAAATAATTTGTTTCTTTGCAAATATTTGAAATAATTTATTTCCTTCAAGAATATTTTAAAATCTATAATATGCTTTGAAAATTGTCTAAATTATCGACTTCCCCAAGATTAAGAACTATTACAGACAAGTTTTCAGAAAGAAAACCACATTATTTTTAATTTTTGATGGGCTAATATGACTTTATTAACTATCAAAAAGGGTTGTATAACTATTCTAATTTTTGGAGATTTGTTAAAATTTACTTAAATAATTTTTTATTATATTGTGATTTTTTGTTATTTGAAATATAACTTTTAAATGTATAAATAAATTTAGCATCTGAAAAAAAATGCTAAGCAGTTTCATTATGCAGATATCACAATTCAAATTTAAAATTACAGTTTAAATTTATGCAAAAGACTAGGCTATTAAAAATCTAGAACTAGAGCCTCATGCACATATTTTATGATCTACAACTGAGTCATATCGATCACCTTATCACCTGCACATGATCAAATAGACAAAAACTTTTGGCTTATTTTCCTTGTTCTACCTCGTGAGGATTTCAACAATTCATAAGATTGTTCACTCATTAATTATATTTTGTATCCTTATATATTTACATTTTTTGTATACTTATATATTAATTTTTTTGTTTTTTATGAGATCACACCTTTTTTTTTATTAACTAAATATTTAATTTTTTTAATTTTAATTTTCAAAATACATGTGCTAATTCTTTGTTGAGCATGGACATATTTAGACATCGTCCTCATACTGGGTTGTATAATTCCTCTATCAAAGCAATAAATAATTGAAAATTGGTTTGTTAAAAACATGGTAGGGATTTGGAATATATATATATATTCCAATATACTAGATATTTAATTTTTTAATTTTAATTTTCAAAATACATGTGCCAATTCTTTGTTGAGCACGGACATATTTAGACATCGTCCTCATACTGGGTTGTATAATTCCTCTATTGAAGCAATAAATAATTGAAAATTGGTTTGTTAAAAACATGGTAGGGATTTGGAATATATATATATATATATATATATATATATATATATATATATATATATATATATATATATATATATATATATATATATATATATATATATATATATATATATATATATATATATTCTTTAGTGACATGGATATGTTAGACATGCGTAATCCTCTTTGGGTTGTATAATTCCTCTATAAAGGAAACAATAAATAATTGAAAATTGGTTTGTTAAAAAACATGGTAGAGTTGGAACCTATATATATATATATATATATATGTGTGTGTGTGTGTGTGTGTGTGTGTGTGTGTGTGTGTGTGTGTGTGTGTGTGTGTGTGTGTGTGTGTGTGTGTGTGTTAGGTCCCTATATTACTAATATAGTCCCTTAATTTTGTTAGTGTAACCCCCTTATTGTTATTGTTGTACCCCTGTAACCCCAATATTGTTATTATTGTGCCCTTAGATTATTATTGTTAAGTCGGCTAGGATTATATTGTGACCCCATGGACTCCTATATATAGAAGGAGGTTTTTTCATTTGTTTCATCCAAGAATCGTTAATTTATGTAATGTAAAGGAGGTTTCCTCCTCGAAGTGGCTTATTTCTAAGGCGTTTATATCTCTTTTCTTCTATTTTTGGAGTTGGTTTCTTAACATTTGGTACGAGAGCTTTGGATTCTAGGGTTTCGCTGCTCCAAATAGGTCATCATGGAATTTTTGCTATAACATATTTTCTACGAAGTTTCAGACGCTGAATTTTTTATAGAGAGAAGCCTAAATCCCGAGGAACATCCTGTAAAAATTTCAGATCTTGGTCGCAATATTTTTAGAGATATGATCTTTGGACGTTAGGGCTTTTTTAGGTTCCCAAATTTCACCTAAAACAGGTCATCGAGGAATTTGCGCTATAAATTTTTTTATACAAAGGTTCAGAAGCTGAAATTTTTATAGAGCGAAGAATAAATCCCGAGGAACTTGTTGTAAACATTTCAGATCTTGGTTCACAATATGTTCGGAGATATTAACTTTGGAAGTTAGGGTTTTTTTCAGGCTCTTGAATTTCTTCTCAAATAGGTGACCGTGGAAAAATCATCATAACTCTCTCTCTGAGCGTCGGATTGGAATTCTGTAAGATGTGGCTGCAAGCACACAGACTTTAGTTTCTTTTGTATCAATTTTAGAGCCAAAGGAGGATACAATGACATGTGTCAAGTCGTACAAGTTCGCTCTACTGAACCAGTCCATAATTAGGTCATTGTGGGAGATTGGACATAACTTTCCCTTGAAGAATCCAAATCATGTTAGACCTTTGGCATTCGAAAGAAGATTAAGATGGATACTACAAGGTCAAATTTTAGATATTGAAGATTCAAAATCACAAAGATAATTCAGTTTCAATATCGAGCTCCTTAAAATCAAGAAAAATGTGTGTATTTTTTTTTCAAATTGCATAAGTCTTTTGTGAAAAATTAGTTTGAAGTGATTCCAAGGGAATATTGAAGCATAAATATTAGTATTGGGTTATATTATGCCACCTAAAAATCATTAAACACCCATTAAGCCTTCATAAGTCTCCATTATGACTCATGAAGAGAAAGAAGCACAACATGACATATCGAAATTGCAAGAGCAAGTGCACCAAATTTTGTTCTCGCAAAGAGCAACAAAAAATGAAATGGAAGTTTTGAAGAAAGGTGTGGAAGATAATATGGATGGTTCGAAGAAAGGCATTGATGTTTTGAATAATGTCATGGAAGCTAAGATAGATGGCATGAAAGCTGGCATGGAAGATAAGATTGATGACATGGAAGCTAATATCGACGAAAAAATGAAAGACAACATGGAAGACATGAAGAATGATCTAAAAGTAGACATGGAAGGTTTGATGACAAGGTTAATACAATAAATGGTTCCTAATGGTGGAAATATAGTAGAGGAAATTCATGATGAGAACAAAATAAATGTTAATCATGATTTCATAAACTCTAATGTTGGATTGAAGAACCACTATATTCCAAAGATGGATATGAGGAAGTTTGATGGCAAGGATCCCGTAACATGGATACTACAAATGGAGCAATATTTTGGTCTCAATAATGTGCAAAACAAACAAAAGGTACGCATTTCAAATTTACATTTAGAACAAAATACAGTTGTATGGTATCGATGGCTTTGCTCCCATAAAAAAGCTATCACTTGATCAATTTTTATAGAGGAAATGATAGCAAATTATGAGGATACAAAGAGCAACACCTTTAGCCAATTAATAAACCTTAAACAAAAGGGTTAAGTGGTGGAGTACATTAATGACATCAAAAAATTAAATATAATGGTAACTGATATTCCAGAGGAACACAAGATTGACGTCTTCATAAGGAATTTAAAGGATAACATCCAACATGAAGTTCATGTTTGGAAACTTGATTCACTGGAGAAGGCATTCAGGTTGGCAAGAAAAAATTGAATGTAAAATTATGGTGACAAGGAAGCCTACCACTCACATATATACAGATGGAAGTGTTGCTACTCCTAGACTTCCATAACCTACAAGGTTGACACCACAATGATTGGAAGAAAAAAGAGAAAAAGGGCTTTGCTATAGTTGTGATAGAAAATACACTAAAGATCATAAGTGTGTTGAGAAGAAATTATTTTACATAGATTGTGAATAGGAGGAAGAAAATGAACAAGAAACTTCAAAAGAAGAGGATATACCCAGGAGCCAACCCTAGAAGAAGAAGAAATGAATCTGACCATATCGTGTAATGTATTGGCAAGAATTACCACTCCTCTAACTCTTAAGATAGAAGGACATATCAAGAAGAAAAAGGTAATAGTGTTGATTGATTCGGTAGTACCCATAATTTTATTCATTGTAAGGTAGCCAAGGAATTGAATTGTTTCCAATACCCAACACCATAATGTCAAGTGATGGTTGCAAATGGAGGAACTATAAATTGCTCTGGAAAATTCTATAATATCAAGCTAACCATGGGGGAATATGTATTGAATAGTCCAATGCTTTCCATTCCAATGGGAGGTGTTGATGTTGTACTAGGAGTACAATGGTTACAATCTTTGGGGATGGTAGCTTTTAATATTCAATAACTTTTCTTGAAATTTTTTTCGAAAGGAAAGGAAATAAAATTATGAGGTATTGTAGGGAAGCCAAGAATGATATTAAGCTCTAATGTCATGACAAATCTTCTGAAAAAAGAACAACAAATCATAATTGCACAATTATGCTCACTAGAAGTTCCAACATCAAAACTATCTATTTCTCCAGATCTCCAAAAAGTCTTGGACAATCATTCCAAGGTGTTTGAAACTCCCAAAGGACTCCCACCTATTCATGAATTATACCATCCTCTATTATCCAACCATATTGGATAACTGAAGCAAGGGATGAATGGAAGAAGGACGAAGAAGTGTGGACGCTCATTCAAAATTCACAACAAGATCCTAGTACATTTGATACATTTAGTTAGAAAAATGATTCCTTATGGTACAAAGATAATTTATATATTTGCAAGAATTCCCAACTTAAACAAAAGATTCTTTTTGAATTGCACACTTCTCCTTTAGGAGGAAACTTAGGATTTTTAAAATCTTACCACAGGGTGAAGAAAGAATTTTTTTGGAATGGCCTTAAATCTGATATTCAAAATTTTGTGGCGAAATGTTTGGTTTGCCATCAAAATAAAGTTGAGAAAATTAAGACCCCGAGTGTTCTACAACCTTTATCCATTACAAGTCAACATTGGGAGGAGATTTCAATAGATTTTATCACATGTTTACCTAAGTCCGAAGGAAGTAGTGTCATCATGGTGGTAGCTGATAGAATTACCAAGTATGCACACTTTTGTGCATTATCTCATCCATTAAAAGCAAGTACAATTGCTAATGAATTTATGGAAACAATTCAAAAGCTACATGGAAACCCAAAGATAATTGTAAGTGACAGAGATCCCATTTTTACTGGAAATTTTTGGGTGGAATTATTTTCTTGTTTAGGTACTCAACTAGCTCATAGCTCATCTTATCACCCTCAATCCAATGGTCAAACTGAGATAGTGAATAAATATTTGGAAGGATATTTCATTGTTTTGTATCTGATAATCAAACGCAATTGGTCAAGTGGTTACCTCTACCTAAATGGTGGTATAACACTTCCTTCCATACTGCAACAAAAATGACCCCATTTATGGCACTTTATGGATATCATCCACTATCCATCACATATTAGTTAAGAGAAAATTATAAGGTTCAAGCAGTGGAAGATCACATTGAGCATCAACAAGAAGTTCTCCAACTCTTAAAGGATAACCTAAATTTGGCACAAAATCGAATGAAACAATAGGCAGATCAACATCGCAGTGAGAGAAGTTTTAATGTAGGAGACTGGGTATTTTTATGGCTATAACCATACAAAAAAATGTCCCTCAAGCAAGATACGAAGGATAATAAATTATCGCCATAGTACTATGGTCCTTACAAGGTGTTGCAAAATATTGGTACTATGGCATACCAATTGGAGGCTCCTACTTCTTCGCGATTGCATCCAATTTTCCATGTTTCATGCTTAAAGAAGGTTATAGGGGAAAAAATTCCAATTCAAACAATATTGCCAAAATTTTATGGGGAAGGAAAAATCATATTAGAACCTGAAGAAGTCACGGAAACAAGAACTCAACAGCTACGAAATCGATCAATTTCAGAGTATCTCATCAGATGGAAGAACTTACGCACTGAATATTCTACATGGGAGGATGAAAATTTTATAAAGAATCATCCAGAGCTACTCAAGCATTGAGGACAACACTTTTTTGAAGGAGAGGGGCATGTGAGGTCCCTATATTACTAGTATAGTCCCTTATTGTTGTTAGCGTAACCCTCTTACTGTTATTATTGTACCCCTGTAACCCCAGTATTATTATTATTGTGTCCTTACATTATTATTGTTAGGCCGGCTAGGATTATATTGTGACCACATGGACTCTTATATATAGAAGGAGTTTTTGTCATTTTTTTCATCCAATAATTGTTCATTTATGTAATGTAAAGGAGTTTTCCCCCTCGAAGTGGTTTATTTCCAAGGCGTTGATATCTCTTTTCTTCTATTTTTGGAGTTGGTTTCATATCTATATATATGTATATTGAATAAAAAAAATTTTAGAGACAATTTGTTTTGAATGTTTATAAATATATCTATTCCTTCAATAAATATTTTGAATATATTGTTGTATGCAATGTGTTTCAATGTGTTTTGTTTTTTATGAATTTTGATTAAAATGATAGTATAGACTGAAATGATGTATTTTAGGGACATTTTAATTTTGATTTATATATATGATAAAAATATTTTTCTAAGTTTCATTCATTCTTATAGAATTTCGTCTTGTCAATTTGGCTATATTATATTTCCAAAATATTAACTTTTTTCCTTGATTGTTAGGTAGGTCATGTATAAAACTGTGAAATTTTCAAATCTATGTCAAAGATCAACATGATATTTGCTAAAATTGTAAAATATTTGAAATTGAAATTATTAGTGTGCAATTATCTTAATTACTTAACTACCTCTTTCATTCATTATTTGCAAACTATATATATATAATTTAAACTATATATATATTTAAATTAGCATGCATAATTGGAATCAATTAAGTCGTCATGATATTTACTAGAATTGTACAATACTCGAAACTAAAATTATGGGTGTGCAATTACCTTAATTATTTAACTACCTCTTTCATTCAAACTTTGTAGAGTATAATCACTATAATTACATTGGGATAGAAATTGAAATGTTTGTTATTTATGTTGTAATTGTATTTATTTACATTGAAATGCATAATTGGAATCAATGCCTTGAAAATATCATTGGGCATCTAGATTGTGTATAACTTAATATTTTTGGAACTATTAAGCTTACAAAACAGTAAGTCAAGTTGGAATTCCATGGGACATCAATTTGGTAGTTTACTAACACACGAAATAATTTCTTTTTAGCCCCCTTTACCTCACACTACTAACACTGAGTTTCAATCTCTTTATGAGAAGCGCCCATAATGTAAGACCTCACTCCATATGAAAAAAATTTAAAATTCATTCCAAACCAAATTGTTTTTAAATTTTGATTCATTAATATGAATTTATTAGCTTAGAAAAAGGGTTGTATAACTATTCTAATATTTGGAGATGTGTTAAAATTTACTTAAATAATTTTTATTGTATCTTGATTTTTTTGTCATTTAAAATGTAATTTTTAAAATAAATGAATTTAACATCTTAAAAAAATCTAGGTAGTTTCATTATACAGATATCACAATTCAAATTTAAATTTACAATTTAATTTATGCTAGACCAGGCTATTAAATCTCCTGAGCTAGATCCTAATGAACACCTTTTATGATCTACAAGTCGGTCATATCTATCACCTACACTTGACCGCGAACAACCCCATTTGGCTTATCAACCCCATTCTACCTCCTAAGGATTTTAATAATTCAAAAGATTGTTCAACCATTAATTATATTTTGTATCCTTCTATATGTACTTATTTTGTTTATTTTAATTTTTAAAAAGACACATGAAAACTCTATGTTGACCATGAAATACTTACACATCGTCATCATACTCAGTTGTATAATTCGCCTCTAGGCTCAATAATGAAAATAAGTGACAATTGGTTTGTTAAAAACATTGGAGGGGTTTTTTTTACACTATCGAAATAAGACGATGTATGTGTATATGTGTGTGTTAATAATCGATTTAATTATAAGCATATTGAGATACATTAATTAATAGGTTTATTAACATACATATTCAATTAAAAGCATTGGTAATATTATGTGAAGTAATCCCCAATGGGGGTGTCTTGTCATAGTGACAAATGGTGGCGGAGAATGCGGGAGGGTCTAGCCTGCTGCCACGCACTAGGTAAGAGCATTCATAACTCGCACAAATAATTTTTGGGCGATGGAGATTTCGAGGCGAAATAGACCACCCTGTGTTGTAGTGTTTTCTCTAAAGCCATGGCTTGAGCCTCATGCACAGGGTGTGAGTTGGAAGAACAGGGAGGTTGTGAGTTGGGTATGGTGTTGTATGCGACCATGGGATCTTGGTAACTGAGATTTAGATGTGGAGTGCATTGTGGTATAGGTAGCTTCTACTTTTCGGGTGGTGGGAAAGAAGCCCAATTGGGAAGATATATCGGGTGGTAAATGGTTCTCGGTGGTGGTACGGGTTGTGGTGATCGTGGACAAGGATGGGGAGAGGTATTGGAGTGGGCTCAAGTGGTGCTTAGGAGTGTTAACTCCCTGGTGCATGCGCTGGTACTGGAGTCCATCTGTAGAAAGAAAGGGAGGGGAGCTAGTATTCGGGATTATGGTATGTTCTAACGATTTGGACGATGCCGGTGATAAGGCGAGCAGGGATGGTTTCCACAATGGTAATATAAATAGAGGTGAGGCATCCTATGTGGGTGAAGGATATTCTTGCCCTGTGGGAGCGTGGAGTGGGCATAGGGGATGCATGCCATGACTATGAGGTAGAGCTTGCATAGGTGGATTTGGGCGTGACATGGAGGATAGGAGTTTGGATGGGGAAATATGCTTTGACTCAGAGTCCACAGAGAGCCAACACTCGGTGGTAGGAATTGGGCGGATATATCAGGTGGTAAATGGTTCTCGGTGGTGGTGCGGGTTGTGGTGATCATGGACAAGGATGGGGAGTGATATTGGAGTGGGCTCAAGTGGCACTCAGGAGTGTTAACTCCCTGGTGCATGCACTGGTACTGGAGTCCATATGCATAAAGAAAGGGAGGGGAGCTGGTATTCAAGATTGTGGTATGTTCAAGCAAGTTGGACGGTGCCGGTGACAGCGCGAGCAGGGATGGTTTCCGCAATGGTAATATGAATAGAGCTGAGGAATCCTATGTGGGTGAAGGATATTCTCGCCCAGTGGGAGCATGGAGTGGGCGTAGGTGATGCATGCCACGACTATGAGGTAGAGCTTGCATATGTGGCTTTGGGTGTGACATGGAGTATAGGAGGTCGAATGGGGAATTGAGCTTTGACTTAGAGTCCACGAAGAGCCAACACTTGGTGGTAGGGATAACAGTCTCTCCATCTTGCTCTTAGGGACAAGTTGACACTTTGATCACCATGGATGTGATACCCACCCAGCTCTAAAATATTCAACTCAATTTGGACAACATGCGGGAGCAAAAGTATGAAGAACACAATGAGATTATTGCTTCAATAAATGATATACAACATATGCAGAATGAAACTATGGATGCTCTAGAGAGTCTAATATGCCAGCTGAGGCACTCCCATGACCACCTTCGAGCGCTGGAAATATAGGTAGAACATATAGACTACCATGTCCACAACCGTGCAGGTTTCTTTGTAGTGCAGGCATCAACTCCTCCTAATCTGCCACCATGATGTTTTATGTTTTACTATTTTTTTCCAGTTTTCTGCCGGAGATAACCATTGGCACCATTTTCCTTAGCATGCACCCAAGACTATTGGTTGTGAAGCCTTTGGCCTGGTTCTCTTTTAAGCTTGGGATGTTTAGATGTAATACAACAATGTTGTTGTGTGATCTAAATTTTGAATTGATAATATAAATATGCTTTCGACCAACAAATATATATATATATCTATATATATATATTATTTTTTAATATGAGGAAGATATATGACTCTTATGAATTTTAAGAATATTTCAATACAAGGTTAAAATAAACTATTTGAATATTTTTTTTTTTTTCTAAGTATGACTAATTCTATTATGTATAAAATTACTGGTACAAAAATGCCACAGCGTCAGCTTGGTGAGCCTGAGCACTGGGCTTGATAATCAAGCTAGTCAAAGAGTTTCTGGACTGCCCAGGATGGGAAACCAGTCCTTTTAACCACAAAGTCTGAACTTCCCTTGAGAGGGAAATCGGTTTTAAGTTTATACAAGCCAAACTAACATGAGAATAAATACTAAAATTAGAAAGCTGCTGTTGCAGCAGAACAGTAAAGCTTGGAAGCATAAGATTCCTACAATAACTGAACAAAAAAACCTGAGTAGCTTTGCAGATGCTATCCATGAGTTGGAGAGGGATGTTCCTCGATGATTCTGTAGGCGAAGGCATCGCTGCTTTCCTTTTGTCCATCATTGAGTGCGCTCTCTCGACCAGTACGCCCCATCGCCATGCATTGCTCGTACTGAGAAGGAGGAGCAGAGGTAGCTGGAGCTGCGCATGGAAAACTAGAGCCTGGAGGGGAGAGAGGAGTAACAGAATGGGGCGGAGCCAAATTTGGAACTTCTTCATGAAGAGTTACAGTAATAAAAGCTGTGAGGGTGGCGTTGCACGACGTGCAATCAAACCGGAGCTCAACTCGCTGGGAGGTCTGCCTGATGGTGGGTCGAACGGGGCGAGGAGAGACAGGAGGGACCGGAGGGAGTGAAACGCTTGGAGACTCACGAGCTGAGGGCGGAGGGGCAGGATCAGTGACGGAAGCAACGTGAGAGGCAGGAGCTTGAGCTCCGTCTTCCTCTATCGAGGGATAAACAGAGCCATGGCTTAGAGGAGGGCGTCGTTGATTAGATTGACCGCGACTGGGTTCGCGTCTACACCTCATGCGTTCACGGAGACGAGGCATGGTGACAGATGCTGGACGGGGAGGACTAGGCCTAGAAAAACAAATGGAGTAGCAGGGGAGAAGTGAAAGGTCGAGATGCCACAGGACTGAGCTATAGGAGCATAAACCAGACAATTGATACCATGACCAGAGGAAGAATTAACACTGCACCACGGACTGTGAGAAAAATGGAAATCCGGATCCGGTTCAAAGCAAGCAGCCAAAGAACAACGCCGCCCAGCGTTCTTTCTTACACTGGCATCTGCGAAGCCTGGAGAGAAAATCCCTTGCAGGGGAGAAGGAAATCCATGGCCGTCCACTGCGCCAGTCGAGCCATTGAAAATGTGCTCCATCGCACAGAGAACCGCCATAAACATACGCCTGGTGAGCATACCAAGAGAGTTAACCTTCGCGCGAGGTGGTGCATTAAGGGCATTATAAATGCCAGTACCGGGAGCCACATGGGCTACCCAAGTGAACACCATTGGGAAGTGCACAGGGTGCCACGTCCCAAACTGTGCATTAAACATCCGCATCCGGAGAAAATATTCATTTTAATATCAAATTCCCACACACACACACACATATATATATACTTTTTTTTATACTTGGAATGAAAACACAAAAACCTAGAGTAATTCGCCACATTTTATGCATGGTAAACTAGGTAAACCATCTCACCCTAAGTGAATCAAAGAGAGTTGAACCTATGATAACAACTAGAAACAATAATAAAGAACTTCATGTCTTGCTATAGATAACTTGAGTAATAAAATATTTTATATTTTAATATTGATTTATATATATATATATATATAAACCATAGATTTATTAAGCACTCAAAGGGATCAAATTTTCTATAGGTGCTTATCAATTAGGGTTATCTTGGGTGGTTAGGTGAAATGGTTAATATCTTCCCCACTTGCATTCAAATGTTCGCTACTCACATGATGAGGTATAAGCCTTATTTTTATAATGAATTTGTGCCTATAAATATTATTGCATTCTATTCAAGCATTGTGAACTCTTAAGTGAGTATTCTTGTGCATCGGCCTAGTACCAAAAATGCTCATTCTTCATGTTTTGCAATTTCAGAGATGTTTGCACCTCAAATATTTGATCCCTCCTCATAATTGTTAGATACTTGGTTGATATGGAAATATATTATGTTGGACACCTAATATGTTAAGGTTATGGTGTGTTATGTAATCAGCTGTTAAAGTCCAAGAAACCTTGGAAAATGAATCCAATTGTTTCAACATTATAATTATATGTGTAATATTATTAATATGAATTGAATTAATTTTCCAATTTTGATTCCAACAGTTGAATAAATTTTCCAATTATGATTCCAGCAGTGGTATCAAAGCAGTGGTTTATCTGCCTTGTTGAATAGCCGAGACGTTGGTCTGTGGCCTTCTAGAGTATGCATGTCTGGGCATTTTTGTAGACATTGCAATCTTTTCTTTGTGTGTAAGTTTGTATGTTTGATCTAAAACACTATGAATGTATTGTTTCCTCTCTCTCCATATTTTTTGAAGGAGGAATTTACATAGAGGTTATGCATGGATCACCCTAATCATACCATCCTTGTGCAAGAAGAGATGACAACGATCATTGGTATGAGAAATATGTAATGCCTTACCTGGAATATCTTAAGAATTGCCATGAAATTATGAGTTTATAAGGTGTTACTCAATGTGGGGTTTTGAAAAATAGCTTTTTCGCAAAGTGTTATAGGTGGCTTCTCTATATTGGTTCTCAAATAAAATTGCACAGTAAATAAGTCACACCATAAAATTGTACAATAAATAAGTCACACCATAATGGAGTATCCAAATACCTTTGACTTATTTATCTTATGCCCATAATATATATAAAATGTTGGCACAATGTTTACATAACAATAAATTCATGTAAAAATTGTCCCTTCATTAACTAGAAACTAACATATACAAAGAATGACAAGGATGGAATAACCTATAACTTATTTCAGCATTAAAGATTTTTCATATTAGTCATATTTTGGAGCAAAATCCACCAGTAAAAAATTAGAATTTTAGACCCCAAAATGATTGTATCAATGACTTGAAACTTAGTACTATGCTCAGGGATATTCCAACAACACATTCAAGGCATAAGAGCAGAAAAATACACCCTTGGAAGGAAACAAACTTAGCCAAATAGATTCCATGAAATATAACAACAATAAGGAATGTGTAATATGTTCCCCTTCGCAGTGACTACGTACAACAACGTGGATGCATATTTAGCACATTAGAAATGGCCTCAAATTTGTCCCACAATGAAGAAAAACTCAACCTCTAACATTGACTTAACCAGCAACCACAAAGATGACTTGAACCACTTAAATGTGCACTGAACTCGGCCTAAGGAAAATTTATTGGATCTGTAACTAATATATGTTTCTTTTTCTTCAATTATGGTCAATGGAACTCAATTAGAAATTTGAAAATAATTATTCCCTCTCTTCTGTTGGGAAAAACACTGAGAGGGGGGGGGGTGTGAATCAATATTTAAAACTCACACAAACTTTTCTTTTTTTTACTCATTTCTATACATGACTTTATTTAATCAAACTAACGTATGCACACGATTTTAATCAAACTTGTGTATGCCCAGTAAAATTTTTATTCAGATAAACCTTCAGAAACTTTACTTACCCCAGTGCATCATTTATTCATAAGACATTTAGTAAGTAGTAAACATGTGCAATAAGAACATAATAAATCATCACATAAGTAACACACATGAACACCAGGATTTAATGTGGAAACCCAAGTCGAGAGAAAACCACCATTGTTGTCATCTCTGTCTTCTATATTTATTATATATAAAATTTCTTATAATCTTGTACTGGCGCATACTCATACCAACACATAGGCACCCACTTGTAGAAGGCTCCAAACTTCTCTCGTTTTCAAGTTGCTACTGGAAGGGAGCTCCAACCCCCTGATCTTTTTTACCAACCACTACTGGAAGGGAGCTACAACCCCATGATCTGATCACCAGCTCCTACTGGCAGGAAGCTTCAACTTCCTTATTGAAGGCTCAAACCCTCAGCACCATCACGGACCATGTTTCATTAATTTTCACACTGGATCCAAATTTTTTTAACACAAAACAACTTGTAAATCAACTGAAGAAAGCATCAACCCAATTCGAGCATAAAATTGAGATCACTATAACCAGACCACATCACTAAACCCAAACTTCTACATCACCACACAAAATCAACTGCAACCCCTATCATTCATAAGACAAATTTATGTGCTACTTTACTTAAGGCAACCCACGTGTATACTCGCTTTTTTGTGGAGCAACCTACGTATAGATCTTAGTATATCAAATATTAGAGTTTTGACCTGACTCAGAATAGATTAGAGATATTCAGACATATTTTGTCAGTTTTACAGAGCCCTCATATAGTCAGCAGCATCAATAATTTTCAATCAACCAATCACTGATATTTATACACAATCAACTTGCAGCATAATCAGTACTCAAACAACCCAGATCTATATGAAGACATCATTGATAGACAACAGAAAGAAAGCAAAACTGATCAGACATTTCCTTCAACATTCTTCAGAAAAACCCTGGCTTTCATACGTGCTTCTTCTGAAACCAACTTGCGTATCATTAGGGGAATTTTGAGGTCTAAAATGGGCCTCCTAAGGAAATTATAAAATAATAGTGGAAATAATCAAATAAGATTTGATTACATCATCAAATTTTAGAGGGAAAAAAGAAAAACTACTTTTTCAATTCATATTTTCAATTTATCTCCCAAAGCTTTTACTCAAATTTTGAGCAGGAGTACTCGTTGGATGAAAAATTTAATTCCTCATCCAATGATTACCCATGTTGCATAATTTCAATGGGTCTTGCTACACAAAAATTGAGATATACATGAAAAACGTGATCGTAATCACGTTTTTTTTTTAATGTATTTCTCATTTTTTGTGTAGCAGGGTCAATCGAAAGTATGCAACATAGGTACTCCTTGGATGAGGAATTAAATTTTACATCCAACGAGTACTCCCATTTGAAATTTTAGTAAAAACATTGGGAGATAAGCTGAAAATACGAGTTGAAAAAGTAGTTTTATTATTTTACTATTTTTTAATCTTTTTACCCTTTTACTTAAAAAATGGTGAATTATCTCCCATGGTTGACATCATCATCTTGAATCCTATTGATTCTTATAAAGTTTATTTTTATTAGCAGGCCCATTTTATACCTCAAAATTCCCCTAATGTAGATTTCACTGAATATATATGCACCTTTGCAGAGATGAACCCACGTGTATACGGGCCTTCCATGTGTCGTACCCACAACGTGTCGTACCCACATATATATATGTAAGTAATTCTGGACTACGCAACACTTCACAACTAGAAAATTACTCAGATAATACCCTTCACTTCAACAAACATATGCTAGACCACATATCTAAACAACTCATAAATAGATCGTGCAAATGCATAGTCATTTCAGGTCCATATATCCCGATCCATCATTGTATTCATGGGTGCATCATAATATCATATCTATCTATTTATTATAGCCCAATCCATGCAAATATACTTCAGTTTGAATTATTCATTCAATTAACATACTCATGCCCACTTAGCGCTATGATATTCACCTCCTTATATAGTTTGAGCCTTAGCCAATACCATGAGCCAAAACCACACAAGTGTCAATGGTATTCTTGGACGAGATCAAATAATTGTTACTGTGCTCAATGTTGTGGACTAATACCATGGTAAAGACCCCTAGTATTATAAAATTAGTTCTCTAGCACATACGTGACTTTGCTTCTTTGTACCCGCATGTATACACAACTTTTCCTTTACTAACTCGCATATAGTTCTTCAACTATGTACTTTTTCCATATTCTGATTCTGATCTACAAAGCTACTGTCCCATCATTTTGACATTCTGATTCATTATTTTTTCACTTTTGAGCTTATCCAGAAACCATATACTTGGTCGTTGACAAGTGGGTTGCCATCAAGGACAAATCATGCAGACATAATTCCAACATCTTATTGACATAAAAATATCTAAAATTTGTACCATGAATATGGTTTAAACTGCTCCCATAAACCACTCATCCTCTGGAAATTAAGTGTTGATATCATATGAAATTACACCTCTTTATTGAAATGAATCAGCCCTATATGATAGCAGAAATTGGCTTCTTACTCATGCACAATAAATTCGGCCTAATTGTAGGAAAAAGTAGTCAATTTGATCTTTGCAAATGACAAGTCTTTGGCACTATATATTATGAGTGTGATAATCAAGTTGTCCCTTGGAGACTTGAAGCAATAGCTCGACCCTCAACCCTCCTAGTTGTTCATAAACCCTTCTTAAAGAAAATCCTGAATGATGCAATATGACCCCTCTTCAAGTTTGTGATCTAGAATGGTCGACTCAAAAATATTTGTAACCTTGCAATAAGAAAAAATGATAGACTAATCTTCCCAAAATCTAACTAGGGTGGCACTTGAAGTCCACCTAAATTAGCTTAGAGTTTCACTTGAAACTCTTGAAACTAGCTTGACCTTCTTCTCAATGTAAAGTAGAAATTATAGGAATAGGATCCACTCTAAATGAGTTCCATTATCTATTTATAATTCTTCTTTTAGCCTCCTCCTAGCTTATAGATTCTCCTTTTTCCCAATCATTTTATTTGTGGGGCCCATTTTCCACTAGGAGACTTTTGCCAATATTTTGAATAAAATAGTAATTTTCCTCTGTTACACAACAATTTTTCACTATTCCTGTACTCCCCGTTCCTGATCTTGGAGACCCCTAACAGTGACCTCTATGTCTATTTTCCATAATGAAAATGTGCCATTATATCCCTTACAGCATAATGAGTAAACTCTATGTTGACCATTCCTGATGAAGCTCCTTAAAAACATGGTTATCTGGAGAAGCATGCCCTATGTGTGTCTTTCTCACGCCGATGGCTCTTTTTTGGTTTGGGGCAGTGTCGATTGGTGCTATAATGAGAATCATACCTACTATGATCCTCTTCTAGAATTAAAAAGAAAATGGAAGTAAAGCTTCATGGAGGAGAGCTGGTTGTTTGTTCCTGAGGATAGAGACAAGCTTCTCCCTTTGGGCTTCTTGTTCCTACAAAAATGGAACCATCCAAAGGGATAACCCAATTCCCCACCTTAAGTGGATCCATGTTCCCTCTTCCCTTGCTATAAAATGGACATCCTCCCATAGCTTTGCTAGTTAGAACAAATATAGAAGAACAACATAGATATATTTGTTGCTATAGGTATCGAGTGAGAGAGACCTTTTTCCCTTTGTATCAAGTTGAAACGAGCACTTTGGAGACATGCCTGGATCTAGATCCGTCAAAGGAGAGCTGCGACATCAAGGCATAGGTTGTAATTTTCCCTCTCTATTTTAATATAATACAATTTATTCTTGCTTTCCATTCTCATCTTTAATGTATGATTAGATTCTTAGTTCTCCTTGATCAACTAGGTAGATTTGTGAAAAGAGATATATGTTATGCTTTCATGTTTTCTATTGTTTGATCCCTTGTGCAAGTAACCAAGCATCAGTGACAGTGAGGATTCGACTACGGAGCACGAAGGATCAAAGGCTTCAACCAAGGAACAATATCAGATCGAGGTAGGTGATCTATTCACGATCTGCATACATTTACAATCTAGGAAAGTAGGCTTCTAATTGTTCCTTGTTGTTACTAGACCCATCCTAGGGCTAGAGGGATCGTCTCTGTACGCAGAGAGGATTTTACTGCATAGAAAATTGGGTCCAGGAGGATGGCCCTTCCGTTCTCATAACGTATGGGGATAGTCCTCCTATTACTATGGCACCCCCTCCATGTAGTTTGATCGCTTCCTTTAATTGGATTCAATTCACGGGATACCACCTTCCTTCTTACGTGATCTTTGAGATCATTGTACATGCCTGCAATATGGTTGTACCAGGCATGATTATATATGAAGGCGCGTCGGTTAGTATTTTGTCCTCAACTACCTGGTAAGCTTTTGGTTCCCCACAGCTTGTGCTTGTTACTCAGAATCTGTTGGCTTTTAAAAGAGGAACCAATCAACTATTAGTAATCCTTTTGAAGTTTCCTATTGCTTTAGGAGGAAAGATTGTCTATATAGACATGATGGTTTTCCAAGGCCCCTTCGATTTTAACTTACTCCTAGGGCACGAATACACTTATGTCATGGGAGCACTTGTCTCATCTCTCTTTCGTGTGATCTGTTTTCCAGATGAAGGTCAGATTGTGACCATTTATTAAATTTCATTCATTTTTCCTGATGTGACATCTGATCTACCATTGTCCCTTCTTGGTCCTTACCTGACAGAGGCATCTACCCTGCCACAGGGTAATTATGTGGCCACTTGTTCATCACCCACATCCAGTGATAGTGCCATCGTGTACCATGTTCTGGAGGCATTAGATCTCGATTTCCAAAATGTTGTTCTCCCATCAGATGAGAACCTCTTGGAAGCCATGAGTTTTCATATGCCTTGATCAGGTCTCCGGAACATAGTTCATTTTCTTGTGTCAAGCTCCTTAAAAGAATGAAACAAGCTTGTCAGAGAAAAGTTCTTTTCTTGTGTCAATCTCTTTAAAAAATAAAACAAGGTGTCATGAGGATAGTTTTTTTACTATGTTAACCTCATTAAAAAATTAATTAGGTCTTATGAGGATAGTTCTTTTACTATGTCAACCTTGTTAAAAAATGAAACAAGTTCCCTTTCAGTGTGACTCTTTCACTTCACCTCGTAACTAAACCTTCACTCCATTCATCTATTAGTTACTAGTAGTCTACTCAGGTGAATGGATTGAAGCTTGGGGGGCATGTACCTTGGATTAAGTCGTCTTGCTGACGGCATGCAAGTTTTCTGTTCTCAAGTAGAGTTTCTAATGTTTCAAGCTTGTTTCAAAATGAAACCTCATTCCCTTTTGTACGTCAATCTACAGTTTTGGTTTTGATTTTGTGTGATTTTTGTGAACCATTTTCCTAATTATCTTGTTTTACTTAAGAGATGCATTGTTCTAAGATAGACATTTCCAAAAATAGTAAAATCGTGATCATCATTACACCATGTATGGAACAGGAAAATAACACACACACACACAGATTTGGTTTGAAAATAGTATTCAAAGTACATCATCACCCCAAAAATTATATATGTTCTGCTACATAGCAAGACTCGCAGGTCTCGACAAAACAAAAACTACAGAAATAAAAACTAAACTAATCAGTGTGATGATCCCGATAGCAGGCTACTGCTAGAATAACTCAAGTCAACAGTCGGTGAATGCGATCGGATACTTCGACAGTATGCCGCTGGTACTGGCGGGGAATGTCTACCACTCGAGCATACTCGGGAATCTTGACAGTTAAAACATACAGGTTCAGATCAATATCTTCCTCTGCATCCACTCCTTCCACATATGGAGCGGCCTCGAAATATCTCGCGACCCTTCTGGCAATCGACGACATCCATGCTAGCCTTTGCGGTCTGACATTTGCAACACATAAAGTTTCAATATCAACACATATATATTAAAAAAAAACATAAAACATGCAAAATATAACAAGAACATGTTTTTACCTCTGTCATATCAGTGTTCACCCACTAGAAGTGGTAAAACAGGATCACCTCGGAAATCCATCCAATAGTATGGCCAATCCTCCACCACAATCAGCTGATGCCTCAGCCATGTAATGAAGGCAGGTTTGAATGACATCTATTTTCCACCCCCTCTGCGAGGCATCATCTCTGCCCACATCGTCAGTCGTGGCTCCCATGGTAATGGTGTCGCTACCTTTGTCCCCTAGTATTGGAACAGTGGTACCCGTTCTAGGAATATTGCCGTCAAAATGGATCCATACCCAAACTGCTTCAATTTATTGTTTTTCACTTTGTGAGATTCTTTTTAATATTTTCCACTACGGCCTCTGACCAATTAAAAATGGTGGGTGCCATACAATCCACCGCAGTTTGTATTTAAGCCTTAGTGGCCTCATGCGGCGGTTGTGCCCCAGACACATGTGTAATGATACATAGCACTACTTTGAGCAGTAGATTGGCCACAGTGCTTATTTCTATCTTTCCGCTCAAAGATATTTTTTCCTCGAAGCATGCTCTCCAAATGAGCATGTCCATGCTTTTTCCCATGATTTGGGCTCCAGTCAAACATTCTCTTTCCCATCTATGTGAGAGGCCAGTAAGAATTAGATTCTAGCCACTTCAATTTCAAGTTCATGATCACCGAGAATAAATCTCTCCCGATTCGTATCTCAGATGTTGATCAAATATTGTAATAGATCTGGTTGGGCTCTTATGCCAGAATTCATGAAGAAATTGAGGAGCCTACAGTTCATCAATGTAGCGATAAAATCTTTGTTCTCCATGGTTGCTCTGTCAACATCATCATGATCTCTCTCTTTCCATTCAATCACCACGATTGCCTGCTTTTATTCCCTGTAAAAAATGTTCACATGGTTCATTATCAGTATTCATGCTAAAAAAAATGACTTTAATGGACTTTTTGAGAGAAATTTTCCACATTATTGCACTTTGTGAGCGACACGACTGTTTTAAAAACATCAGTGCCAATCGACGTCCTACTCATTTTAAAAATGGCAGTCTGGTGCGATCCTGACATGGGACCCCCATGCTAATCTACCGTGACCATCGGTTTAAAATAATCCTCCTAAAATTTAAATCATGCCACAGCAAATAATAAAACATGTATTGAAATGAGGGGAAGGAGTGCACCTCTTACTTGGCACTGATGATTCATTGATTGGCCTCCCGGATCTCTCGCAATTTTCTCCTAAAGAACTGAGGTAAAAAAGGGTAAAAAATTCTTCTCAAGAGTCTGAAAGTAAAAAGTGAAATGTTTTTTACTTTCCCTATTTTTGAGTGTTTAAAATCACTTTAGGGTTTTTTTTATCATATTTAAATAACATTTTAATGTTTTTACCTCGAAAATAGATTATGGGTTTGTTCTTGTGCAACGAGAGGGGTAATTTCTTCATAGATGACATATTTACGAGTTCCAGTTTATGAATTTTTTAAACTCGTTAAAAATAAATGAAAAATTAACCCCTGGAGTCATCTTTCAGCTCTTTTCTGACTCTCTAAACATGAAAATATTGCCGAGTTATTTTCCTTTTGAGCTCATTAAAGTGCACGAAACATCATTTACCTAGTATACATTTACCCCTTTTTTAGGTTGGGATAAATTATTTATGAAAAATGAATACCTTAATCAATCGCAACTAAGAGGTTCTCTTAGAATTTATTTTCTACATTTTCAGGTGTGAGAGACTATTTGCGAAAAGGGCCATTTGGAGTTTTATTTTCACCTCTTTTCAAAATCTCTAAAAATGAAAAAACATTGAGTTCCACCTTTTTCGGGCTCATTAAAATTTAACGGCATTGGATCTGTCATTATGACGACACCGAGTTCCTCCTTCCTAGGCCTCGTAAAATGTACTAGGATGGATTTTTCCGAAGGAAAAACTTATATAGCAAGCATATACTATCCCCTTAAATATTGTATACAAAAATGACTGGGGTACTCGTCGGAAATGGTGGGTAAAAATGGAAAGTATTATTTAATTGTGTTGGCGGTATGTCGCTCTTGAACGTGACACATCCTCTGTTTCATGTCGGGTTGGGGACATCCTACATTCGTCATTTTGCTTCCATGGGTTTGGTCAATATGTTTTTCCTCTCATTCCATTACCACTTTCGTCAACATGACCTCTGATTCTATTTGAGTCAAATACTGCTAAACTCTGGAGTCGTGTCGCCGATATGTTCAAAAGAAGTTCCTTCTGCGTCTTATTCATAAACTGATTCTCTGATCACTTTCATTATTGTTTGATTTCCTTTATCTCATGGTGATGATGTGGGATGCATTATGGCCCTCCTTCAATGGATTGCTTCCTGTCGACTTCAACTCATTATCCGAGAATTTGATCGATAGATCCCTTTTTCAGTACCTTAGAGCCTGCATGTCGTAATGGCAGGTTGTTTGCATCCGACGATAGGCTTACATCATTTTCCTTCAATCAGATGATTACACGGGTGTTCGACGTCAACTCCTTATTCAAATCTTGTGGATTGTACTACTAGTACCTTGAGGGAAATTTTCATTATTGGTGATTTCTCTCGTGCATGTGAACAATTTACATCATTGACTAGTAATCAGGTGATTTTCTTGCATGTTCGACATCAAATCATTTATTCACATGCTTGAATTTGTACTTGCTCAGGTCGTGAAAAACCACAAGACCCTGGGTTTTGTCTGATAATGCTTAGGCTGCGAGGCGATATATATTATTCATGATTGTATACATGACTCTTTCATTTGGATGGTTGCGACCATACCTTGAGTCTATATTTGTGATCCTCTTTATTTGGATGGCTGCGACCATACCTCATATCTTATTTCACGATCCCTTTTATGGATGGATGTGTCGATACATCATGTCATGTGATTATCTCAGAGTTTCCAGTTTTGTATATATGTGCTTGTTTGTGCAGGTTTTCCGACGATGACGTCCTGGTCCTAGCACGTACTCGTAAAGCATTTCACCCCTCACTCTCGTTTGGCCTTCATGATTTAGGGGGCATCTGTTACACAATAATTTTTCACTGTCCCTATACTCCCCATTCCTGATCCTCGAGACCCCTAACAGTGACTCCTGTGTCTATTTTCCATCATGAAAATGTGCCATTATATCTCTTACATCATAATGAGTAAACTCTTTGTTGACCATTCCTGAAGAAGCTCCTTAAAAACATGGTTAGAGCGGCACACCCTTTGTGTGTCTTACTCGAGCCGATGGCTCTTTTTTGGTCTCGGGCAGTGCTGATTGGCGCTAGAATGAGAATCATACCCACATCGATCCTCTTCTAGAATTTTTTTTAAAAATGGAAGTGAAGCTTCGAGATCTAGAAGCTTTGCGACAGAGATTTGGTTGTTTTTTCTTGAGGATAGAGCCGAGCTTCTCCCTTTGGGCTTCTTGTTCCTAAAAAATTAGAACCACCCAAAGGGATAACCCATTTCACCACCTCAAGTGGATCCATGTTCCCTCTTCCCTTGCTATAAAAGGGACATCCTCCTATAGCTCTACTAGTTAGAACATAGATAGAAGAACATTAGAGAGATGTCTGTTGCGATGAGTATCGAGCGAGAGTTGAGACCTTTTTCCCTTAGTATCAAGTTGAAATGAGCGCTTTGGAGAAAAATAAAGTAATCTCCCCTTAAGGTAACTAAGGTAGCACTCAAATTCCACCGCAATTATCTTAGAGTTTTGAATGAAACTCAATTGAGATTATTCTCAATGTTAAGTAGAAATGATAGGAATAGGATCCGTCCCCAATGAGTTCAATCCTCTATTTATAATTCTTCTTTGAACCTCCTCCTGGTTTCTGGATTCTCCTTTTTCCCAATTATTTTATTTTTGGGGCCCATTTTCCGATAGGAGAGTTTTGCCACTATTTTAAATAAACTAGTAATTTGTCTCTTTTTTCAATAAAGTATTAATTTGTTGTCATTCTCCAATAAAACAATAATTTCCATTTTTGTCACCATTCTCCATTAAAATAATATTTTCCTTTCCTTCTCTAATTAAATATTATTTTTCTGCCATCCCATTTAAATAAAAATTTCTCCCTTCTCTCACAAAATTAATATTTTCCCCTTTTAATACTATCCAAAAAATTTCAAAATTCGTAAGTGATTTTTTTGCATGCCAAAAACTTAGGGGACAGTACAAAATCATTGGTAAAAGACTGAGAAATTTTGACTGAAATGGAAGGAAACGATAGATAAATCTTAGAAACCTAGTGATTTGGCACAAAGAATCATCAAAATCAAATCATGATGATCAACCACCTAATTAGAAGTGGCACTGGTTGGATCTTCAATAGTTATTTTCACAGGTCTTCCTATTCCTTCTTCACGTATATTTTTTGAATGCCAAGGATCTCAAACTCTTTTTGAATGTCGGTTTCTACCACCTAATTTGGATCATATTCATTCTCACAATTATTACTTGGAAAGATAACTCTTCAGACTGAGTCAATAGAGAGTCGTTGAATTCACATAGCATTTATAGCATTTTACGAGGGAAAAAATTAATTATTTTGTTCTTTAAAGCTCCACATGAAAGGATGGTGTTGGGAGTAGAAATTTTAAATACATTATAATTTATTAAAATATAAATACTATAGAAAAGTGAAAAATCTCAAGTATTAAAAATTGACCATGCTTTCGTGGTAAGTTTCTTTAGAGGGTGTATTCAATTTTTTTGTCATTGGAAACTTGACGTTGAACCATCGAATAACTTGAGTAGATTGGTTTCTAACTATTCCCTCAGTTGAAATGTGTATTCATAATTCTATATTAGATATTTTATGGGTCTCCAATAGATTAATATTTGTTGCAGTGGAAAAATTTGGCTCAAACCACATTCCTCATGTTTTGAATGTTTTCTAGAAGAAAATATTGTTCACCATTTCCTATTCACCATAGGATCTATATAATTTATTTTAACCTGTAGCAGAAGGAGCTATCTAAGCTCTTCCACAAGCACCTCATGAAAATTATCCCTACAAAACAATGACAGCTAGTCGTGATAATAGACTAGTATTCATTAATGCTACCTTGCAAAGTTCGTCAATAAAGGAATTGGAGTAGTGCACATTTAGGTTGATTGAGCCAATTTTTTTTTTTTGAATGATACCATGTATGTTAGAGTGAAAAATGTACAGAAAATTGTGTCCATTTCCAATTTGAAGTTTTGCATTCATTGATTTTCTTAAGCCAATGAATGGTAGCCACATTTTTTGAGAAACCCACTTCATAGCGCAGGTAGAGGAGGTCACCAGAAAGGTACGCTGGCTACCTAGCTCTAATGACTAAGCTAGTAGAGACTAAGCCATCCTATTTTGAGAAGAAAATATAAAAACATGTATGGGTTGATGCAATGGTGGAGGAATATGATTCCATTGTAAATAAAAATGTTTGGGAAGTGATCCCAAGACTAACAGATAAATCAGTTGTGTATTCAATATGGCTCTTCAAGGTAAATAATGTGGAAGATGGAAGCATATAGAGGTATAAGGTCAAATTTGTGGCAATGGATTCTCTCAAGTTGAGGGAATTGGCTATGAAGAAACTAGCTTTCCCATATTCAGATCAATAATGCCTTTTCTGGTGGCCTGTCAATGCCACCTCCTCCTACCAACTCCTGCCAGAGTAGGAAACTCACCCTGTGACCCCACACACAGTCAATATTCCAAGACAACTAAAAAATTATGCCTGCTCCCTTGTCAAACCATCCTATCACTAGCGTTGTCTGGGGTTCTAATGGAGATATAAAAATGTGTGTGTGCCCAAACATCAGATCCATCACACAACTACTACCATCACCCGTTTTCTCTATGATGTTATGGGAAATTCCACCTAGATCCAAACAACAGTCTGGTCTTTGAGCCCCTCTAGTAATCCATGGCCTCTGCTGAAATGTGGCCATGGATGTACCTGACCGCCTAGCCTGCTCTATCGGGTACCAACTTAGTACCTCTCTCCATGTAACTCCAAAGGAGAAATTGGATGTACAATCTCATGTGGAAGGAAACAACCCTCTAGGCTAATGCATTTTCATACTCATCTCATGTTGCTCAGTCCTACTAACTTGGCCATCCCCTCTAGTATGTCTAGACAACTCAGCCTCTATTAATCCAATGCGTAGGGGTGTGCTAATAACGTTGTAGGTCCTATTAGCGTGCCTTCGAAGAAAACTATGTTGAAATCCTAGCATGTGCTCTCTATGTTTCCTCTCATCAATGGCCAACCAAAAGGATGGTTTCACATCCTCCTCCATCATGGGCTCAACATGAGCCTCCAACTTCTCCTCCATATATAACCCAACATGAAAGATATGCTCACCAGTCAATTGTAGGTAGTTGTCGTCCTAGATGCCTCATTAATGGATCCCTCAACAATGGATATCCCCTCATCACTTATGGACACCCTTGTGCCTCCTGAGACCTCATCAATGGGTGTATGCTCAATTATCTCCAGCAATGTGTCAACTGGGGCTACCAAAGGAAACTCCAACAAGGGTGAATCATGTGTCACACTAGGTGTATCCACGTTCTCCTCCCGCGTGGCATTAGCCTCCTGCTCAACTGGATAGAGTGTATCTATATAAAATCCCTCCTCAAGGGGTATGTATTCCCTTATCTTGTCACTTTATTCACCTTTAATGATTGTTTTTGTATTATTGATACTATAATTTTGTTCAATAATCATGCTCCTCTCATTTCGTCATATGTCGGTCTGCAACTTCTCTTTTTTCTTGTTTCCCTTGCTGATGCCAACTCTTTGAGCCGCTCTAGTAGTATATTGAGGTTCCTAGTATAATTTTTAAATTTCTCAAGGAATTTCTCCTGCTGAGATATTTTTGGTCTAAGTTAAATCTAAATAATAATATTGGACTAGTGTTTTAACCTTTTGAATTTTAACCCAATAGTAAAAACTTGGACATTACCATTATTTAGACCCACACCTCACCAAAAGCATCAATTTGATACTACTATAATTTCCCTACCCGTAATATATTAAGAATAGCCACAAAAATTTCTGAGTTTATAAGGTGTTACTCATTATGGTGTTTTGACAAATAGTTTGTTCACAAAATTTTTTAGGTGGCTTCTCTATATTGGTCCTCAAATAAACTTGCATAGTAAATAAGGCACACCATAATGGAGTATCCAAATACCTTTGACTGATTTATCTTATACCCAAAATATATACACAATTTTGGCATAATGCTTACATAAAAATCAACATACATAAAGAATTACAAGGATGGAATAACCTGGAACTTATTTAAGCATTAAAGATTCAGCATATCAGTCATATTTATGAGTAAACTCCAGTCGTAAAAACCTATAATTTCAGACCCCTAAATTGTTGTAGCAATGATCTAGAAATTAGTACATACCCAGGGATATTCCAACAACACGTTCAAGGCATAAGAGCAGATATATACACCCTTGGAAGGCACAAAAATCAGCCAAATATCTTTCAGGAAATACACTAACAATAAGGAAGGTGTAGTACGTTCTCCTTGGGCTGTGACTACACATAGCAACAATGATGTATCTTCAACACATTATAAATGGCCACAAACTCATCCCACAATGAATAAAAACTCAACCTCTAACATTGAATTAACCAAAAACCAGAAATATGACTTGAGCATCCTTAAATGTAAACTAAACTCAGGCTAAGGAAAATTTATTGGATCTGGAACTAACATATGTTTCTTTTTCTTCAATTTTGGTCATAGGAACTCAATTAGAAATTTGAAAATAATTCTTCCCTCTCTTCGTGACATAAAACCTTCTAAAATTTGTACCATGGATATGGTCTAAACTGCTCCCATAAATCACTCAACCTCTATAAATTAATGATGATATCATATGAAATTCAGGCTCCCTACTGTAATGAATAACCCCTCTACGATAACAGGAATTGGCTTCTTCCTAATGCACAATAAATTCGGCCTACTTCTGGGCAAAAGCTGTCAATTTGATCTTTGCAAATGACAATTCTTTGGTAATGTATATTATGAGTGTGATAATCTATTTTTCCCTCGGAGACTTGAAGCAATAGCTTAGCCTTCCTTGATATTAAACACAACTCTCCTAGTTGTTCATAAACACTGCTTAAAGACAATCCTGAATGATGCAATATGATCCCTCTTCAAGCTTCTAATCTAGATTGGTAGACTCATAAATCTTTGTAATCCTGCAATAAACACAAATAAGAGACCTGAAGTAATCTCCCCAAAAGGTAACTAGGGTGGCACTCGAAGTCCACTGAAATTAGCTCAAAGTTTTGCTTGAAACTCTTGAAACTAACTTGAGCTTATTCTCAATATTAAGTGAAAATTATAGGAATATGATCCCTTTCAAATGAGTTCAATCCTCTATTTATAATTCTTCTTTGAGTCTCCTCCTAGCTTATGGATTCTCCTTTTTCAAAATCATTTTATTTGTTTGGCCCATTTTCAACTAAGAGATTTTTGCTTCTATTTTGAGTAAAATAGTAATTTGCCTCCTTCTTCAGTAAAATATTAATTTGTTGTCATTCTCCCATAAAATAATAAATTCCTTTTTTTCCTCCATTATCCATTAAAATAATATTTTTCCTTCCTTCTCCAATTAAATATTATTTTGTTGCCATCCCATTAAAATAACAATGTCTCCCTTCTCTCACAAAATTAAAATTTTCCCCTTTTTAATATTATCCAAAAAATTTCAAAAAGCCAAAAAACGGGAGACATTACAAAATCGTTGGTAAAGGCTGACCAATTTTGAATGAACTGGAAGGAAACGATAAATAAATCTTAGAAACCTAGTGATTTGGCTCGAAGAATCATCACAATCGAACCATGATGATCACCCAACTAATTAGAAGTAGCATTGATTGGATCTTCAATAGTTATTTTAACAGGTTTTCCTATTCCTTCTTCACTTATCTTTTTTGAATGCCAAGGATCTCAAACTCTTTTTGAATGTCAGAATCTGCCACCTAATTTTGATCATATTCATTCTCACAAGTATTACTTGGAAATATAGCTCTTGATATTGAGTCACTAGAGGGTCGTTGAATTCGCATAACATTTATAACATTTAGCCAGGGCGAATAACAATTATTTTGTTCTTTAAAGCTCCACATGAAAGGATGGTGTTGGGAGCAGAACTTGTAAAGACATTATAATTTATTAAAATCAAAAGACTATAGAAAAGTGAAAAATCTGAAATATAAAAAATTGACCATGCTTTGGAGGTAAGTTGCTTTAGAGGGCGTATTATATTCTTTTGTCGTTGGAAACTTGACATTGAACCATCGCATAAATTGAGTATATTGGTTTCTAAATATTCCCTCATTTGAAAGATGTATTCATATTTCTATATTCGATATTTTATGGGTCTCCAGTAGATTAATATTTGTTGCAGTGGAGAAATTTGGCTCAAACCCCATTCCTCATGTTTTGAATGTCTTCTAGAAGAAAATATTGAGCACCATTTCCTATTTGTCGTAGAAAAATATGTAAGTTCTCTTAACCTATAGTAGAAGGAAATCTCTTAGCTCTTCTGCAAGTAACTCATGAAAATGCTCCCTACAAAACACTGACGGCTACTAGTGCTAGCAGACTAGTATTCATTCATGCTACCTTGCAAAGTCCGTCAATAAAAGCATTGGAGTAGTGCACATTTAGGCCGATTGAGCAGATTTTTATTTTTTATTTTGGAATGATCCCATGTATGGTAGAGTGAAAAACGTACAAAAAATTGTGTCCATTTCCAATCTGAAGTTTGGCCTCTATGGATTTGCTGAAACGAGTCACTACAAGGAAAAGACCCTCTAGCGGAGGTTATAAAGGAGGTTTTTAGTATTATAAAATTAGCCAAAATTGTCAAAAAAACATTTTCCACAACATATGTTTTTTATAACAGAGGTTTTGGTAGATCTTCTAATGAAAATTCAACAAAAATAAAACAAACTGAGCGGCCAAAGGTTTTTACGGATGTTTTTCTCATCGGTGCGCGTATCATGTGTGAACGCACTATGCTTTTTACCATGAATGCACCGGCACTATAAACACACCAAGGACAGGGATGGAAAAATATTTCGGACACCCTAGGGCATTTAGAAATGTCCCTATGTGTGTCACCCACAAAGACGCACCAGGTTGATGGAAGGTGCATGCATCGGTGCTATTAAGGTGTAAAAATGCACCGAGCTGTTTAGGTGTTAAAACACACTGGGTCGTTAGGTTATAAAAACGCATCGGTGTGTTAAAGGAAAACTATATCGGTGCATGCAATGCCTATCCGACCGTCTAGGTGGTAGTTGTCGATAAAGTGCACCGAGTGATATAATTGGTATTGGTATTTGTGTGATGCCCATAGGTCGTAGAAATGCACCGGTGCACAATATCATACAAACACATCGGTGCGCAGTAACTAACACACACCAGTGTTAATTTTCTATTTTTTAGAAACATCAACCTATGACAGCGCAATTATTGTGATTTTTTAAAATTCATTATTCATCAAAAGTCGACACATATCTTATAACAATATTCATATCAATTAAATTTTTATTAGTGCATTTGAATGTGATGTTTGAATTAATTTGTTATATCATATCACCATATTTCACATCTCTTCATTATAATATTTTATCATCAGTATATTTAATTAGCGGTGTAGCATTTTACAACAACAATGGAGAACACAATAGAATAAATTAAAACGTATTTTATTATATAGATATGTATAAGAAACCCTTCATCATACAAAATGGGACAGTTATCAGTATCCCTTTTTCTTTCAATCGAGACACTATGTCCATTACATTAAACAAAATGTTTGATTTCACAGACAAATATTTCAAAAATTACAATGCCTTGCTTTGATATCCAAACATATTTATCATCATTCTTTGCTGGAACTATTGTCATGGTGTCCCTTTCACAAAGTGCGTACTGAACGCAGTGCGGTAGGTTCTTATTAACGCACCGCCAATACAATAGAAACATTGTATGGTTCTCTTTGTCAACACGGAGACCCTGTTCATTATATGTTTAACCGGTGCACCAATTGACACAAACATAAATTAATAAAAAACTATTTTTATCAAACAATGGTTTTTGTCAGTACGCGCCTGGTGCGATATACTACAATAGCGCACTGGTGCGCTATTTTAAAAAATGTGACCTATTACAGGACAATTTGGGCATCATCCCCCAATACCTGGTCGAACTCGGCATCATCCCCTAATACCTGGTCAAACTAGGCTTCATCCCCCAAGACCAATGAATAGGTTCTATCATCCCCTAATTCAGTTGCTATATGCCCTAATAAAATTCATTCCATTTTTGGCTTCAATTGTGAGATTTCCAAGGTTTGAAGTATAAATTATATGACCCATTGACTCATCAACACTCCTCTGCATGGGCCTAAATGCGTTGCAGTGCACCTATCTCCATGCAAGGGTGCACTACATTGCACTTCCCAACACTTAAGGTTGTGTTGGTCTCCTGGGAGTGAAATCATCATTGTTCTAGGAATCTCCACATGTCGAATGCCTTCTAGAATAGCTCATAGGTGTCATACTTTGAATAAAAGTGTTCATCCATCACCATTGAACTTGGAAACATGTCTCCCTATTATTAGAAAGTCGTTCAATTCCATTTATTGAGAAACTATCTTCAATTTCCCTATAAATTGAGCATTCATCTAAGTGCTAGGGAGGTTGAAATTTGTGTAATGTTATGTTGTTGGATTCTCAATTGATGAGAGTTGGAAGTACTGTTATGCCTCTGAGATGATTCTTGGTGTGATGAGGATGGAATGAAGTTGGAGCAAGTTGACGATGAATCGATCTATTGGTTGTAATCTTCTCCTCCTACTTTCTTAATAAAGATATCCATTCATTTTCTCATATGTATGCTTATATCTTGTGAATTTCATTTTCAATTGTGTATGTATTCTCAAATCTAATCAGTTCAATTTGGTTAAGATAAGTAGATACTTGTATATTTGTATGTTGTTTGTTGTTCTCTGTTTTTTATTGCAAGTATCGATCTAGCAGCTTTAGTTGGATTGAGAGCAACGACAACAATGAAAGAAAGGAAATGAGAGTGAAAGGATCACAAGTAGGTTTATTTCCTTTCTGTCTATATATTTGTCTTAGAGAAAAGAATAGTTGTCTTTATTCTATTGTTCTGAATGAAGGAACACCACACTCAGGGAATCTAGTTTATTTGTAGATTAGAATTACATATAACAAATTGGGGACTCCGCTAGGGATAAATCCATAGTTCCTGGTGTTTTTGTCTCTGTTTACCATCATTAGTAGACTCTACTTTATTTTATCAGTCATTTGAATGAAAAATTTTCCTTAGAAGTGTGTTTAAGTTGCTTGTTTTCAAAACTTAGCTGCGCCCAATGCACTATTGGTCAGGGTACAGTGCACTGCAGTGCACTATCTTCCTTTCAAGGGTGCACTACAACACACTGTCTGCCCTTACAGGGTGTGTTGCCCCCTTAGCCAACCAAATTCCTTCAAAATTTGTCCTTGCTTTCACTTTTAGCCAATTGTCTATTGTATTCTCAAATATCTGATTTCTCTTAGAGATCATTAAACATTACTTGTTCTTCCTCCTTTGAAAAGTTATTTGTTCAATGTTTCATTAGTTTCTTTCTTTATCATTGGAAATTTAAATTCAAAGTAGTTAATTTTTGCATTAGATCAATTATGTTTTCGAAAAGGAAATTTTTGTTTCATTCCTCATTTCCTACAGGAAAATTGTCATTTTATTCTTCATTTTCCCAGGAGAAATGGTTGTTCCATTCCTCATTTATCAAAAGAAAACATTTATTTGATTGATTTGTGAATTTAGTTTCATTTACTCATTCACATTAAGGGAAACTAAAAAGAAAAATATGCATGTGCATTAAGAGATTGTGTGTGTTGCATAGGAACAAATTAGGGAAATCTGCATTTAGTTTTTTCTCTTTGTTGTATGTTCAAAAATCTGATTGCTCTTTTCCCTTAGAAGCTAGGATTTTCATTGAAAAACTGAATTGAAAATTTTGCTTCTCATTTAGTTTGCATTTTAGGAATTTACCATTACATCACGTGTCGAACCTCAAAGATAAATTTTTAAACAAGATCAACATAAAATTTACCTTAATAAACCTAATAAAGCATTGTAACATTAATGATAACACTTAGAAGGTCTAGTCTAGAGACGTGTTGCAACTTCATTAAACATAGAAGTTGTTGCTAACTTGTCTGCGATACATTCCGAGTGTGAAATCCCACTCCACGTACATAAGCATATCGGAGCTCGTCCATGTACCTTCGGGTATATAGGGTGGTGTTCTAGTACGAAAAGTATAAGGGGGTGCTCTAACTATGCGGGTTTTCATTAGACAACGCTAACACGAACTTGGGCCTCCACGTACCTTCGGGTATATTTGGGTGGACAAATTTAGGTTGCTTACCATCCATAGGTAATTGATTTAGTCGCCCTAAATCTTGTGATACATCAAACACAACATTCAGGGAGATTTCCTTCCCATACTTCTTGGTTCGCTAGAAGGTATTCTATAGTTCACAATTACTTGGTGAAAATTTTTCCTAGTATACCCTTTTATTTGTTTATTTTTTTTTGTAATAAAATCAATCATTCATCATGAAGAAGAACATCCATTTCCCCATCGTTCACCTAGAATAGCACTTAAACCACCTTTACCACCGGAAGCCATTTTTGGTCGGCGACGACAACATCGTTCTACCGAAACCAGTACCATTAGAACCTCTAGTGTGTCATATTCATCACATCTACCAGAGTCATCTCGAGTCATTTCTACACATCTTGGTTTATCCACTATCGTCGAAATAGAGTCCTCATAGCTACCTATGGACACTATACATCCAATTAGTGAGACCATACCTCCTGAACCCGAATTTGTTCAGCTAGAAGTTGATCCAGATCCTATCGTTATTTTACTAGAACATCTAGATCTCAAAGTCAAACAACTAAAATTTGTTCCTGTATCATCCACTCCTTAGTGGATCGTAGCCATTGAGTCTCCCCTTTCACATAGTGAACCACCTAAAGTATATCTCGGGCCTGACGGAGAAATTATTCCACCTGGTTTGATTTCGATTGAGGAAGAACCTCAACAAGAACACGCTCCTCAACTCCAACTCATTTTGGGTCCAATATTTTTCTTTACGAGTCTATTCCTCGGTTGACTTATGCTGCTCAATTTAATCATTCTGTTTGAATTCGAGTTCCCGTATATCCTATAGGTTATACACTAGGTCGTTTGACCATGGCTGAGTCAACATCTCCGACTGTACCATCTGTTAGAGTTGCGACAACATCTACTATTGCTACTCCGTTGATGTTTAGCACATCACCTGAGTCACATATTTATGGTGGTCCTTCCTTCCCACTGGGTTACCAATCATTATCTGGAACCTACTCTGGTGCATCCTAAAATACATGGACTCCACCCATGTCCTATTTTGGTATTTTATCTGGTACATCTCTAATGATTACTGAACGAATTAATCCTTTATATACATCTTCAGTACAACATCAAGCTGGCCCATCTGGGTGTATTCCATCCAGGTCAATATTGACTGGACTCCCACCATTTGGAGAACAATATATTCCATCTTACTATCCTCCTCATGCTGGGGGGAAGCCTATGGTCACCCATATTGACAGTACTTCATCGTTTTATGGTCACCCAAATGTTGGAATGATTGTTTTTCAGTGGCAACCTATCCTCCCTGTTCAACCACAAACGGTTGTGCATTCATATCAACCGGTTCAACCCGTTGCACCTACATCTACTCCACAGATTACCCCTATTATAGGATCATTTGGTAGTACCTCAATTGTCTCAAGTGGGTCCTTCAACCCATTACCCTCAATTTTTGGGCCTCCAGACTCCAACTCCTTCAGCTGGTTTACAACAACGACCCGTATCCAAAATCTTTCATTCACAGGCTGGATTACCCTTTTATGGGATGTCACAAGCTCCTACCTGTCTTAATTATTCACAACTGGTCCAAGATATTATGTTTTGGTCTATAATCTTGGTGGAAAATCACCTTGGCAGCCATAACCTCAAATGCCACAACAACAATTCCAACAACAAGCATCTTACCCAGGTCTTGATCAACAGATCCCTCAAGAGTTTGGTCATCAAAACAACCCCTATCTGGGTTACCAACAACAAATACATTATGCTGGTGCTCAAAGGCCTGTTGCCCAAGAAATTCCATCATATCCTGGTTATGCCCAACCTGACTTAAATCGACAGTTCCCCTTTGTCGCAACTTTAGAATTACCTTATTTAAACCGGCTTACCAATGATCGCATCAACTATTCTCCTTGGTGGCCGGTGATACCACATAAATTACCCTCCGACATTCCTAAATTCAATGGAAACCCTGGAGAAGACCCGTCAACGCATGTTATGACTTATCACTTATGGTGCTCATCAAACTCCTTAAATGATGACTCTGTTAGACTGTGTATTTTCTAGCGTACGCTTACTGGTCTGGCCACGAAGTGGTACATTAAATTACCACGAGATTCATTTGATAATTTCACTGCCTTAGCCACCACCTTTTTAACCCACTTCCAGTTATCCATACGATATGAAACTGGAATAGAAATGCTAACTTATTTTAAACAAACAACTGCTACTCACATTTACGATCATATTCATGAATGGCGTAGTCATCGTAGAATGGCCAAAACATTTTTTCCTGATCAGCTCCTCGTTGAGTGGTTTATTAATTCCTTGCTGTCGTCTATCACCAAGGATGTAGCTAAAGGTGGTGTTGTCAGTGAAGAGCAGGTCATTTCTCGTGCCTAATATTTATATTTGATTTATACTCAGTCTGGCACGCTCTATGAGAAAATTCCAAATGCACTGTGATAAAATTTTATTATTCCTCCTTCATTTCGTAAGGACCCTCATGCCGACGACGGTATGATTGGTTCTACAAACACTCACAACTCTACTTCATATGATCCTACACCTTCTTTCGAAATTCATGTCATGTCATCTGACAAAGGCAAGAGTGAAAAGCAACCCGGAAACAAGAAAAAGGGGAAAGCAAAGAAAAAGAAAAATTCAACCCCATAAGAATGATCATCTGATCAACAATATGGAAATAATCAGAAACCTCAATACCCTTGCTTGATATGTAATGAGGAGCACTTTGTTTGAGATTTTCCTCACCACGCCGAAGTTTCAAAATATCTTTAGACCTCGACTACATCTGATGTGTTGACAGATCCTTTTCTAAATTCAAACACAAACATGGTTGCTACGGATCCTGCTTCTAGTTCCCAAGTGCTTATGCCATCTGTCACAAAGCCAAAAAATGATGTTTTGGTGTCTACATGAAACAAATATTACAGTAGTCAGGATATTGATCAACCTACTACCTTGACCATGAATTTGTCTGCTGAATCAACTCCGCTAACTATTATTCCAGAGTTAACAATAAATCCACCGAAGGGAGTCATCCACAAATCGACATTCAATCCTCGAGCCCAAGCAGCTCAAAATTATAATATAGGTGAAGATTTAGCTTAGTCACCTTCAATTATGTCGACGCTTGAGGTACTTCAAAATTTTCCCTCCCAGAAACAGGCTTTGTTGTCAGCAATTGGTGGAATCGACCCGACATATTCCAATCTTGTAGTCTATAATCATATGGGCTATGTGTCACAATTACCAGCTGAATTAGCATTCTCAATCCAAGTAAATGTTTTCAATCACCTCGTTCATCACACTATTATTGATGAGGGATAACCTACTTGTATTATGTCTCTAAATTGCTGGAAATCACTTGGCTCTCCTCGCTTATCCCAATCTCCTACGACATTGAAAGATTTTGACGGTCGTACATATAAGCCTTGAGGTATCATAAATACCTTGCATGTTGAACTAGGGGGGAAAACCGTAACTGTTGAAGTTGAGGTCATTGATGAACCCCTTGACTATGAAATTTTACTTGGAAGGCCATGGGTTTATGCTATGACTGTGATCGTCTCTACTTACTTTAGAATGATCGCCTTCCCTCATAAAGGCATTATCACAGTCATTAATCAACTCTCCTTCTTTGCCTCTAGTTCCATGGTAACTAGAAGCATTCTGTTAGTTCATACACCCCAGCTAGAACTTCAAAACATTGGTGTAGGGCTGTTAAGGGATTCTTCCCTAATGGGCACCTTTGCATTACCGCCGCCTATGATGTCAATAGAAATTGCAAGAATAGAGACCTGCTGCATGATATCTTCCACTTCATCTAACTTAAGGAAGATTACTAATGATTCTAGAGTCAATACGTTGGATGAATTTCTATCGCCAAGACCAATTGAGTTGCCATAGCAATTGATTTCCTTGGCTTGGGTGGTGCATAATGATTCATCGTCGTCGATCATTTGGGTCGGTCGTTAATTAGTTTTTGGTACTCCATCTGATCCTTTTCATCCACTTTATTGACTGATGAAAGCATTGTCGAATCCATGATGCCAAAAGGAGAAGCATGGGAATATCATCATCATCGTTCCCATCTTTAGGATTATGAAGAAGATAATCTTATTGAACTATATCACCCTACGATCTCTACTTTCTTTTCAAATTCTATTCCAATTAATGCCATCGAATCAGAGCAAAACTTATCAAATATTGAAGAAACCATTTCTATCGATATTTCAACCAAACCCGATGTTGTATAAAAAATTCATGTCAGTGTGTCTTTTTCTCCATCCGAACTCGAAACTTATCACTCTCTTTTTTGTGAATTTTGAGATATATTTGCTTGGTATTATGCAAAATTTCTAGGCCTAGATACTAGTATTTTTGAACACACAATTAAAATGTACCCTGATGTCAAACCGGTACGTCAACGCCTTCGTCCTGTTCATCCGAAGAAGGTTTCTGCCAATAAAGTAGAAGTTGAAAAACTTGTGTGTCATGGTTTCATTTACCCTATTCTGCTTACTGATTAGGTTTCCAAAATTTTTCCTGTCATGAAGAAACAAGGTACAATTAGAGTGTGCGTCGATGATAGGGATGTCAATCTTGCTTGTCCAAAAGACAACTATCCTACTCCCTTTATCGACCAGGTTATTGATGAATGTGCTGGGTGTGCAATATTTTATTTCATGGATGGATTCTCCGGTTACAATCAAATAAATATCCGCCCAGAGGAACAACACAAGACATCAATCATCTGTCCTTGGGGCACATTTTCTAATCTGTCCCTGGGGCGAGTTAGTGAGTTTTCAAGGGATTTGTATTGGTCGATCTAGAAACAATATCATTGAGTATAAGGCATTGATAGAACTTCTCTCAGATGCCATTTAATTTTTCATTAATCGTATCATCATTAGGTTAGACTCACAACTTCTCATACTACAACTTACTAGCATCTATAGTGTATGAAATCAACACTTCATCATATGTTCTTGAGAGTTCGACTTTTGGAAAGACATTTTGATTACATTCAATATCAACACATTTCCATAAATTTGAACACATTAACTGATTCCTTAGAAAATTATGTTTTAAACATATATTTTCAACACATGTAAAGGCACAATTTCAATTCACATCACATAATTGAATAGGATTGTGTATTAAACATAGGAAAACATTCAAAACAAATAGATAGATTGTTTAGGTTCTTACAAAATTTGAGCCCAAGACACATTGGTCGTTTGACCTCAAAATGTATGCAAAAAATGTCAAAGTAAACTAGTGATGCTCATGATTAGAAGCAACGGCTCTAGCTATACTATGCAATAACCGCATCCAACAGTTAGGAACGCCAATATTATGGCGATGCAATCTCATAGGTAACTCTTCGATCCAGCAATCCGGAATCCCAAGAGTTAATCCCTCCACGTGTTGTTGCAACTTAGTAAGAGTCTTAGTCAAATCCAAATCTCGAAGGACTTCTCTCCCGATAGTCCTCTCTACTTGCTCATCTGCTGCCTGCTCTGGTCGAACGACTGGTTGAACATGACCCACATCTGTGTACATCAAAACTTTAGTTTATTCTTGGGAAATATAAAAAAATACAAAACATGTAGAAACCTCAAAAATAAAAAAAAAACATGGTCAATTTTTTTTTACCTATTGCACCCCATTGAGCACCATATGGTAGAATCAAGTCTGGATCTCCACGAAAATATAAGCCTGCATATGGATACTCATCTATGGTGACCATCTGTCGTCTGAACCAGGCAAAGAATGCCGTAGAGAATATGATGGTCAATTGACCAGCATGTATAGACATCAATTCAACCCATATTTGCATCTGAGGATCTCTAGGACCATAGTTGAAATTCTTCTTCTTGCCACCCTTTCCTTTAGTCATATGTTCTTTCATCTAAAAGATTACTACTTCAGCCCTGTTGAATATTGTTGGTTCTAGGCGCTCAAGAGAATACTGCATGTATGATCGATTTGCAACATGTAGTGTCGTGGAACTAGCAAGATTTGCAATAGTAAAAAGGATGGTTCTCAAAGGAAAATCACGCACATCATGGATATTTATTTTCCCATCTTTACTTGGTTCAGTACCTGGCCAAAAATTCTAGCGTATGTAATCTCTCCACTGTCTCTCCTCCAAGAGCAGATCCTGCAAGGGAAATAGGAGAACCTGGTCTCGATAATCCAGTGAGAAATTAGATATCCTTAAGCAATATTGGGAGAACCTTTGTCCCCAATATGAAAATATTGCAATACCGGATCCCATGAACAAACTAGGAACTTCAATAGTTCCATATGTTGACTCATCCCTGGTAATCTGAAGTATTTAAGCAAGTTGCAATCCCTGAGGGCTCTTACTGTACCCGGATCATTTAGGGCAATAATATGTTATTCTTCATGTTCTCTTTCTTGCTATGTAATCATCATTTTTATCCGATCAATACCTAAAAGTAAATCATAAGCTTCATTAGGATCCATTTCGTGCAAAAAATTTGGGAAATTTTGGGCACACAACAAGAAATAAAAGTGAAAAATGCACCCAACACACCCCAGGTCAAGGGACAGAGCATTGCAGTGCACCTCAACTTCAATGTCACTGCACTGCAACACATATTTCAACATTCAAGGGTGCGTTTCCCTCAGAACGTAATATATTTACCCTAAGGGGCTCAAAACCATAAAAATATAATATGAAATGAACCATAAATGATACTATAAGAAAGAGAAGGTTCATAGCTCCAACCTGGATCAAACGGTAAGAGGAATTGTCCAATGAAACTGTCGCAATCAACCGCTAAAGTTCAAGGGAAAAACTAGTTCAGAGCTCCTAATTTTCAAATGGTAAAAATGAAATGGCAAAAACTCTTTTTATTAGTCATTTTGATTATTTAAAATCATATTTAATGCTGTGACTATGTTTTTTATTCATTTTTACTATGAAACATGTATTTTTAATCCGTTTTATGGTTCTCTGAACAGGTTTTACAGCTGATACAGTGAGTTTAGTGTGCACAACTATTCAAGAATGATTTAAGCACAAAGCATACTTTCATCCTCTTTTTTCGAGCTTTTATAAAAATGAAAAAGGGATTAAAGCACACTTTTATCTATTTTTCTAGCTTTGATAAATGCGAAAAAGGAACCCCCTCGAGTCTTCTTTTAGCTCTTTTCAGACTTCGATGATGTGAAAATATTTCCAAACACTTGTCTTTCTGAGCTCGTAAAAGTAAATGAAACGACATCTACTCAGTACAAGTTTAACCTTTTTCAGACTAAGATGGATTATTTATGAAAAAGGAGAACCTTAGTCGAACATTGCTAAGAGGTTTTTTCAAGTATAATTTTACACTTTTTCGAACCTGAGTGACAAATTTACAAAAAATGATTCATGGATTTTTCTTTTTGTTCGTTTTTCAAACTTTCTAAACATGAAAAAGGACCGGGTTTTCACTGTCGTTAGACTCGTTAAAACATAAAATAGCGAAGGACTTGTCGATCATGGCAAGATCGAGTTTCCCTATTGCTAAACTCGTTAAATCATTAAATAGTGATGGATTCACCCGAAGGGTCAAATTATAGATCAAGTATATGTTACCCTCCTCAAGCTTGTTAAAAAATAAAGAGGTACTGGTAAGCAATGACTGGGGAAAATTTGGGAAAAAGAAGAGAACTCTTTATGCTATTAGGTCTCTCTTGAACATGACACTTTCATTCAATCACTGCGACTTTTGGGTTGGGTAATATTCTTGACAGTTCATCATACCTATGGTCCATCATACCATCACTTCGGTTTTGGGTCAATGCTGCCAACTCATTTCGGTGTCACCGATATGTTCAAGAGAAGTCATCTAGTAATTCCTCATCTTCTTTAATAATCATAAACCTTCATTTTCATGACAGTCATCCCTGAACATTTCTACATCAAGTCACATTTTGTCTCCAAAATAATTACACCTGTTTCGCGATAAAGTTGCTTCTTGTCGACTTTAGATCATCATCCAGGAAGTTAACTTAGAAACATCTTTCCAGTACCTTGGGGCTTGCTACATCATCGACAAGTTTCTCGCTTCCGGACCTTCGAACGAAATATTTTGTTTGTCGTTCGACATCAAATCATCTATTCATGCCTTGCGAATTGTACTGCAGTATTTTGAGAACCATTAACATCAAAGGTGGTTTCTCTCGCGTATGTTTATATCTTACATCATTGGCTGGTAATCAGATGATGTCTTCCCATGATCGACTTCAAATTATATATTCACATGGTTATAATTGTACTTGAATGATCGAGTGAATGAGATAAGGAGACCCCAGATCTAGTTTCATCCATATAGGCTGCGATTTCAGGAATTGTACACATCATTCCTACGATGGCTTTACATACAGATCATCATCTAAACATGGGCCTATATCTGTAGGCATATCTATATCAGGAAAAATTACGATGTAGATGACTTTCTAAATTATGTACATGTTATGATAGTTTGTGTGCTGAGCACGGGTATGCCTCCCTCAGCAATTCATGTCCAAGATGTAAGATATCATGATGTAATGTATTGCAAATTTATGTATGTCACTGTCTGCTTCAGATCCTACTCATCACATCGTAAATCATCTTATCCAAATATTATCATTATTTTGACTTCATGCTTTAGGGGGCTGCTGTTACAGGTCAATTTGGGCATCATCCCCCAAGACCTAGTCGAACTCGGTATCATCCCCCAAGACCAATTAATTGTATCTATCATCCCCTAATTCATTTTTTATATGCCCTAAGAGAATTCATTCCATTGATGGCTTCAATTGTGATATTTCCAAGCTTTGAAGTATATATTATATGACCCATTGACTCATCAACGCTCCTCTACATGGGCCTAACTACATTGCAGTGCACCTACCTCCATGCAAGGGTGCAATGCAGTGCACTTCTTGACACTTAAGGGTGTGTTGGTCTCTTGGGAGCGAAATCATCATTGTTCTGGGAATCTCCAAATGTCCAGTGCCTTCTAGAATAGCTCATAGGTGTCATACTTCAAATGCAAGTGTTCATCCATTCCTACTAAACCTGGAAACATGTCTCACCTATTATTAGAAAGCCATTCAATTCCATTTATTGAGAAACTACCTTCAATTTCCCTATAAATTGAGCACTCATCTAAGTGCTAGGGAGGGAGAAATTTGTGTAATATTATGTTGTTGGATTCTCAATTGATGAGAGCTAGAAGTACTGTTATGTGTTGAGATGATCCTTGGTGTCATGAGGATGGAATGAAGTTTGAGCAGGTTGACGATGAATCGATATATTGGTTGTAATATTCTCCTTCTACTTTCTTAATAAAGAGATTTGTTCATTTTCTCATATGTATGCTTATATCTTGTGAATTTCATTCTCAATTGTGTATGTATTCTCAGATCTAATCAGTTTGATTTGGTTAAGATAAGTAGATACTTGTATATTTGTATGTCATTTGTTGTTCTTTGTCTTTGACTGCAGGTATCGATCTAGCAGCTTTCTGCTCAAGCCATAAGCGTCGAAAACAACAAAATAGAACAAGAGAAAAAGGATCATGTAGGTTTATTTCCTTTTGTCTATCTATTTTTCTTAGAAAAGAATAGTTCATCATTTTATTATTCCGTGGAACACCACACTCAGGGAATCTAGTTTATCCGTAGATTAGAATTCTGTATAACACGAAATTAAAACAAATCTATTTTTAAAAAAATCATGCAAGGGCTGACATGGATTGGGATCTGAATTTGCAAGTGGTCCCGCAGATTATATGTGATATGCCTATATATATAGTAATACAAACCCTATAAATCTAAAATGAAAAGCCCTAATTGTGAAGTCACATAAACAATAAGAAGCAACGATTTAACGTAAGAATGGATTTTTTTAATTTATTAATTTATTAATTTATTTATTTTCTGAAAATCACAGTAAAATATATATTTTTTACTATGCATGTATTAAATCTAACAAAAACTGTAAAAAAACAAAACAGGGTTTTTGTGCGAATCACCAAATGTTTCAAATTTTGATTCTCTGAATAGTGTTGTTGTTCGAAAGTATTTGCTGCTCCATAGTGCTCTCTTGCTCTCTTTCTCTAGGTATGTCTCTCATGAAAATCCCTTCCTGAATTTTTGTTGCAAAAATAATGAAATAATGAATAGATTTTACTATTTAAAGAACTTTTTTTTATGAAATTAGATTTCCAAAAATAATTTGCCGCTCATTTTTCAATTTACCGCTTTCTTTTCACTTCAAAAAAATAAAGTTGCACTTCTTTTATTTACGGATATTCGATGCATTTGTCAACTAACAACATTAGTGCATCTGGTGATAAAACCGCCACATGTTTTTTTTTTTTTTTTTTTGGACAACGCATTACAGTCAAAAAAAAAAAAACATTGGTGAATCTGTTAATGAAACCACACCAGTGCGTAGTAACTAAATTGCACTGGTGCGGTTAATAATACATTAGCACTGATAACAATAAGTCCATTTTCAAGGCACCAAATTAATTTTAGGTATGTACACCAAAATTTATTATTTATTTTTCTCAAATGCAGGGAGAAAATATCATAATTATATCAAATGGACAATTCTTCAAAATCCAGCTCTTTCCATAATATTTCTCAAAGTCCATCGTAGAGTTCTCCCTATCCATCTCCAGATGTAATTAATTCAAATTTTATTTATATTTTCATCATCTAATTGAATTTATTTATTTTATCCATGCCAATCATCTAAATAAAATTAATGTATACAAATTTTCACGTTCATGCAGATTCATAATCGAGTTCAGATGCACAAAATATTCAAACAAATCCAAAACACCGGAAGCTCTTATCAGGAGCATCATATCGCGAGGCGCAATTGGTAGATGAAAATGTACAGCCACTTCACCCTGCCAATTGTAACATGCCATCTTCTAGTCACAATCCTGGGACAATGATGGTAATAATATTTTTTTGGTATATTAATGTAATTATTTCAATGTAAAACCAATTAATCATGCATTGTCGATGTGCTTATAAATTGATATCATTGATTTTGTACTAATCATGTTCATATATATTTTTTGAAATTATTAGGATTCTAGTGATGATGAGCGACCTACCTACCATCTTCCGATGAACCCCACAACAATGTCAAATTGAGATAAGGCCGAATTAAGAGAAAAACATGAAGAGGAATGATACCAAGAATGGTTGAATCAACCACCTATTCAATTCCCACTACGTCCAAATTCACCAATTAGGAATGACTACGACAATAGTAGTTCTTCACAAGCTGGCAAAGGAGGCAATCAAATAGTGGTTGGTATGGATGATTACTTAAGGGATACGACTGCCATGGAGACAATGTTGTTAGATGCATTCCAGAATGATGATCAACTAGGGGATAATGCTCATATCGCAAATACCTTTTTTGAAAGCCTTAAATTTGCTTCCACCACCCCTCTCTTTGGACCTGGCGGTCAGTCAAAATCTACCTAGTTGGTAACAACAATGTTAATGTACAACTTGAAAGCAAATTTTGGCTTGTCGAATGCATGTTTCTCGGAAATTTTGAGGTAATTGACCATCAAGTCCCTTATATTTTGAGAAATATAATCACGCGATGAACATTACAAATGGTCAAGTTTATGAACGTTAATAATTATTGGCATTAATGTACATTTTAATTGTTGATGACCAACTATAGGTTATTCAAAGATAAGGTTCTTCCGAGTGATAATGTCTTGCTTAGTAGCTACGAAGAGGCAAAGAAATTGTGAAAAATGTTGGGTGTTGAGTACATATCATAACATTCATGTCCAAATGATTGTATTCTATATAGAGGAGAATATACATAAAAAAGAGATATGTCTGAAATGTGGGAATGATAGGTATGATAATTAAAAAATAAGGGTAAATCACGTGGTCCTCCTTTTAAGATATTGAGGCACATGCCATAATCCAAAGGATTAAAAGGCTCTTTCATTGCTAATAATTAGCTATGTTGCAGGGATGCCATGCCTCACATAGAAGTGAGTTGGTAGTTATGCAAATCCCAACAGATTCAATAGCCATGAAGCATATAGATGATACATGGCCCAAAAAATTCAAGGATGAAGTACGAAGTCTACGACTCAGCATAGCCATGGATGGTGTCAACCCATATTCCCTCCAGAACACTAACTATTATGTTTGGCCTGTAGTAGTGATAAATAAAAATTCCCCCCCATGGTTGTCCGCGAAGAATGAACATCTTATGTTGGCTCTCATAGGCCCTGGTAGAATAAAAGCGAAGAATATGGATGTCTAATTACAACCACTGGTGGATGAATTGAAGGAATTATGGGATGGGATAAATGTATATGACATATCAAGACCCATCGCAACAAAGAGGAGTTTTACGTTGTATGGCATATGTGCTTACACGACACATGATTATCCAAGCTTAGGAGTTTTCTCTGGTAAATTACATGTTTATTGATTTGTTTATATACTAAACAATATTCTTTCAGATATTAGTTATTTAATTAATTGTAATTTTTCTGATCTTCATGATATTATTTAACGTGCCATGCATATTGTATACAATAATTTCACACATCTTGTAACAAAATGGTATTATGGATGTAAATGTTGTGGACCTTCTCTGAAATCTAGATGGTCCAACGACCTACGAAAGCCAGTGTATGACTGCTCCAGGGCATTCCTCCTAGAATAACACCCTTACAGAAGAGCTACATCTGCTTTCAATGGTAAATGAAAGAGAACCCAAAGGCATGCAATAACGACACCAGCTGAATGACTTAGAGCATATGAGAGAGAGAAGGAGAAGGAGTAATTCATAGAAATGTTCGATTCAAATGGGGAGTCCATGTTCGATGATCCAGAATCCTTCGACACCTATGTTGAGAAATTTCCCATTGGGATGAAAATGAAATATATCTTTTATAACCTCCCATATTGGGAGCATCTTAAGATTATCCACTCATTATATCCCATGCATATATTTAAAAAAAATTCATCTTCTTTATGGAGACACATATCATCGAAAAAAAGTGACACATTGGCTGTTAGGAAAGATATTATTACTTCAAAAACTAAAAATAAACATTTGCCAAGACAATTAGAAAGTACATGACCAGAGGCAACTGGTCCCTCTAATTGATATTTCAAAGAACGCTATGCCCCATGGATTTTATAAAAATATGATCTTTATTTGGCAAAGGAAGTTATAATGGGTGCGAGGGTGCCATCTTCAAATGGGTATTCACTACGACGTTGCTTCACTGTGGATGACCATTTGTCGGGTTTGAAATCGCATGACCATTGGAATCTTCAGAGAGTACGTATAATGTCAAAAGCATGATTTTATTATTTGTTATATTAATACATTCTATCCCATGACGGGATAATAAAACATAACTAATTTTGTATATTATTTCATGCGTTTATAACTTTACAGTGTCATTATCCTTTGTTCATGTGTGGGTCTGTGAGATATGACTTCCCCTAAGACCTAGGACGTGCCATATCTAAATTATTTTCATTTGTACATTGGATCACGTCAAAGGAGATTCATGTAGCTAGCATTCCACGGTGGCGTCAAGAGATAGTTGAGATTGTTTGTATGTTTGAGAAGAAACTACCGACGAGTTTCATGGACTTGCAAGTTCATCTTCTAATCCACCTAGTAGATGAGGTTTAATTAGTTGGGGTGGTTTGTTTTCGTTCAATGTCCTTCTTAGAGAGGTACATGAATAAATTGAAAGGTTTTGTTCAACAAAGGGAAAGCCTAAGGGATATATTGCATAAGGGTACATATCATATGAGTCTTTCTATTATGCGAGTATATCAAGCAGATCGACAATAGACCATGTGCGGTGATTTGGGATGATGAAAGGGATGAATACAAAAGAGAAGGGGATCTTCTCCATATGAATGGAAAAAGGTGTTTGATAAAGAGTAAGCGACCTATAATTTTTCAAATTTACACAAAGTAAATATTCACATTGAACTTCGATATAATGTATATTTTGATCTCATATGCACTATATGTCGATTTGATTCCATCAACGAATGTCGAAATTGAAGCAATCAATAAATTCGTTCTTTACAATTCCGAAGTGACACAATTGTGGGTCGCATTGTACGAACAAAAGAGGATGAAATGGGATAGTGACAAGAAAGAATCATATGGTTGAATTGTAGAAGTTTTCATTATCTCGATCATTTAAAAGAAAATATGCCAATTATATGCCCCAATAGTTGGCTTGTTGACCAAGTTAGAGATAAATACAGTGCAACCAGTCGTTACCCACGTGCTGAAGAGGATGCGCTAAGCATAGGAATTGGGTGCAACAACTCAGTAATAATCTATTTATGTACATTTTAAACTTAATAATGCACCTTTGAAGTGTAACATCTATATTTCATATTTTAACATTTAGGTTATTATAAGACACATGACACTATGATTTTTTAACTTTTTTGTAGGTGCATTTGTTCCCATCTATGTGGGAATATGGACACCATTTTTGCACAGAAAATGCCGATGATGGACACATGACACAATATTGTGGAGCGGAAGTTGAGTTCGATCAATCTAGTTGAGCTAGCCACCGTGATAAAAACTAAGTACGAGGGATGTTAGGTTGTGTCAGAAAGATACAAGATATCATTGAACTGGACTTCTCTTATTTCCAATGTGTTATTTTTAGGTGAAAGTGTTGGGACACCTTTGATCAGAATAATGTAAAGGAAGATCACGATAGTAGGCTGATATTTATCAACTCTAGAAAGATGTGGGATGAAGCTAAGGAACCTTATGTTTTCCCCAAACACTACAACAATGTGTTTTTTTACCCAGATTTGTTGGATAGGGATTGGTGGTTCATATTGAGACATGACCCTAGATCAAAACATACTTTTGAGAACAATAGTGTTATCATGTCAAGCAAGCTGGAATATAATGAGGGTGATCATGGGAACATAGAGTGATATGGTACATGTGTTATTTCATCATTTACACCATTTAATATGTGTTTTTATAAAGAAGAGGACTTAACCTTATAAATAAGACTCTTTTTTTTGAATCATTATAATATGTATTTTGAATTAATTGGTTTGCATTGTGTTAATGTTAAAATCATTTCACTTGATAATTTGCAACTATGTTGATCTCGAAAACAATGCACTGTATCAAGTTCTTTTTTTTATGTCAATTCCTAAAATAATACAACTACTTGATTGCTTTAAATGTGTGTGAATGATATCTTCAAATTTTAAAAATATTATTAATGTATACTCTTATTTTTGGTATGTAAGATCATAATAAGTAATGATAATTTTAAACATGACTTTTTTTGCATTATTTTCTAAACTTTATTATGTTAAAATAATTCATATTATTCTAGATTTATTAATTTTCAATTATTTATATTCATACAAATTTACAAATTTACAATTTTACAATTATAGTAATTTAACAATATTTACGGTATACATTTTACTTACGGTAGTTATGGTTAAAAATTGGCAATTAATTTACAATTTTAGAAATTTACAAATTTTAATAAAATTGAATCATGACAATACATATAATTACAATTACAATTTTACAATTTCACAATATAATTAGAATTAGAATTAGAATTTTACAAATATTTTAGATACATTTACATTCATTTCACAATACAATTACAATTACAATTTTACAGATATTTTACATACAATTACAATTAAAATTAAAATTAAAATTTCAATTACAATATTACAAGTTTACATAAAATTACAATTAAAATTGCAATTGCAATTACAATTACAATTTTACATACAATTACAATTACAATCACGATACATACAATTACAATTACAATAACAATAGAAATTTTACAATTTTACATACAATTACAATTAAAATTACAATTAGAATTACAATTTCAATTACAATTTTACAATTTTACATACAATTAAAATTAAAATTACAATTACAATCACAATGCATACAATTACACTTACAATTTTACAAATTTACAATACTGCAACATTGAGTTTTTCCCATTCAAGTCAAACATCAACCCCAAGGATTTTGTTCAAAATTTCGTACTTATTTGGGTTTTTAAGTAGCTGGTATGTTTCATGTTTGCATAATGTAGGGACTATCTTTCAATTTTTTGTCAAGAGCATAGGTAATAGGAGCAATTTTCTGTCTTTTTTCTTGGAAAGTTGATTAATGTTTCAGGTTTTGTACCACTGATTAATGTTTCAGTTTAAAGATCCATTGTTTTTTTGCAGACGGTAACTAAGAAAATCCGGAGAACAAGAAGTTTAAAGATCCACTATTTATTTGCAGATGGTGGTAACTAAGAGAATCCAGAAAACAAGTAGTTTAAAGATCCACTGTTTGTTTGCAAACGGTAGCTAAGAGAAGCCTGAGAACAAGTAGTTTAAAGATCCATTGTTTGTTTACATACGGTAACTAAGAGAAACCACCTAAGCCCGCTTTGGAGAACAAGTAGTTTAAAGAAAGGTTTAGCTTAATTTTGAATCTAACAGTTCTGTTGGCTAGGGAGACCTGTTTAGCTTAATTTTGAAGTTGATGGCAGTTTCATTGGCCAAGGTCACCTGTTTAGCTTAATTTTTAATTTGATAAGTGGTAGTGGAATTGGAAATTTAAAGAAGTGGGCAGTTTTAATGATCTAAATTTGATAAGTGGCAGTGGAATTGGAAATTTAAATAAGTGGGCAATTATAATGGCAAAAAAATATTTCATATATCTTTACAAAGAAATCTTATGGCTGACCATTGTGATAGCAGTTTTGTTGACTAGGGCAAGCTCCTTAGGAGGAGGAGAATAATAGACAGTTTCTCATGCAGGAGGAGGGAAGAGGTTAGAGAAATGATATCCAGTTGCGTCTCCCACTTGTAATGGAAGATCTTGGGTTCACTAGGTATTTAAATTTTGTTCTCTTGTGTTTCCTCTTGTCTTTTAGTAATTTTATGTAGATGTTGTGCTCTCTGTTTGTTGTATCATCTCCATATTTTGAGCTAGATGGTGTGGTCTAGGCAAGTGTCCCGACCACTCATAATGGATGATAATGATCGATTCCTTAGAGGAGGAGGAGGATCTTGATCTTTCTGAGAGTCCGTCCACACAAAGAAGAAAAGGTTCCACACAAAGAATTTCTGAGACTTCGTCCACACAAAGAAGAAAAGGACGCAGATGCTCAAACGAAAGGAAGACGCTTTTTGCCTCACCGAAGCAAAATCTATCTGCAGTATGACAGTAGTTCTTTAAATTTTAGTTCTCTTGTATGACAACTGTTCTCAAACTTGAATGTTCTTTTACAGACTTGTATGGTAGCAGTTCTTTAAATTTTAGTTCTCAAACTTAAATTTTCTTTTACAGACTTGTATGGCAGCAGTGGCAGCAGTTCTTTACATTTTAGTTCTCAAACTTAAAAATGTTTTTTTACATACTTGTATTGCAAAATTTCTTTACATTTTAGTTCTCAAACTTAATGTTCTTTTACAGAATTGTATGGCAGCAGTTCTTTACATTTTAGTTTTCAAACTTAAATGCTCTTTTATAGTTTTTTATAGCAGTAGTTCTTTACATTTTAGTTCTCAAACTTAAATGTGCCAATGACAACAATTCTTTATATTTTAATTTTCAAAATTAAATGTTCTTTTACACACTTATATGGCAGTAGTTCTTTAAATTTTAGTTCTCGAACTTAAATGTTCTTGTATGAAAGCAGTTCTTTATATTTTAGTTCTCAAAATTAAATGTTCTTTTACATTTTAGTACTCAAACTTAAATGTTCTTTTACATCTCAAACTTAAATATTCTTTTACATACTTGTATGGTAGCAGTTCTGTACATTTTAGTTCTCAAACTTAAATATTCTTTTACAAACTTGTAATGTTCTTTTACAGACTTGTATGGTAGTATTTCTTTACATTTTAGTTCTCAAACTTAATTTTTTTTTATATTAACACACTTGTATGGAAATAGTTCTTTACATTTTAGTTCTCAAACTTAAATGTTCTTTTACAGACTTGACTTGTGTCATGAAAAGAGTTCCTTACATTTTAGTCCTCTTGTATGACATCATTTCTTTAGATTTTAGTCTTGAGGAATACCAAAACCTAAAATATTTTTACAGACTTGTCTCCAAAAATCAATTATTTATACCAAAACCTAAATGTTTTTTACAAACTTCAATTATTTATACCAAAATCTAAATGATTTTTATAGACTTCAATTATTTATACCAAAACTTTTTTTTTCTTGCATCACAGCATTTATACCAAAGCCTAAATGTATTTTACATACTTGTATCACAACATTTATACCAAAACCTAATTGTCTTTTACAGACTTGTATCACAGCAATTCAATTATTGTCTTAAAGAAATACCAAAACCTAAATGTCCTTTTACATACTTGTATCACAAAATTTCAAATATTTTAGTGTTTTACATTTCTGTATTATAATTTAATTTGTATTGATTTTCCTTCATTTAAAATTAAAATTGTTTGTATTTTCTTTATAATAATTTAATTTCTATTCATTTAAAATTGTTCAAACAATATAATAATTTATTTTTTATTCATTTAAAATTGTTCAAACAATCAAGTTATTTAAAATTTGGTGAAGTTTCAAGTTATTTAAAGTTTGGAGGCTTAATTCACTCTTTCTTTCATTTTTCAAAAGACAATTTGAATTTGAAATTTTTATAGCTTTGAACATTTGAACTTAGTTTATGTTTGAAATTATTTTTTAAATCTTTGAACATTTGAACCCAGTTTATGTTTGAAATTATTTTTTTATTAGCCAGAGCAAAGATAATAATTATATTTTACTTCTTCTCCTTAGCTCCTGAGCTCTCATCATGTTTTCTCATTCCTCGACGAGAATCATCATAATTTCTCACTTCCTCTTCATATTTGCGTAATATATAGGCATATTTGTATAATATCGAGGCATATTTGTATGAGGCACATTAAAAATTATATAATTATGGTTTGTTAGGAAAGAAATGTGAACGTGAAATAGAGATATTTGAAATAAAACTTAAATTAAACATTAAATATATTAAATATATTGTATTTTTTTTTAAGTTTAAAGTTAAAAATGGCATTGTGGTGAAATTATACAATTAAATATTATTGTAAGGTTTGATAATTTTAATATAATTATACATTTTTTTAAAATTTTATTTCTTTGTTTTCAAAATGTATATTTTAGTTTATTATAACATCTAAATATTGATTGCAAATGAATAAATACATTATAGGGGTAAATATTTTTTGCATATGAACTCTTACAATATAGGTGTAAATATTTATTGCATATGAATTCATAAATACAATATAGGTGTAGTGGAAGGTAAATGACTTCACCCACTCATTTGAATATAAGTGTAGTGGAAGGTAAATGTAGCACGTGACTTCACCTATTGATTTTAGATGGGATCTATTTTATTTTGTTAATCTTTAAAGTAGTTTGTAATGACTTGTCACATATTGTTAATCTTTAATGTAGTTTGTAATAACTTGTCTCATTAACATTTTCCATAGTATGATCCTAGTGTATCCATTATACTTGTATTCTTGATGCAGCCCCTACGTCACTACCCAAAAACCCAAAAAATACACTAGTATTCTTGATACAGCCCCTAAATGACTACCCAAAAACGCAAAAATTCAAGTTTGAGTTTATACCCCATATTTTATTCAAGGTGAATTGATTGAAGCAATGTATATCTCAAATCCATGATTAAAGAGACAATTATACTCCATATTTTACCCATAATATAACATTGCACATGCCGCTAGATATTGATGATTTTATTATGCAAATAGATACTTTGTTATATTGAGAAGCTTATTTTATTAGCCAAAGTAAAGGTATCTCGACAAGTTCCCAGCCACACATGTTCATATTGGATGATCGGTTCGTTAGAGGAGCTGGAGAAAGATATAAGGGTTTTGAAGAGTCAGACAGAGGACGTGGGACACTCAGACGCAGATACAAAGTGTGTTTGAATTATTTTTTTCTCAGCATAGTGGTTTTGGCTTTTTATTTGAATTATTTTTTTCTCGGCAGAGTGGCTTTGGCTTTGGCTTTGAATTATTTTTTTGTTTATCTCACCAGAGTGGTTTTGGCTTTATATTTGAATTATGTTTTTCTCAACACAATGGTTTTGGATTTGTATTTGAATTATGTTTTCCTCAACAAAGTGGTGTTAGTTTTGTATTTGAATTGTGTTTTGGCTTTGTATTTGAATTATGTTTTTCTCAACACAATGGTTTTGGTTTCATATGTCATTGATAACGAGTCGGTAGTGGTTTCGGTTTCATATGTCGATAATGAATTAGGGGAATTTTGAGGTCTAGAATGGGCCTCCTAAGAAAATAATAAAATAATTGTTAAACCAATAAAATAATATTTATGAATTTGCATTTTACTTTTGCACCACAATCCATGTAACCATGGTTAAATTCAATTGAAAAGGTGTACCAAAATAAAATTAATAAAAAAATTGTATTGATGTGACTATAAATAAGAGTGAGTTTTTCAAAAAAATGTCATTATCATTAAAGAACTAATGCATTTATCCTTTGTACTTAAATAACTTAAAATAAATTATAAATATAAACTCATAAATTCTTAATTGTATAATATACTATTAATTAAAATCTATATTATTTAAATTATATAATAACATGTAATTATTATACTATATAAAAATAAAATAATAAAATATAACAAATGTCATATATTATTTTATGTATTCTTTTTATATTACATACTGAATTGATTTGATTTATAACATAAGAAAAAAGAAATATATAATATAAAAAGGAATATAATATACATTCTATAATATTTAGATTATTTTTCATAATATCTAGATTTTTTTTTCATAATATCATGTATAATAATATATAATATTAATATAATCATAATGAAATTAACTTAGTTGTATTTAAATTTAAAGAAAAAAAATATTGAAATAGATTTAATTTATTTTATAAGTATAATATAAGATTTATATACATTGAAATTTTAGACTTTTTGCATCAAACTATGTTGAACCTAATACACCTTTTTTAAACATACAAAACTAATGTACATTTTTTCATCATACAAAATTTATATACATTTTTTTTGTTTAATTTTAATATGTTTGTATTGCTATTAATATTATAATATTATTATTCATAGATTTGATTTATCATAAAATTACAAGGTTATATTTTTATTTATCTTGATTTCATATGTATACTATATATGTATAGATATGAATTTTAAATTATAATATTAAATAAAATGAGGTGAGTATATATATATATATGAAAATATACAAATATAATATTTATTGGAAAATGTGTAAAGACATTGAAGATTATGTAAGGATATGCATCATTTCTTTCAAAAAATTTGAAATGACAATAATAATATTTTATTCAAAAAATATGAAATGACATTTATTATAAGTACTTTACTTTATGAATTTAAAAGTACTTAGAGAAATACCATGGTTAACCATGAGTTTTTATCCACCATTGAGAATGTAATAAGTAAGTACTTTTAACTCAAGAAATGTCACCTCAACCATTGGGGATGATGTCATCCCCTAAAATGTGATTGGCTCTCATAAAGTGAATGTTGATTGTACATTTTCATTAGGAGGCTGATTTTAGGCCTCAAAATTCCCCTAATGGAGTCGTCGTTGATAATGAGTCGGTGGTGCTTCATGACATCAGGCTCCTCCATCCCACTATCCATGGCTTCATCATGTTTCCGAATCTTGTAACCATAATGTAGAGCGTCAATTGACTAATGATGACAATGATGTCCTCATGATCCTCTATGGATCCATCATGTTTCCCCGTCTTGTAACCATAATGGTAAAGCGTCAATTGACTAATTATGACAAAGATCGTGCCATGATTCTCTATGTATTATTTGCCAATGATAGATATAAGTGTTATTTGCACAAAGTCCCTGTGATATTTTTCAATGAAATTAAATAAACACATATTTAATATGTATGAATGATTAATTATAATTATGATTTACTTTATAAGAAAATAAAATAATAATACCATTTTACTCAAGATAAAAACTTATCTTTTTTAAAAATAAGTTTTTATCATTCTAATCACTTTATAAAAATTACAACTTTTCAATTTATTGCAAGTAAAACAAAAACACTTTATTGAACTTACAACAAAAATTTAAGGGATACACTTTTCAAATTATTGCATATAAACCAAAAAAATTTAAGGGATGTAGAAGAGTCTCTTGTTATTAATTTCCCTTAAAATTAAATATTTATTGATATTCGATTTTAACTCTTTCAATATTAGTTGGAATGTTTCTATTAGGTTGTAGCCATGCACCTTAATTGATTTCCACCATTCTTATGGTTTTAGAATGAAGTCCTGGCATTAGAACCAAAACTTTTCAAATGTGAAAGAGATATTTTGCATATCCATATTTAAATCTAATTATAAATCGATAGACCAATGATTCGAGCCTAAATAAGTGAGGCTACCTCGTGCCTACCTCCCTGAAAATTATTCCACGTAAATTTACCACTATTGGTATCAATATCTACTATCTGCAGATCATGGATTACCTCCTAGAACATTGGAGTCGACTAGTCAAGATGTTGAATGCCTCTCTTCTTCTCCCCTAGTTGTCTTATCATATTGAAATCTCCTGCAATAGTTAGGATTCATTCATATGGATTCTTATAAGGTAGTGTTGATTCTCTGAAAACATTTTTTCTTACCCTGGAACTATTGATCCATAGACTGATATTAGGGATATCTCCTCTTGTGCCCCTATACATTGGAATTTTCTAGATAATATATTAGCGAAGGCTACATAATCTTGGAATATCATTAATCCAAGATTAAATACCACCGCTAATCCACTAGCACTCCCATAGGCATCGATGGCCATAGATACTCCACCCCTCTAGCATTTTCCATTGATTTCCCCTATTTTCTTACTCAAAACCTTAGTTTCTTGTAGTAGAATGATGTATGAGTTTTATTTCTTTATTCTATCATTAAGGAACCTCACCTTGCATTTATTGTTGAGGTTCCCTATATTCCATGAGATAGTTACTTCCATTTAGGAACTAGGGAGATGAGCGGGAAATGCTATGTGTTTAATTTACCTATCTTGAGTTAATGAAGAAATCTCCAACTTCTCAAATTACCTCCCTTGTCATCTTTCTTCCTTTGTGGCCACATTTTCCTATATTATGGCCTTTTGGTATACTTGGGTGTGGTGAACGCTCTCCAAAAATGATGAGGCTCTTAGATTCGCCCTCTAGTTGAAATTGTTTTTGCCACCATTAGATATAAAATCACTAGAAATGTTGGATTTGCTTTACAATAATATTTGCAACCTCTTCCTTTGTTTTCATTGAGAAAATCATTCATATGAAGCATTATCTCAAAATTTTAGACAAAAGTGTACATGGTATTTATAAAATAAATGGTAGTGTTGGAATATTTAAATGAGATGAAATATCTTGTTATATAACTAAGTATCACAAGAATAATAGATAATAGAAAGGATTCCCACCCTTCTATATATTGGAGACAATATCCCTCATAAGAGGAAAATTTAGAAAGATATCAAGATTGCAGTCATTAGTGCTTAGCTAGGGTCCTGGGTACATGGAATAAGATATTATACACTTTAATATTGATCAAAGGAAAATGATTGAAGGCATTAAAATTAGTAAAAAAATTTAATTTCCCATAGATGTTTTTGGTCAATTTATGAGCTTGCTCTTCACATGAAAACAATACGCAAGCTAACATAGAATTTAGTTATAATTTGAGTATTTATGGAAGTGGGTTTTCTATCCACCTCATAATTTATAAACATATACTATGAAAATATTGTCATGCATAACAATAGTCAAAGATCATGCCGAAGTCTATATGAGAAGAAAAGGATGTAAATATAACTTGCAAAGGGGGGCATGCTTAGTTGAAAATGTAGTGTGGCCATAAGCAGAATGCAAGGATCCATTTAAAATTGATCTACTAGTTGAGAAAGAAGCCCGTGATGATGATCTTAAGAATGTTTTATAAACCCTACCAATGACTAACGCCTCTATGATAGTGAAGGTAATAACAAAGAAAGAAGTCACTAGATCCCATGCTAGGTTTTCATTTCAACATGAACATATCTCAAAAAGTATTTAATACAATGATCATGATTATGAATATGCTCTTTTTCAAACCCTTTTTGTGTTGCAATTATTGTCTTGCACTAGTTCCTAACCTATATTTTCAGTCACTAAGATTTGTTTCAAAAGCACTGACAATTTTCACTCTAAGGAATGTATTTTATATGGAAAGAGAATTAGTTGCCCCCCTTGAAGAGTGAATTTATGTGTTGATTGAGTATTCATGTAATGACCAAATGTAGTGGCAAGCTCTTGATTCTACATGTGGTAAATGGGAAATTCTTCCATCTATGCCTCATCCTTCGAAGACAACTTTTGGGTTTATTATGATCGATAAGATACCACTGGTCATTGTTTTGTTGTTTAATGATGGCTACATAGCCATGGCCTTAACAAATGCATACAACTATCATCCAATATTAAATGGGTGGAGTTCACTTAAAAAGAGGGATGCTACACATTTTGAATTTGCTTGTTATATAGTTTATGGTCTTTTCTATGTAATTGGGTGGGAATGATATTTCTTGTGTTGAGGTATTCTATTGACAAAAAAATAAGTGGAGGTATTTCTTGTTTTACTTGTGGGCTAGAAGGTAAGTTGTATGTCATGGGTAGCCATTCAAGTTTAACTATTGGGAATTCAAGGTATATCAATATTTATGACCCCAAAAAGAATATATGGAATGAAAAAATAATGGTTTTTTTATGGTTGTTACCTGACATGTTTTTTTGAATCAAAATATCCTTTGCATTGAATGGAAGAATAGAATGAAATTGCCAATATTTGGCCCAACAAAAAAATCATGAAAAGGGGTTTATATTCTGCTAACCAAAATCTCGCTTGTATGCCTTTATTTTAGTATTCTAAATGGAAATTTATTGTTGTGTTTAGTATCATTTATAGAATTTCAATATGTGTATCTTTAATGTGTATGATGTTTCGAGCGGTCTCACCACCCATCATCAGGTACTCAAGCTAAGAGGATCAGAAAATAGTGTTGGTGAGGATATAAAGGGAGGAGACAATAATGTGACCATTAAAGAATTATTAATATTAAAGATTATTATTTAGAAGGCAATAATAACAACAACAATAATAATAATTATTATTATTATTATTGATTTAAAATTAAATTTTAAAATGATGAAAAAATATAATAATAATAATACAATATGACTATGTATACATAATATTAGGGGGCTAGAATGACTAACCAAGAGGAAGAACAAAAATAAAAAATCAAAATTAAAAGGGGGTGTGGGAAATGAGGAATAAGGTGGAAATGAAGAAGGTTTAAAATAAAGAATAATAAGATGAAGAATGAAATATTAATAAGAAAATCGAAAATCATCACCACATGATGAGCTATTAATAACTAAGACGATAGATAAGGGGTTTCTAGGAGGCATTGAGTTTATAGCCAACTTCCCTATTGAAGTTGTCATGGTGTTTTTTTTTTTTTATCTCTAGGGATATTTTATTAAGGGAGGTTTCCTAGAGAGTATTCAAAGCCAAGATTTGTGTTTGGTCAAAGTTGAAAAGGTTCTTAGTTTTGAAGGAGTGTTCTACTAGGGTTGACTTTAAGACCTAGTTATAGGTCGTGTTAGCTATGTGCTCCTTCAATTCAGCCTTAAAAAATCCATAAATTGTGGTAACATGAATATGGGCTATGAAAATATACATATGAAAAAAAGTTGTTGCTTTTTCCCACAAAGGAAGAGTCCCTACATGAGTCACTAGTTTATGATCCAAAAAGTGGCACGTAAAATCTATTAGACAACTTAGCATTGGAAGAGGATGGTTAAAATGGTTTGAGATGGCTATTGACAACATATACATGTTATAATCCATCAATTGGGTATTGGGTATTGACAATAGAAATGGTGTACTGTATAAAGTTATTTTTTTGTATGTAAGATCATAATAAAATAATGATAATTATAAATTACATGAATTTATTTGCATTATTTTCTAAACTTTATTATGTTACAAAATTTCATATTATTCTATATTTATTATTTTACAATGATTTACAAATTTATAAATTTAAAATTTTTAATAAAATCATTTCACATTAATACAATTAAAATTTTCACATTAATACAGTTAAAATTTTACAAATATTTTACATACAATTACAATTACAATTACAATTACAATTACAATTATAATTATAATTTTACAATTTCACATACAATTGTGATTAGAATTAGAATTAGAATTTTAATTTTACATACACTTACAATTACAATTAAAATTTTACAATTACAATCATTTCACAGTAATACAATTAAAATTTTACGAATATTTTACATACAATTAGAATTATAAATAGTACTACATTTACAGTTACAATTACAATTTTACAAATATTTTACATACAATTACAATTACAATCATTTCACAATAAATTAAATATTACAATTACAATTAAAATTTTACATTAAATATTTTACATACAATTATAGTTAAAATTACAATTACAAATACAAATACAATTTTACATACAATTAAAATTTCAATTTCAATTACAATCATGACATAATATTTAATAAATATCATGGTTATTTAATATTAAATTAATTAATAAACATCATGATCATGATAACCATCGTACAAACATCATATTTGAGTAAAAGACACATTCAAATTCGCTAACATCATCGTGATCATGATCATCTAACAAAACACAATTAGCATTGTACAACATCATCACAACACAAACATCAAATATACATCTCATGTCAATAACTCATGCTATCACATACACATCTATCTGCAAGCTGCACATTAAATGAACATATCTAACATGACCTAACAATATACACATCATGATGATCACCAACATGTAAATTATGTACAACTAAAACATGAACATAAAATACATGGACCATATATATATATATATATATATATATATATATATATATAACTGAATAATGTTAAAAATATATACCTGTAATATAAATGTCATGGATCAGTTGGTGATACAACATCAATAGCAGTACTAGTCAAGGCCTTCTCAGTCAATGGTACAACCTCAACGGTCGATGGTCCAACCTGCTCATTATCATGAGTACTGATGGATGTTGCAGGCTGCTGACTGAACGTGGCTGATGGTCCAGCCTCATCTCCAGGATGAATATTGCTAGATGCTAGTGGAGATTGCTCATCTGGCATGGTGCAAGGTGAACGATCATGAGATGATGAGTCGCTGCTCGCGGATTGTCAATCACATGTTGCGTCTCGACCATGCCTATAACACGCAACAGTCCTCCTCAGCCGCATAACTAAGGTCATAGCTCCTACGACATGCCACATCAAGCTGTACATATCACGCGACATGCCTCCCCACATCTGTAATAGCATATCATCGGCCTGTATGTCTTTGTAATGAGCATGCCTAATGCCTGCCTCAACAATCAATGCAATGATTTGGTCACTCAACTCCATCCTATATCTAGTATCAAGTCAACCGCACCTATCAAAAGGCGGTACTGGCACACCAGCAGGAGCAGGTCTCTCTGTACCGGCCTCCTGATGATCCTCAGCATCTGGCATGCCTTGATCGTCATCAGGATCCACACCTAGATCATGTGGTGGTGTCAGCATATCCTCGCCATCAAAAGAGCTAATGTCGACAAAATATATACAAGTACACAACAATAATTAGACAATTTCATTACACAATTTAATAAAAACAAGTTAAAGAACATGTTAGAATAAATTTTAATAAAACAGTAATATTACCTCTATCATCTGGTGGCTCATCATCTGTGAAGAGGATGTTGGCACACCCTAGGACAGGGGACCATAATGAAGGGATTCATCTTGTCAACACTGGCTAGCAACTCTAGTGCATCATGCGATATCCTGGCTGGAAACATAGTCTTGCCCCTCTTGGGCATCATCTGCCCCCACATGTGCATCTGTGCCTCGAACATCGGCCTACGAGGTTGCCAAACAAAAGTAGGCATCATCTCTAGAAACCTCTCAAAAAATAAACAAAAAAGCTTTGAAGTAAAAGGGAAGTTGACCCTCCCTTGTGCATGAGCACGAAATCTATCTAAGGTTGTACAAAATTGCCGCAAAAAAATGGCAAACCACCTGACAAGTCATGGCTCTTGTATTAAAGAATCAAAATAATATAGAAGCAAGCAACTAATGTGTTTCTCGTCACTGGTGTTGTGTGAAATGGTCGAAATGAGAAGTGAGAGGCACTACACCTGCTCACTACCAAATGCACCAATACGAAACTGACATCCAGCGACCTTAAAATATGCAGGAGATAGTATTAATGCTCCAATGTATCTCTGGGAGTACAGTAACTGACTCCCTGCTACACAACCAGCTGGAACCTCTGGGAATGATGGAAAATCCACCCCTCTCCTCGATAGCCCTGTAATGAAATATATATCCTCCTCAGCGGGTGCGTACCACTGGTTAGAACCAACCTGGAAATCCTGTCGGTGGGCATTCCACCTAGGGATAAGATGTCTCAAAAACACACCATGGTCCTTTAGGGAAGTAGCCTCCTCATAGAACTTGAGGAGGTCTACCTGCCTCAGGAGCCCCTGGGTAGCTACTGTAATAGGGCGAGGGTATGCATCTCTCTCCCTCTCTCGTGCCTCCCACAGGAAAACCATGTGATACTGCTCCGCTTGTTGTTGTTGTTGCTCCTCCTCTTCTCTCTGAATGATTGACATATTAAATATTTTTTTCTTATTAAATGAGACATGTATTTAGGAATATACATATATAATTTTTTGGAAAAAAAAACAAACCAGTTGGTACACCAAGAAAAACAGTCATGCACCAGTTCTGGTGCGTTGTTTTTTTGTCGCGCACCGGGGGCAGTGCCCTAGATGATATTTAACGCATCGTATACGGTGTACCTAAAAATTTTTAAAGCACCGTAGACTATGTATGGTGTCAGGAGAGTGGTGCGCTGACTAAAATCTATGCCTCGGCGCATATAGTTGTGTCAATGCACTGGCTTTTTGAATAATTACATAGTCAACGGTGCGGTCTTTTACTAGGCTGCACCATTGACCTTGTCAGAATGTCGAATGCGGTGTGATGATAGACCCCAGGGCGAATATTTCTGTCAATGCACCGCGTTGCCGCTATTCTACATAGTCAACGGTGCGGCCGGCTAAATGGCCGCACCACACTTTTTTTTTAATTTTAAAATAACATGGTGTGTCTTTTGGTACCGCCGCAGAAATGATGTGAATACCATTAGCATCGGTTGTGGTGCGACCTGTAAATTTTACAAGCAGCGCCACTTACTAGTGCGAGTTGAATGGCTCGTGCGCACCACACGACCAAAAAAAAAAAAAAAATCTTCTAAATGGTTAATTTTAAGGTTATTTGAAATTATAATCCGCTAAAAAGCTTAATTATAGAAAAACAAGAAAATTACCTGTACATTTCGCCGTCGAGGACGCATATTGGTTGTAGTATTTGCAAAAGAAAATTTTCCCACCGTTTTGCAAAATGCAAGCTGGAGATTGGTGGGAAATGCACAGCAGTAGTGCGTGCAATGGGTATAATAGGAGCACCGATGTCAGGGTGGCTCAGACAAAGATAAATTGCAGTAGTGCTTAAGAGCTCTAGAGCACTGAGAAAAGTGAAAAATGTGGTTTTTGGCCGTATTTTTTTTTATTTAACCCTGTTCTGGTGTGTAGGGTTTTATAGATGCATTGGTGTTGTTTCTTATGAATGCACTGGTCGGTTTCTATTTTGGCACGGTGTTTTATGATGCACCGGTGCGATTTCTTAATACCACACCGAGCGATTTCTGTTTTGGCTTGGTGTTTTATGATGCATTGGTGAGGAAGAGTTGTGAAGGACCAGTGCTCTACAGTAATACTACGCACCGGGCAGGTGCGTACGGAGTGCACAGTGTCCAGTGTGCCAATGTTTTGTGCGCACCAGTGCTTTCTCTTGTCGAGCGCACCGGTGCAGTTTTGGATGATAAGCACACTGAGAGGAAAACATCCGCAAAACCCTCCGCACGCCAACCTCCTCTAGTAACCTTCGCTAGAAATGGATGTATGGGGTATTTTTATAAGGGGTTCCTCAAAAACATATGCTAGAGGGTCTTTTCCTTGTAGTGAAGGAAAATCTGAGTTTAATTTTCCTTGGTCAAACAAGATAAAATTCGAATTTCCTTTTCAACATACAACTCGGATAAGTTAACTTGAGTGACATGGCTTGTGTCATCCTGCTAGCTTAGTTAATTCAGGTTGGAATAATTGAGTTCAATTAATCATGGGTGATTGATAATTTGTGGAAATCTAATTCAGTTAAATTGAGTTATTACTAGTTAAACTAGTTCTAAATATTAGAGGAACTAGTGGAAGGTCAAGTTGTACAATGTGACCTCAATCACACTTAGTGATCATCGAGTTAACTGATCAATCAACCCAAAATAATTGTTTCATGCATAGAATTCGAGTTACTCATTTGAGGTGGAGATTCCAAGACAATGTACTATTACTTGTAGACTATTCCAATGTGTACAAGTGGTGCATGTGTTCAGAGGATCAACCTAAAGGAATTGTGCAATCCAATTGAGGGAATTTCCTAATTAATAGGGGCCAAATTCCTCAAGTAACAATGCAAGGAAATAGGAGCTTGGAGGGCTTGAAAATTGGCTAATTTTTGGCTAGAGTCATTCAGTAAGGCAGGGTAATAGACTATACACTTGCATGTTGTGCTCATACTTGAACAAGCATATGTAACCCTGTCTATTATTTGATTAATGAAATACATATAGGAAGGGGTTTTGAATAGTTTCTTTCCCCTAGATAAATCTCTATGTATGTGTGATATTTCTTAATTCATGTTGATGATATGCATTCTATATTGTGAATTGAATTCCGCAGAGAAGTAGAGTAGATTTGAGTCTTGTGATTTAGTAAATTCCATGAGCATTTTCAGAACTACATATAATTTATACATGGTATCAGACCAAGATTCATAGTATAACAAGATTTTCATAGTTGTTTCTCAGTAGAATCAAATTTATAGTTCAGTGTTGTAGGATCTCTTCAAATTTGGGAAGATTAGATTCACCGGGTTGAGGCTAGAGTATGCCTTGGAAGGAAACTCTAATTTCATCGCATGGAAGGATCGGATGGAGGCGGTATTGGATGACAATAGCTTGCTAGAATACATCAAGACAGATGTTTCAAAACCACAAGCATATGATGTCAAGAACCTAGCTCAACATAATAACGATGTATCCAAGGCGAGGAGAATAATATTGGAGGGAGTACTAGATCACATTGTCTCAAATCTCCATGAAAAATAAACTTCGTTTTCAATCTCGAAAGCAGTGATAGAATTGTTTGAGAATAGTAGTGACCATGGGAAGCTGTCGTACAAGGTTAAACTTTGAAATATTAAGATGTAGAAGAATGACTCCATACCTCAGTATTTGAGCAGATTCAAACAGAATTCCCGAGACACATAGCCACGAGACATGTGAAGAAAATCGGGGTTTATGTGAAGAACCTATATAAGATAGATGTGGAAGATTATGTTTCATTAAGCACAAAGGTGGAGAAGGTGCAGAGCTGCGATGTTGGTGAAATTTGGCATAGAAGAATTGGACATTTACATCATGGTGCCCTGAATATTATGCAGCAGATAACCACAAGCCTCCCCAATGTAGCACTTGAGCAACAAGATAAATGTAAAGGGTGTACCTTGAGGAAGTACGCAAAAGCCACATTCCATGATCAGGACAAAGCACATGCATTCCTTGAAAGGATCCACTCTGATGTTTGTGGAACTTTCTCGACAACCTCCAATTCCAAGCACAAATATAATGCTATATTTGTAAATTATTTCTCACAGAAGTGCTAAATCTTATTCATGCGGAAGAAGGATGAGACTTTCTCCACTTTCGTAGAATTCAAGGCACTGGTTGAGAAATAAACCATCAATAAGGTGAAGGCTCTTAGGATCGATAATGGAGATGAGTACATGTCAAATAAGTTTAAAAATGTATGTACAAAACAAGGCACTTGACGAGTGATGACAACATCCCATAATCCACACCAGAATGGGGTGGATGATATAAATAACTGTAATATTGTGGGAGCAACAAGGGAAATTTTTCATTACCAAGGCCTACCACTACATTTGTGGGTAGGGGCATATGACATAGTAGTATACTTGTCGGACTGGAGTCATCAGCATATTCTAGGAATGATTACACCGAAGGAGGCTTTCTTAGGGAGAAATTTGAATGTGTCTCACTTCAATATTTTTTGAGCATTTTTTTACTACCATGTCTCCAAATATTCTAGGAAGAAGCTTGAGCCAACATCTGAGTTGGGGGTATTTATGGGTTACAAAAAAACTCTTCAAAATTAATGTGTGTGCTTACCATCCCTTAGAATGATAGTTATGTGAAGGAACGCAAATTTTGATGAGGAGAAAGTGATGCATTGCTCTCTCGATAGGAAGCTTCAAATTCCACAAGAAGAGGAGGTTTTACCTCCAAAGGATAAACCTTAGGAATTGTGGAGAAACCATAAGATAAGGAACAAAGAGTGGAGATAACCACTCAATCAGAACCATTCAGAGAGGGAAAAAAATGAACTAGATATTTTGAGAGGTTATTTCTTGATGCTAGAGATAATGTGGGAGAACCCACTTCATAGCGCAGGTTGAGGAGGTCACAATAATGGTACACTAGCTACATAGCTCTAATGACTAAGCTAGTAGAGACTGAGGCATCCTCTTTCGAGAAGGAAATAGAGAAACCTGTATGGGTTGATGGAATGGTGGAGGAATATGATTCTAGTTTAAAGAAAAGTTGAGGGAATTGACTATGATGAAGCCTTTTCTCTTGGCGTAAGGTATTCATCCTTTAGATCAATTCTTGCACTGTCTGCGCAAATGGGGTGGAAGATCCACCACATGGATGTAAAAACAATATTCCTTAATGGATTTATTGAGGATGAGGTGTACGTTGAACAACCATAAGGTTTTGAGACCTTTGATCAATATTCACATGTGTGCAGACTCAAGCGAGTGTTGTATGGTCTCGAGAATGCACCTCATGATTTGTACACTAGGATTGATAGCTATCTCTCCAGTTTGGGCTTCACCAAAAGTGAAACAGATGAAAACCTTAATCATATCTTGGTATAAGGTAAATTTTTGATTATTTTCTTATATATTGATGATTTTATTTTAATGGGCGAGGATAAGTTGATCATATCTTACAAGGAGGATCTTGCAAGAGAATTTGAAATGGAGGACATGGGATTCATGGACTACTTCCTTGGATTGGAAGTATGGCAAGGAGATGGGGAAATATTTGTCTCTCAAGGAAAGTATGAAAATGAGATATTTAAGAAGCTCCACATGGATAGTAGTAAACCCATGTAGACACCTCCAGCTACCAGTTGGAGGAAAAAGGATGCTACTTCAAGTAAAGTAGTGGAGGCTACCATTTATCTGCAACTAGTGGGTTCACTAATGTATCTTGTGAAAACCTGACCAAATGTGTGTTATATAGTCAACCATCTTAGTCAAGCCATGGTTAGGGCAATCAAATTATTTTGGAGGGTAGTTAAGCATGTTCTAAAGTACCTCAAAGGCACCACCTAGTTTGGACTATGGTACAAACATACATAGGGAGTGAAGCTATGTGGCTTCACAGATGCAGATTGGGCGAGGAGTCCATCATACTGGAAGAGTACATCAGGAGGAATTTTCAAAGGTGGGTCTACAGTGATTTCCTGGTATAGCAGGAAGCAAAGATCAGTGGAACCCAGCTCAACAAAAACAGAATACATGGTTGCTAGTCAAACAACATGTGAGGCGATCTAGATGAGAAAGATTCTTGTGGGATTGTTTGGTCAGATGACGAGTCCTACTATGATCTAATGTGATAATGAAAGTTTAATTAAGCTCTCGTAAAATCTATTTTTTCATGATCGATCCAATCATATATATATATATATATATATATATATATATATATATATATATATATATATATATATATATATATATATATATATATATATATATATATATTTGGTATCACCATCTACAGGATTGTGTGTAGAGTCGGATAATGTTGCTAGATTACATTCCAACAAAGGAACGAGATGAATATATTTTGACAAAGGATTGGTCAAAGGGTAAATTCGAGTTCCATAGAGGTAGGATTGGGGTAGTTGATAATCCCTTTCTAGGTGAGAGGGAGTGTTGAAAATGCAGCCAGAAAAATATCAATTTGATTTTCCTTCGTCAAACTAGAGAAAATTCGAACTTCCATTTCAGCAGACAAATTAGATGATTTAACTTGAGTGACATGGCTTGTGTCACCCTATTATCTTATTTAATTTGAGTTGGAAGACTTCAGTTTAGTTAAACATGAATGATTGCTAATTTGTAGCAATCTAATTAATCTAAATCTAGTTATTGTGAGTTAAATTAGTTCTAGTTGTAGAGGAACTAGTGGAAGGTCAAGTTGTACAACGTGACATCAATCACACTCAGTGAAGATCCAGTTAAAAAATAAATTAGACCAAAATAATTGTTTCATGCCTAGAATTCGAGTTACCTAGTTGACATGAATATTCCAAGGAAGTGTACTATCATTTGTAGACTAATCCAATGTGTACAGGTGGTGCACATGGTCAAAGGATCAACCTAAAGGAATTGCATAATCCAACTGACGGAATTTCCTAATTAATAGCGGTCTAATTTCTCAAGGAACAATGGAAGGAAATATGAACTTGAAAATGGCTTGAATATTGGCTAAGTGTTGGCTAGAGTCAGTCAGTTAGGCAGGGGTATAAACTATACATTTTTAGGTTTTGCTCAGGCTTGAGCAAACATTTGTATTCATATCTATTCTTTGATTAATGCAATACAAATAGGAATGGATTTTGAGCACTGGGTTTCCCCTAGATAAATATCCATGTATGTTTGTTATTTCTTGATAGTTGTTTATGATATGTGTTCTAGATTGTGAATTGAATTCCTCAATGAAGAAAGTAAACTTTAGTCTTGGTGTTGGCTAGAGTCAGTGAGTCAGGTAGGAGGATAAAAGATACAGTTGCAGGTTGTGCTCATACGTGAGAAATGATATGTATTGAAATAAATTCTTTGATTAATGCAATACAAATAGAAAGGTATTTTTAGTAGTTTCTTTCCCCTAGATAAATATATGTGTATGTGTGTTATTTCTTGATGCATGTTTATGATATGTGTTCTAGATTGTGAATTTAATTCCACAAAGCAGTAGAGTAGATTTGAGTCTTGTGATTTAGTAAATTTCTTGAGCAGTTTCATATCTACACATAATTTATACATTCACATTCACCCTTTATTTTCCATCCATACATCGGAGCCCTTTCTAGACCATTGACTTCTCCAGTCATCTCTACCTTGTTTACATGAGGAGATGCAAAAGTGTAAGTGTGAGAATATATCAAGTCTGGGTTTGTCATCTCTTTCACCATTATAAACATTCTTGATCATTTTGCCTCATCCCTTAACGTGTTCATAGTCATTCTTATTGTGTTTCTTCATGAATATACCGTGACAAGCTTATAAATATTAAACTAGTTAATTATCACGAATTTCCTTTATTTTTAATGAGTTAGAGAGGATTATGGTTTGTTTTACTAATGTTGTTATGCCTAGTTTATTTCTTGTAACTCTTATGCAATTGTTGTCACTTTTGCAAAGGAAAAAACTAATGTATTTTTGTTTTAATGAGTGGCTAACTTTATATGTAATTGTATATTAGTAATTTATAAGGGAGATGATCTTGTGAATAATTAATTGGTACTTTTTAGGAGGATTGAGAGTGTTCTGAAGAGTCAAACTCTCCTGGTTCAGTCTCTCCATCGTAGAGTTGACCAGTTTTTTATTTATGAATTCAATAAAACATATTTTATCATGGTATCAGAGCTCCAGGGTCGAATCAAAGCCGGAGTGATGTGATCCCTGTGAGTATCCAATGGTAGAGGAGAAGCCCCTGATGACTGAGTGGATTTTTTTTCTTAGGTGTTGATTGGATCAACACGGTTTTTGGAGGAACATTCGTGCTGATAAGTGTGGATCTGAGCAGAATAAATGTACTAAGCAGCCAAAACCTTACTGGGTTTCGTTCCCAGTGCAATCAATGTGTAATTTGGTTTCGTAAGCGTGTCGATGCGGGAAAGAGAGTAGATCTGAGAAGATATGTGCCAGTGCTCGCCCATTGATGAAAAGAAGAGATATGAGATCTACTATCGGTAAAAATTTTCCAATGAGGGAAGAGATATTTCATAGATCTACTGCTGGTGAAAGTTCATCGATGAATGAAGAGATATGAGGTAGATCTACTGCCCGTATCAGCCCACCAATGAAGAGAAAGATCTGGAGTAGATATGTTGTCGGTGTATGCTTGGTGTAGAGGAGCTAGGGAGCTTGTGTTAAGAAACGGAAGAGGTTGTGGCAAAGGAGCTGAGAGCTTGTGGCACAGTGCGCAAAGCAACTTTCTAGATTGATCATAGAGTAGGTAGATCTGTATCGTGATATTTCTTTCTGTGAGGATCTTGGGTAGATCCGTCATTATTTTTTTTCTTCTGTCAATTACTTGAAGTTTTTTTGAGAATCGTCAAGATGAATAATAGAATAATCGAATCATACTTGAATGAGAGAAAGAAGCTCAATGGTTCCAATTACTCTAATTGGAAGTTCAAGATGCAGAATGTGCTAGAAGCATAGATTTCTTAGACGATTACAATTGGAGATGAGCCAAAGCCAGCAGTAGGAGTCACAACGACTCAAGACTGGGAGAAGAGAGAGAGTAGAGCAAAGATGACATTGAAGATGTGAGTGAAAGACTGTATCATACCGCATATCAAAGAATGCAAATCTACAAGCAAAATTTGGACGATATAGAAGGATCTATATGAGATCAGGAATACAAATCATCTCCTATTCTTGAAGAGCAATATCCTCTCCATAAATATGGAGGAGAATGAAACAGTTGTTGCTTTCATATCGTGAATCAATATCTGAAGAAAAAATTGGTAGATAATAGTGAGATATTTTCAGACACATATTTGGTCATGATTACCATGAATGGTATGACTAACGATTACCAAATGTTCATAACTGGGATAAGTGTGAGGGAGAAAGCCCCAAAGTTTGACAGCTAACGGGAATATTAATGCAAGAAGAAGAAAGAATATTGAGTCTAAAACCCCATACTGCATATCTTGCATTAATGGCAAAGAATAAATTCTTCATAACAAAAGGAAATACATCACAACAAAATGGTGGAAACCAATAAAAAATACCGAATCAATCTCAAGGTATGTATTTGAATAGAAATGACTTTGTATTAAAATGTTTCTATTGTGGAAAAATCGGTCATATGGCTAAGCATTGCAGGAAAAATAAATTTGATGAAGGAGAACAAAGTCATAAAAGATATGCAGGCCATTTCGCAGATGATGACCATTTTCAGGATTTTATATTGTTCATGGTTGACACTGATGAAAATGTTGAAGCAGACATCTGGTATGTGGATTCGGGAGCATCCACACACATGACAGGGAACAGTCAATGGTTCGAATATTTTCAAAAAATCAACAATGGAGCACAAATCTACCTTAGCAATGATAGAGGCTATCAGATCAAAGAGTATGGGAACATTCCTGTTATTTTGGCTTATGGTAGTATCAAACATATTCAAAATGTAATGTATGTACCCGGAGTTACAAAGAATCTATTTTTGTATCCATGATTACAGATCAGACTCTAAAGGTAAAAGTCTTTAAATCTAATTGTTATATTAAATATTTGTTGGATGGTATGAAGGCTATTGCTTCAAGAGTTTGAACAGGAGGTCTGTACAAATTATATGTGAGGTTAGCACCATATCAAGCTTTGACAACATCGAGTTTGACTACAGAAGAGCTATGGCACCAGAGACTTGGTCACATCAACTTCAACGATCTGGTGTTACTTCAGAAAAATGAAATGGTAAGAGGTCTTCCACTTTCAAACAAGTGCATAATGATTGTGAAGCTTGTGCATTAGGAAAGATGCATAGAGAAGAATTCCCTATTTGAGTAGAGAAGAAAAGAGAGATATACTTGAATTAGTGCACACTGGCCTATGTGGACACATGCAAACAAAGTCATTAGGAGGTGCATTGTATTTTTTACTGTTTGTTGTTGACTGCACAAATTTTTCTTGTGTTTAATTTTTGAGTAATAAAAGCCATACATTTGAATACTGTAAGCAGTTTAGAACTATGATTGAAAAGAAAACAGGGAAGTACATAAAAATTCTCCGCTCTAATCAAGGGCAAGAATACAGGAAGGCTAAACTTACAAAGTCCTGTAAAGACCATGGAATATCACATCAATTCACAATACCCCATACTCCTCAGCATAACAGAGTAGCGGAAAGGAAGAATAGAACATTGGTGGAGTGTGCTCGGAGCATGCTGAAAGGTAAGGATATTTCGAATGGTTTTTGGGTTGAAGCATTGAATACTGCAGTTTATTTGAAAAGTAAGAGTCCTACAAAAAGTCTCAAGTTCAAAACTCCTTTTGAAGCATTATATGGATTCAATCCTGCAATAAAACATTTGAGAGTATTTGGATGTAAAGCCTTTTCCCATATTCCAAAGGAAGACAGAAGAAAATTAGATTCAAAAGCCATAAGATGCACCTTTGTAGGATATTGTTCACAATATAAAGCTTATAGATTGTTTAATACCTCTACTCACAAGATTTTTGTTAGTAGAGATGTCATGTTCCATGAGCAGGTTTATGATGAAACTGATAAAAGAAATGAGGAATGGGATATTCCTTTTTTGGTGGAAGCAAGTGAAGAAGCAGGTATCATCCATGAGAATTAGAAATTTCAGATACAACAATTGAGCCGAGTCCTTCAAAGGAAATTCAAAACAGGTTGGAAGCCACACCAACACTCAGAAGATCCGGTAGACAGACTCAATTTCCTACTTTCATTCAATCTTTGTAGAGTATATTCACTATATTTATTGGGATAGAAATTGAAAAGTTCACTATATTTATCTTGTAATTATATTTATTTAAATTAAAATGCATAATTGGAATCAATGCCTTGAAAATCCCTTTGGGCACCTAAATTGTGTATAGCTTAATATTTTTTGAACTATTAATCTTACAAAAGAGTAAGTCAAATTGGAATTTCATGGGACATCTATTTGGTGGTTTACTAACACATTACTTAATTTCTTTTTAGCCCCCTTTTATCTCACACTACAAACATTTAGTTTCAATTTTTTTATGAGAAGAGCCTTTAAAGTAAGAACCAACTCCATATGAAAAAATTACAAAAATTCATTCCAAACCAAATTATTTTTTATTTTAATGGGCTAATATGACTTTATTAGCTTTCAAAAAGGGTTGTATAACTATTCTTATTTTTGGAGATGTGTTAAAATTTACTTAAATATTTTTTATTGTATTGTGGTTTTTTGTTATTTAAAATATAATTTTTAAATGTATAAATAAATTTAGCATCTTAAAAAAAAATCTAAGCAATTTCATTGTGCAAAGATCACAATTCAAATTTAAAATTACAATTTAAATTTATGCAAAAGACTAGGCTCGCTATTAAATATCTAGAACTAGAGCCTCATGCACATCTTTTATGATGTACAACTAAGTCATATTGATCATATAGATAAAATGTCTTTCGGATTAATCACATCATTAGGATTAGGTCGACGTTTCGAACCAACTAATGTGGTTCATCCTAAGGGCAAGGTAGAGAAACTAATCGATCTTGATGAATGAATAGAGGAGATGCATCATTGCCCGGAAATAGCTGTTAGGAACTAGTTGTTAAAAACTAGCCATTAATACTAGCTGTTAAAAACTAGCCGTTAGAAAGTTAGTTAAGAATTCAATTTAAAATTTTTATTAAAAAGGGGGGTTAAATTTAGTTAGGAATTCAAATTAAATAATAAAATTAATTAAATTTATTTAAATTATTAATTAAATATAATAGAGAGGGTTAAACATTATAATTTAATAAAAATGAAAATAAATGAAGCAAGTAAATAAATAAAATAAATGAGTTAATTATATAATCAATTAATAAAAATAAATAATTAAATTAATTTTTTTATTAAAAAGGGGGGTTAAGAATTCAAATAAATAATAAATCAATTAAATTAAAATGAGTTAAGAAATTAAAAACGCTAATTCAATTAAATATAGTAGGGAGGATTAATTTTTTTAATAAATAAATACATAAAAATAAAATGAGGATAAATAAATAAATAAAAATAAGTAAATAAATAAATAAAATAAATCAATTAATTAATTAACCACTTAATTAAATAAAATTAATTAATTAATTAATTAACTAACTTAATGTATATATATAAATATATAAATAAAAATAAAACAAAATTACCTAACGAGAGATGGGGTCCAATTTTTACTTAATTTCCAACCATCATCACGATTGAGATTCTTAGCATGTCATTCAATTTCGATCGCCTCCCTTAATTTCCTATGGTGGAAATGATCTACTTTAGCAACGACTTTGGAGTCTTCAATGCAAACATGGTGACATGATTTCTCCACATGCTCAGCAAGAGCTGAGGTACGGGATCGATTGTGCCTAATATTTGCAGCATGCTCCAGGATCCTCTACCTAATGGGTCGACCTGTTTCTCCAATATAGGTAGTTCCACATGAACACAGAATCATGTAGACCCCTTTCATGTCCTTAGGGTCGATAGGGTCCTTAACGGACCCAAGAGAATTTCTAATAGTACAAAGAGGTTTGAGAGAAGCAGAGACGTTATTTCTTCTATGGACATGGGAAATTTTGTCTATTGTCCCCTGGATAATGGGAGATGGACTTTGGAAATAGGATCCACCTGAGTATATTTTCCACTCAGCCCTTTATATGCCTTTCGAAAGGCTTTAAGACGAAGAGATCTACTGTAACCATTTTTTATAAAAACATCAAGAATATGGGTCTTCTTTGATTCCAGGGAGTTGTCGTCGGAGATTCTCAGAGCACGAGTCGCCAGAGTACAAAGGACCCCAAATTTATGAGCAGGAAAATTATGGGAATCAGCATGGAGGTATTGTTCTGTGTGAGTCTTCTTGTGAAAAACCCAGTGAGAAATGGAACCATCATCATTCCTTAAGAGAAGGATATCAAGGAAAGGGAGGCAACCATCAACCTCCACTTCCATCGTGAATTTGATGGAATCAGAAAGTGAGTTCAAGTGCCCAAGGAACAGATCTAATTTCTCCCGAGCCTAGTAAAGGAAATCACTGACAGAGGAGCTCTTCAATTAGCTACATTGTGTGGTGATATGATTCCAAGATATGTCAATGGTATCTGGCTCAAACCGTACCGCATCAAATGACTATATGGCCAGAGTAGCTGTATGGGGTGGACTACGTGCAGGCAGGAGGCCCGTTGTACGTGCAAGGGTAGATTGCAAGTCTGGAAGTTCAGAGGGGTGCACTGGGAGAATAGAGGTCACTCACAGGTCTGGAATTTCGAAAAGGTGCACTGGGCGCACAGGGGTAATGTAGAGCTACGAAAACTAGCCATTGGAATAGTAAAACTGGGTAAAAAGAAAATTTTACCATTGGTAGGAGCGGGCGGGTGAAAATTAATGAGGCGATTTCCGAAGATTTTTTACCGTTTACTTGATGATAAGTTTCTGATAAGCCTCATCCACCCATTGGTTGATCTCCACGGCTATAACAGTAGGAGGATAGCTTAAAAGAGGGTTTCGTGTATCTTGAACAATTTGTGCTTTGCGAAATTCTGTGACTATTTTGCTTTGTTAATGTCTAGGCGTGCTACCCCCTCTGATAGTAGCAACCCTGAATTAATTTTCCATGCAAGAATGACTGCAACTAATCTCGCTAAATCTTCCTATACTATGGCCTCAACAACGCAAGACTCTAAGGAAGTACTAGAAGTCACCCCTGAAGTTGTGGAGGTTATGTCCACACCAAGTAAGGGAAAGTAGAAGGGGAAGGGAAAAGGCCAGGAGCAAGGGCCAGGGAAAATTGTGAAGTGGGCTAGGGTGAAGCCACGTACTTCCCCTCGAAATGTGAAATCCCCACTAATGGTGCCCCAGGCATGTTCGCCTAACCCATCAAAAATAATTTTTTCTGCTCAAGAGGAGGCCCGACTCGCTGAACCAATAAGCTGGCCACCACCCTATGTTTGGCCTTGCCGGCCCTCGGTGCGCACGCCCAAGAATATCGATGGGATGCACTCCTATCTGTAGATGCCTCTGATTTTAGGTTAGGTCCCCATCATTGGAGACTCCTTTGGTAAACTCCACATGGTCAAGTTCAACGATCACGACCTAGCGAACCTGGAGGCCTTCCCTGAACTGGCACCAGAATTGTATCTGGAGAGGGTATTAGATGTTGATGTACTGAAGGTAGTCCCTATGCCACGGGAAATTGGATTGGCTAGGTCCAGGTTATTAAACTTGATGCGGATGCCTCATTTCAGCCACTACAATATCACTGACAGGATTGTGTGACAGCTGCTCGCTCTAGTCCATTACGACTGCTTATGGATTCAGGACTGCATCCCCATAGATTTCGTGATCATTCATCGTATCACTAGTCTGCACGGGAAAGGGTTGAATCCCATGGACCACGTCGAGAAGAAATATAAAAAACAGAATGCTGATAAGGTGTGTGATGATTATCATGTTGAACAGAACACTAGGGGGTTCATGATCAGCACTATCAGTGACCCCAATGCACACATGGGCACCTTGTTGTTAGCGTGAAAGATGATGTGCAAGTGACAGGTTGCCACGATCCCCGCATATGTAATCCAGTTGGCTGGCTGCTGCGAAAAATGGGTCTACTTCAACTAGTCCCAGTTCTTGTGCACTGAATTTCTGGAGAATGTGCGCGATGCCCAGGATCAGGGAAGGGCATTTTGCTACTCCTGGTTGTTGCTCCTCATCGCATTGGTCGCATGGGAAGCCCTGAAATATTTGGTCCTCCCTGAGCTAGATCTGGATATGTGCGAAGGGGCACGGTATGAAAATCTATGGGATTCGAAGGATGAAAAGTGCATTGAAGATAATAAGGTCTTCTGGGTCCTTTTTTAGAGTGGGCTTGTAGCTGCCATCCACTCTCGGTCGCGCTTGTCACTAGAAATTTATGACAAGTACAAGAGCATCGCAGCATTTCAAGTAAAAATGCTCAATGTACAGATGAGGGGCCGCAAGGATCTATCATGGGTATCACTCCCGTATATGGTCACTGACGAGGAGATTGACCGCTTTATTTCTACTTAGCCTCTGCATTGGAAATTAGGCTTCAAATCAGGTATGCAGGCCACTGTAGGTACGAGCACCACAAAGGTCACCTCGCCCAACACCACCAAAGAGACTGGAGGATAGGGAAAGGATGCTGATAAGGGAGTAGAGTCGAAATCATAGAAGGATTTAGAGTAGGACCTAGGCGCAGAGGGTCTGGATGTGGGGGGTGCTGACTCCCCTCGAGGTATGAAACAAACTAGTGACCCTATTAAAGGCCAAAGGAAGAAACAATGAGCTACAATACCGAATCGGGATACTAGAATTACTCTGACCGAGGAAGACCTGGAGCAGATCGCAGACGCAGTCACCCTTGCCATAGAAGATAAATGGCTAGCTTTGGAAGAGCAGTAGAAGGCCACAGTTGCTACACTCTAGTCTGAGCTCTACACACTGCAGCTCAAGACTGACACCCTGCAAACAAGCATGATTCAGACAAGGCCACCTCTAGCGACAAGTAACGAATAGATCATCACAATGGAGAGTCGCCTCTGCCCTCTGCCAGGCGTTGCCCTCAACCTGAGCCCACCTAACTTAGGAGCACAATTCCAATCCTATGCAGAGGTACAATTGGATCTAGCCTGACTGCCGCATGAACCACTACAGGTCCTCCACGCATCCCTATTCGAGGAGATTCAACACAGAGACCGTTGAGTGCACCATCAGATTAGTATATCTAAGCAAACGATTGTGGAGAAAACCACCGAGGTGTCCCAGGCACAGGCTGCATGCACCCTCGCCGCCATACAACATACAGAGTTGGAATGCCTAATTAGTAGGCTCTTCACAGATGTCATTGAGGATATCCTGGTTTCTTCCATCCCCCAAGCCAAGATTGAGGGGCTTGTTGCAGTGCTAGGAATTCAAGGATTGAAATTCAGGCTTGAAAGACAGAGATGGAGCAGCAGATTGCTTCCTTGCAGGCCAAATTGCAATCGGAAAATCCAACTGAGGTAAGAGCCCAACGAGCTGCGCTGGGTACAAAGGCCACCAATGTCATTACAGGTTAGATTACTCAGGGTGCAGAACTATTGGAAGCAGCTATGCAGCTATGGACCAAGGTGTAGTGTGACCCTCTCCTACGTGAAATCAACCAAGAACTGTGCCAAAAGGAAGAAGAGTGAGAACAAATGGAGGTTCCCCTACCCACTCTGGTGCCTGTTCAGCGGTTGGCCCGACTGCGCACCAGCCATGTGCTCAAAGACGACCTAGAAGATCTTTGGAAACGGAAGAAAGTTTTGAGTGACCACCTTAAGCCATGGACCGATGAGGCCCTCAAGCTGTCTCAGGAAGTCAACATCGCAGTTAAGCAACTGAAACAAACCTTGGAAAGAGTCACTGCTACGACAGAAGGTCCGACATCACAGAAGTTGGTGGATATTGTCCAGAACGCTGTTGCGCAAAGTGAAGGAGTGATGCCCCCTCTGGTTGATGCGATCAAGCAGTTTCAAGCTAAGATGCAGACCTCACGGCCGTAGTGACTCAGGACGAGTCACAAGATTGTGTTGGGGGACTGTTGGAGTGGGGCTCCCTAAGCTGTGAATTTTGTGTATTTTTTGGATTAATTAGTCTTTTGTAGGGGTTTTTGGGTGGGTCAAAACCCCCAATGTTTTGTAATGGGTCAAAGGGTAGACCTAGAGTTCACAAACAATGATTTGCAGACCATAGGATAGCTTAGGCCATGTCGATATAAATAGATGGATAGTTTGAGTCTAAAGGTAGGCAAGAATTAGAATTGATGCTATGTGTGAATTGTTAAGATCGTGTTTGGCTTGTTTTGGGTAAGGACTCCTGCTAGATGTGTGCACCGAGATCCTCAATCCTACTATGTGCAGACCCCGCTAGCTATGTGCGCAGGCTATGTTTTGGGTTGTAAGTGGGTTATGGATACTAATGAATGCATAATATATTTGAAGTACCTTTCTGATATCTAGATCAATCGTATTTATGACTGAAGTGCATCTGTGTTATTGATTTAAGCTATGAATGTGTCTGCAATATATGAATTAACTACGAATTTATTTGTGATCTATGAATTAGGTGCGTTTATAATGTTCAGTGATAAAAATTTTTGATACGCACATGGATGCGAAGGTACTGAACAAATATGTGAATGGTAATAGCTTTGTTATGATTATTTGTTGATTATATTGTTAAAATCCTACGAATAGACTTGCTCTGTGCGAACCTGATAAGTGACAACACCGATCTAGCTTAATTACCTACTCTCTCCTAGGGTGCGGAAACTTGGTTCGTCTACCCTCCCATACTACTTCGGGTGAGACCTTGGCCTGCGACAGTAGGTCATTGCCGAAAGGGCCAGTAGTATAGGGATTTGTTGGCAAACCTTAACCTTCGAACCTGGGTCAGGACCCCTCAAGCCAACAAATGTTCATAAATATATCTATTGCTCCAATAAATATTTCGAATATATTGTTGTATGCAATGTGTTTTATTTTGTATGAATTTTGATTAAAATGAAACTATAGACAGAAATGATGTAGTTCAGGGACATTTTAATTTTAATTTATATATATGATAAAAATATTGTTTTAAGTTTCATTCATTCTTACAGAATTTCATCTTGTCAATTTGACTATATTATATTTCCAAAATATTAATTTATTTCCTTGATTGTTAGGTAGGTCATGTATAAAATTCCAAAATTTTCAAATTTATGTCAAATATCGGCATGATATTTACTAGTGTTGTACAATACTCGAAATTAAAATTATGAGTGTGCAATTACCTTAATTATTTCACTACCTCTTTCATTCAAACTTTGTATAGTATATCCACTATATTTACATTGGGATATAAATTGAAACGTTCACTATATTTATGTTTTAGTTGTATTTATTTAAATTGAAATGCATAATTGGAATCAATTCCTTGCAAATCTCATTAGGCATCTAGATTGTGTATAACTTAATATTTTTGGAACTATTATGCTTACAAAGTAGTAAGTGAAATTAAAATTCCATGGGACATCAATTTGGTAGTTTACTAGCACATTACTTAATTATTTTTAGCTCCCTTTTATCTCACACTACTAACACTGAGTTTTAATTTCTTTAGGAGAAGAGCCCTTAAAGTAAGACCTCACTCCATATGAAAAAATTATAAAATTCATTCCAAACCAAATTGTTTTTAAATTTTGATTCTTCAATATGAATTTATTAGCTTAAAAAAAGGGTTGTATAACTATTCTAATATTTGGAGATGTGTTAAAATTTACTTAAATATTTTTTATTGTATCTTTATTTTTTTGTTATTTAAAATGTAATTCTTAAAATAAATGAATTTAACATCTTAAAAAAATCCAGGTATTTTCATTATATAGATATCACAATTCAAATTTAACATTACAAGACAAGGCTATTAAATGTCCTGAGCTAGAGCCTCATGAACACCTTTTATGATCTACAAGTCAGTCATATCTATCACCTGCAACATGACCATGAACAACCCCCATTTGGCTTATCGGCCCAATTCCACCTCTTACAGATTTTAACAATTCAAAAAAAATTTCAACCATTAATTATATTTTGTATCCTTATATATGTACTTATTTTGTTTATTTTAATTTTTAAAAATACACATGCTAACTCTATGTTAACCATGACATACTTACACATCGTCCTCATACTTGGTTGTATAATTACCCTCTAGGCTCAATAAAGAAAAGAAGTGACAATTAGTTTGTTAAAAAAATGGGAGGGATTTTTTTTCCACGATCAAAATAAGACGAGGTATGTGTATATGTGTGTGTTAATAAAAGATTTAATTAAAATCATATTGACAGACATTAATTAATAGGTTTATTAAGATACATATTCAATTAAAAGCATTGTAAATATTAGAATCTATAGTATAGAGTTGTGGTAATATTATGTGAAGTAATCCCCGATGGGGGTGTCTTGTAACAGTGACAAATGGTGGAAGAGAATGCGGGAGGGTCTTGCTTGCTGCCACGCACCAAGTAAGAGCATTCATAGCTCACACGAACTGGGTAATGGTTCATCAATCATCGTACTGTCATGGTGGGTTCATGAGAATATCAAGGGAGAAGGGTATGCAGAGCGCATTCAATAATGTTTGGGCGATGAGGAGTTTGAGGCATGATGGGCCACCCTATGCCGCGGTGTCTGCTCTCAAGCCACAGCTTAAGCCTCATGCACAGGGTGCGAGTTGGAAGGATAGGGAGGTTGTGAGTTGGGTATGGTGTTGTATGCAACCATGGGATCCTGATAACTGATCTTTAGATGTGCAGTGCGCTATGGTAGAGGTAGCCTCTACTCTACGGGTGGTGGGAAAGAATCCCAATTGGGCAGATATATCGAATGGTAAACGGTTCTCCATCGTGGTGTGGGTTGTGGTGATCGTGGATGAGGTTGGGGAGTGGTATTGGAGTGGGCTTAGGTGGCACTCAAGAGTGTTAAATTCCTAGTGCATGCGTTGGTACTGGAGTCCATCTGCAAAAAGAAGGGGAGGGGAGCTAGTATTCGGGATTGTGGTATGTTCTAGTGAGTTGGACGGTGCCAGTGAGAAGGCGAACAGGGATGGTTTTCACAATGGTAATCTGAATAGAGGTGAGGCATCCTATATAGATAAAGCTTTAGCATATCAGTGATATTTTTGAGCAAACTCCACTAGTAAAAACTCCGAATTTTAGACCCCAAAATGATTGTAGCAATGATCTAAAACTTAGGACTCTACTCAGGGATATTCTAGCAACACATTCAAGGCACAAGAGCAGAGCAATACACCCTTGGAAGGCACCAAACTTAGCCAAATAAATTCCATGAAATACACCAACAATATGGAATGTGTAATATGTTCCCCTTGGTAGTGACTACGTACAAAAACGTGGATGTATGTTCAACACATTATAGATGGCCCAAAACTCGTCCCACAATGAAGAAAAACGCAACTTCTAACATTGAATTAACCAACAACCACAAAGATGACTTGAACCTCCTTAAATGTGCACTGTAATCGGCTTAAGGAAAAGGTATTGGATCTATAACTAATATATGTTTCCTTTTCTTCCATTCTAGTCATTGGAACTCAATTACAAATTCGAAAATAATTCTTCCCTCTCATCTGTTGGGAAAAATACTAAGAGGGGCGGTGGTCGTGGGGGTGGGAATCAATATTTAAAACTCACATAGAATTTTATTTTCTTTACTAACTTCTATACATGACTTTAGTTAATCAAACCAGCGTATGCAGACGACTTTCTTTAAGAAAACTTTTATATGCCCAATAAACTTATTATTCAGATAAATCTTCAGAAACTTTACTTAGCCCAATGCATCATTTATTCATTAGACATTTAGTAAGTAGTTAACTTGTCCAATAAGAATAGAATAAATCATCACACATAAGCAACACACATGAACACCAAGACTTAAGGTGGAAACCCAAGTCGGGATAAAACCACCGTTGTTGTCATCTCTATCTTCAATATTTATTATATAGAAAATTTCCTATAATCTTGTATTGGAGCAGACTCATACCAACACAGAGGCACCCACTTGTAGAAGGCTGCAACCTTCTCTCATTTTCCAGCTGCTGCTGGAAGGGAGCTCCAACCCCCTGATCTTGTTTACCAGCCACTACTGGAAGGGAGCTACAACCCCTTGACCTAATCACCAGCTTCTACTGGCAGGAATATTTGACTTCCCTATTGAAGGCTCCAACCCTCAGCACCATCGTGGATGACGTTTCATCAATTTTCACACTAGATCCAACATATTTTAACACAACAAAACTTGTAAATCAACTTAAACAAGCATCAACCCAATTCAAACATAACAGTGAGATCACTGTAACCAGAACATAGAACTAAACCCAAACTTCTACATCACCACACAGAATCAACTGCAACCCTAATCATTCATAAGACAAATGTATACGCTACTTTACTTAAGGCAACCCACGTGTATATGCGCTTGTATGTGGAGAAACCTAGATATAGATATTATTATATTAAGATTAGAGTTCTAACCTCACTCAGAATGGATCAGAGATAATCAGAAATATTTTTTAAGTTTTATAGAGCCCTCATATAGTCAGCAACATCAATCATTTTCAATCAACCAATCACTGTCTTTATCCAAAATCAACTAGCAGCATAATCAGTACTCAAACAACCTAGATCTATATGAAGACACCATTGACAGACAACAGAAACACAACAAAAATTATCAGACATTTCCTTCAGCATTCTTCAGTAAAACCCTAGCTTGCATAAGTGCCTTCCATAAGAAAAATCCGCGATTATACGTGCTTCTTCTAAAACCAACTTGCGTATATATTTCACCACATATATATGCACCTTTGCAGAGCTGAACTCACATGTATACACGCCTTCCACGTGTCAAATGTGTGTATAGATCTGTAGGTAATTCAGGACTACGCAAGACTTCAGAACTACAAACTTACTCATATCATACCCTTCACTTCAACAAACATGCGCCATACCACATATCTACACAACTCATAAAAAAATCGTGCAAATACATAGTTATTTCAGGTCTAGAGATCTCGATCCATCATTGTATTCATGAATGCATCATAATATCATATCTATCTATTGATTATAGCCCAATCCATGCAAATATACTTCAGATCAAATTATTCATTCAATTTACATACTCATGCCCAGTTAGCTCTATGATCTTCACCTCCTTATATTGTTTGAGCCTTAGCCAATACCATGAGCCAAAACCACACAAGTGTCAATGATATTCTTGGATGTGATCAAATAACTATTATTGTGGTCAATGTTGTGGGCTAATACTATGATAAATACCCCTGGTATTATAAAATTAGTGCAGTAGCACATAAACGACTTTGTTTCTTCGTACCCTCATGTATACACAATTTTTCCTTTACTAACTCGCGTATATTTCTTCGACTATGTACTTTGTCCATATTTTGATTCTGATGTGCAAAGCCACCGTCCCATCATTCTAACATTTTGATTCATTATTTTTTCACCTCCGAGCTTATCCATAAACCATATACTTGGTATTTTACAAGTGGGTTGCCATCAAGGACAACTCATTCAGTCATAATGCCAAATATTCTTGGCATAAAAAACTCTAAAATTTGTACCATGAATATGGTGTAAAAAGCTCCCATAAACCACTAATCCTCTAGAAATTAAGTGTTGATATCATATGAAATTAAACCTCCTTATTGGAATAAATCAACCCTATATGATAGCATAAATTGGCCTCTTCCTCATGCATAATAAATTCAGCCTAATTCTAGGAAAAAGAAGTCAATTCGATCTTTGCAAAATGAAAAGTCTTTGGCACTGTATATTATGAGTGTGATGATCTAGTTGTCCCTTGGATACTTGAAGCAATAGTTCAACTCTCCTTGATATTAAACTCAACCCTCCTAGTTGTTCATAAACCCTTCATAAAGACAGTCATGAATGATGTAATATGACCCCTCTTCAAGCTTGTAATCTGGAATGGTTGACTCAAAAATATTTGTAACCCTTCAATAAGCAGAAATGATATATTAATCTTCCTAAAAGCTAAGCAGGGTGTCACTCAAAGTCCACCTAAATTAGCTTAGATTTTCGCTTGAAACTCTTGAAACTAACTTGAGCTTATTCTCAAAGTAAAGTAGAAATGATAGGAATAGGATCCCCCCTAAATGAGTTCAATCCTCTATTTATTATTCTTCTTTTAGCCTCCTCCTAGCTTCTATATTTTCCTTTTTCCTAGTTATTTTATTTGTGGGGCCCATTTTCCACTAGGACACTTTTGCCAATATTTTGAATAAAATAGTAATTTTCCGCCACCCATTAAAATATTTTGCCTTCCTTCTCCAATTAAATATTATTATGTTGCCATCCCATTAAAAAAATAATTTCTCCCTTCTCTCACAAAATTAATATTTTCCCCTTTTTAATACTATCCAAAAATTTGCAAAACTCCTAAGTGATTTTTTTGCATACCCAAAAATTGTGGACAGTAGAGTCCTCCTTGCAAAACATTGTTTGTCCTCAAACAATATCACCCTTTGCAGCTGCTCCACATGCTAGCCTAGATAATGCTAGGGTCCCAAATGTTGCTGAAATACTCCCCGTTGTGGCACCATCACCACATGGATGAATCCCTTGACATTAGGGTCCCAAACCATCCTGACCCATGTTAAGCCTCCTTCGCTCCACTCGTTGTCCCATAAGATAAAGTTGTCAGAAGCACTCTGCATAGAAAATAGTGCACCGTGACAAGGGGAAATCTTGAGCAGACATTCGAGAAGCTTCCCTAATAAGTACTCGATCACATGCATTTCAAGAGTAGACTCCTAAAGGTTTGGTCCAATCCCTATGCAGATGAACCCTTGTTCACATGTTATCCTCCTAATTTCCTCCTTTTGGACATCTTTCCATACTAGTGGAGTCCCCCATGTCATCAACATCTTAGTAAGGACCAATGGAAGATTTGAGTGACCTTCCCTTGTAGAAACCTGCTCATCCCTAAGGGTAGTTGAACTTCCAAAAATTGTGATGCCTGAATCCCCTGCCGATCTCAAAAGGGTTCCACCATGATGTCCTGGAACTTATTTTAGCATTAAAGCTTCAACATATCAATCATATTTATGAGTAAAATCTAGCAGTAAAAACTCAAAATTTCAAACCCCAAGATGGTTGTAGCAATGATGTGGAACTTAGTACTCTACCTAGGGATATTCCAGAAAAATGTTCAAGGAAAAAGAGCAGAGAAATACACCCTTGGAAGGCACCAAACTAAGCCTAATATCTTTCACGAAATACACTAGCAATAAGGAAGGCGTAGTTGCCCCTTTGTAGTGACTATGTATAGCAAGATGGACGTATCTTCAACACATTATAAATGGCCACAAACTCATCCCACAATGAATAAAAACTCAGCCTCTAACATTGAATTAACCAACAACCACAAAGGTTACTTGAACCTCCTTAAATGTGCAATGAACTAATCCTACGACAAACGTATTGGATCTGAAACTAATATATGTTTATTTTTCTTCAATTCTGTTAATAGGAACTTAATTAGAAATTTGAAAATAATTTTTCCCTCTCTTCTTGACATAAAACCCTCTAAAATTTGTAGCATGGATATGGTCTAAAATGCTCCCATAAATCACTCATCCTCTATAAATTAAGTGATGATATCATATGAAATTCAACCTCCCTACTGGAATGAATCAACCCTCTATGATAGAAGATATTGGCTTCTTCCTGATGCGCAATAATTTCGACCTACTTCTGGGAAAAAGTAGTCAATTCGATCTCTGAAAATGATCAGTCTTTGGCAATGTAGATTATGAGTGTGATAATCTATTTTTTTCGTTTGGAGACTTCAAGCAATAGCTCAACCTTCCTTGATATTAAACTCATCCCTCCTAGTTGTTCATAAACCCTTCTTAACAATAATCTTGAATGATGCAATATGACCCCTCTTCAAGATTCTAATATTGAATGGTCGACTCATAAATCTTTGCAACCCTGCAATAAGAACAAATGAGAAACCTGAAGTAATCTTCTGAAAAGGTAACTAGGGTAGCACTCGATGTCCACCAAAATTAGCTTAGAGTTTCTCTTGAAACTCACTTGAGCTTATTCTCAATGTTAAATAGAAATGATAGGAATAGGATCCCTCCCCAATGAGTTCAATCCTCTATCTATAATTCTTCTTTGAACCTCCTCCTAGCTTCTGTATTCTCCTTTTTCCCAATTATTTTATTTGTGGGGCCCATTTTCCACTAGGATACTTTTGCCGCTATTTTGAATAAAATAGTAATTTGCGTCTTTTTTCAATAAAAATATTGATTTATCGTCATTCTCCAATAAAACAAAAATTCCCCTTTTTTCTGCCATTCTCCATTAAAATAATATTTTGCCTTCCTTCTCTAATTAAATATTATTTTCCTGCCATCCCATTAAAATAACAATTTCTCCCTTCTCTCACAAAATTAATATTTTCCCCTTTTTGATATTATCCAAAAAATTGCAAAACTCCGAAGTGATTTTTTTGCATGCCAAAAAATTGGGGACATTAAAAAATCATTGGTAAAGGCTGATAAATTTTGACTGAACTATAAGGAAATGATAAATAAATCTTAGAAACCTAGTGATTTGGCACGAAGAATCATCACAATCGAACCATGATGATCACCCACTTAATTAGAAGTAGCACTGATTGGATCTTTACTAGTTATTTTCACAGGTTTTCCTATTCCTTCTTCACTTGTCTTTTTTGAACTCCAAGGATCTCAAACTCTTTTTGAATGTCAGTTTCTGCCACCGAATTTGGATAATATTCATTCTCACAAGTATTACTTGGAAAGATAGCTCTTTAGATTGAGTCAACAGAGAGACGTTAAATTCACATGGCATTTATAGAATTTTATGAGGGCCAAAATAAATTATTTTGTTCTTTAAAGCTCCACATGAAAGGATGGTGTTGGGTGCACAACTTGTAAAGACATTATAATTTATTAAAATTGAAAGACTATAAAGTGAAAAATCTAAAGTATCAAAAATTGACCATGCTTTGGAGGTAAGTTTCTTTAGAGGGTGTATTAAACTTTTTTTTCGTTGGAAACTTGACATTGAACATTTGAATAACTTGAGTAGATTGGTTTCTAAATATTCCCTTAGTTAAAATATGTATTCATAATTATATATTCTATATTTTATGGGTCTCCAGTAGATTAATATTTGTTGCAGTGGAGAAATTTGGCTCAAACCCCATTCCTCATGTTTTAAATGTTTTCTAGAAGAAAATATTGAGCACCATTTCAAATTAAACGTAGAATTAATATAAGTTCTATTAACTTGTAGCAGAAGGAAAGCTTTGAGCTCTTCCACAAGCACCTCATGAAAATTCTCCCTGCAAAACAATGACGGCTAGTCATGATAGTAGAATAGTATTCATTCGTGCTACCTTGAAAAATTCGCCAAGAAAGGCATTGGAGTAGTGCACATTTAGGCTGATTGAGCTGATTTTTTTTTTTTTGAATGATCCCATATATGTTAGAGTGAACAATGTACAAAGAATTGTGTCCATTTCCAATCTACAGTTGGAATCTATGGATTTTTTAAACTAATGAATGGTAGCAACATTGTTTGAGGAAACCCACTTCATAGCATAGGTAAAGGAGGTCACCAGAAAGGTATGCTGGCTACCTAGCTCTAATGACTGAGCTAGTAGAGACTAAGCCATCCTATTTCGAGAAGGAAATAGAGAAACATGGATGGGTTGATGCAATGGTGGAGGAATATGATTCCATTGTAATGAAAAATGTTTCTGAAGTGGTTGCAAGGCTAACATATAAATCACTTGTGTGACGTTCAATATGGCTCTTCAAGGTAAATAATATGGAAGATGGAAGCATATAGAAGTATAAGGATGGATTTTTTTCAAGGGATTCTCTCAAGTTGAGGGAATTGACTATGAAGAGACTAGTTTTCCAATATTGAGATCAGTAATGCCTTTTCTAGTGACCTCTCAATGCCACCTCCTCCTACCAGCTCTTTCCTAAGTAGGCTAATTAGCTTGTGACCCCACACATAGCCAATATGCCAAGACAAATCATAAAATCTGTCTGCTCCCATGTCAAACCATCCTATCACTAGTGTTGTCTAGGGTTCTAATGGAGATATAAAAATGTGTGTGTGCCCAAACATAAGATCCATCACAAAACTACTACCATCACATATTTTCTCTATGATGTGATGGGAAATTCCACCTAGATCCCAACAACAATCTGGCCTTCAAGCCCCTCTAGTAATCCATGGCCTCTGCTAAAATGTGGCCATGGATGTACCTAACCACCTAGCCTTCTCTATCAGGTACCAACTCAGTACCTCTCTCCATATAATACCAAAGGAGGAATCGAATGTACAATATTATGTGGAAGGAAACAACCCTCCAGGAAAATGCATTGTCATACTCATCTCATGTCGCTCAGTACTGCTAAGTTCGCCATCCCCTCTCATATGTCTAGAAAACTTAGCCTCTATTAATCCAATGTGCAGGGGTGTTCTAATAACGTTGTAGGTCTTATCAGTGTGCCTCTGAAGAAAAACATTTTGAAATCCCAACATGTGCTCTCTATGTTGCCTCTCATAAATGGCCAACCCAAAGGATGGTTTCACATCCTCCTCCATCATGGGCTCAACATGAGCCTCCAACTTCTCCTCCATATATAACCCAACATGCAAGACATTATTACCAATCAATTGTAGGTGGTTTTAGTCCTCGATGCCTCATCAATGGATCCCTCAAAAATGGATGACTCCTCATCAACGATGGACACCCCTGTGCCTCCTAAGACCTCATCAATGGGTGTATGCTCAATTGTCTCCAGTAATGTGTCAACTGGGGATACGAAAGGAAACTCCAACAAGGGTGACTCATGTGTCACACTAGGTGTATCCACGTGCTCCTCTTGTGTGCCATTAGCCATATGCTCAACTAGAAGGAGTGTATCTATATAAAATCCCTCCTCAATGGGTATTTTTTCTCTTATCTCGTCACTTTCTTCACATTTAATCTTTTTTTTTGCAGTATTGATGTTGTAATTTTGTTCAATAATCATGCTCCTCTCATTTTCTTCATATGTCGGTCTGTAACTTCTCATTTTTATTGTTTCCCTTGTTGATGCCCACTTTTTAAGATGCTCCAATAATATCTTGAGGTTCCTAGTACAATTTATAAATTTCTCAAGGAATTTCTCCTGCTGAGATATTTTTGGTCTAAGTTAAATCTAAAGAATAATGTTGGACTAGTGTTTCAGCCTCTAGAATTTTAACCCAAAATAAAAAACTTGGACATTACCATTATTTAGACCCACACCTCGCAAAAATCATCAATTTGATACTACTATAATGTCCCTACCTAGAATATATTAAGAATATCCACGAAAATTTCTGAGTTTATAAGGTGTTACTCATTGTGGGGTTTTGACAAATAGTTTGTTCACAAAATGTTGTAGGTGGATTCTCTATATTGGTTCTCAAATAAACTTTCAAAGTAAATAAGGAACACCATAATCAAGTATCCAAATACCTTTGACTGATTTATCTTATACCCAGAATATATATAAAATTTTGGTGCAATGCTTACATAACAATAAATTCATGCAAAAACAGTCCCTTCATTAACTAGAAATCAACATACACAAAGAATTACAAGGATGGAATAACCTGGAACTTATTTTAGCATTAAAGCTTCAACATATCAATCATATTTATGGGTAAACTCCAACAGTAAAAATCCATAATTTCAAACCCTTAAATGGCTATAGCAATGATCTGGAACTTAGTACTCTACCCAGGGATATTCCAACAACACGTTCAAGGCACAAGAGCAGAGAAATAAACCCTTGGAAGGCACCAAAATCAGCCAAATATCTTTCACGAAATACAACAACAATAAGGAACGTGTAAAACGTTCCCCTTGGCAGTGACTACATATAGCAACAAGGATGTATCATCAGCACATTATAAATGGCCACAAACTCATCCCACAATGAATAAAAAATCAACCTCTAAAATTGACTTAACCAAAAACCACAAAGATGAAATGAACCTCCTTAAATGTGCACTGAACTCAGCCTAAGGCAAATGTCTTGGATTTGGAACTAATATATGTTTCTTTTTCTTCAATTTTGGTCATAGGAACTCAATTAGAAATTTCAAAATAATTCTTCCCTCTCTTCTTGACATAAAACCCTCTAAAATTTGTACCATGGATATGGTCTAAACTTCTCCCATAAATCACTCAACCTATATAAATTAATTGATGATGTCATATGAAATTCAGGCTCCCTACTAGAATTAATAACCCCTCTATGATAACAGAAATTGGCTTCTTCCTGATGCACAATAAATTCGGCCTACTTCTAGGCAAAAGCAGTCAATTCGATCTCTACAAATGACGAGTCTTTGGTAATCTATATTAGACTGTGATAATATAGTTGACCCTTTGAGATTTGAAGCAATAGCTCAACCTTCCTTGATTTTAAACTCAACCCTCCTAGTTGTTCATAACCCTGCTTAAAGACAATCTTGAATGATGCAATATGACCCTCTTCAAGCTTCTAATCTCGAATGGTCAACTCATAAATATTTTTAACCCTGCAATAAGCACAAATGAGAGACCTGAAGTAATCTCCCCAAAAGGTAACTAGGGTGGCACTTGAAGTCCACCGAAATTAGCTTAGAGTTTCGATTGAAACTCTTGAAACTCACTTGATCTTATTCTCAATGTTAAGTAGATAAGATAGGAATATGATCCCTTTCAAATGATTTCAATGTTCTATTTATAATTCTTCTTTGAGCCTCCTCCTAGCTTACAGATTCTCATTTTTCCCAATTATTTTATTTGTTGGGCCCATTTTCCACTAGGAGAGTTTTGCTGCTATTTTGAATAAAATAGTAATTTGTCTCCTTTTTCAATAAAATATTAATTTGTCGTCATTCTATAATAAAATAATAAATTCACTTTTTGTCGCCATTCTCCATTAAAATAATATTTTTCCTTCCTTCTCTAATTAAATATTATTTTGTCGCCATCCCATTAAAATAACAATTTCTCCCTTCTCTCACAAAATTAATATTTTCCTCTTTTTAGTATTATCCAAAAAATTGCAAAAATCCTAAGTGATTTTTTTGCATGCCAAAAAATTGGGGACATTACAAAATAATGTCTAAAGGCTGAGAAATTTTGACTGAACTGGAAGGAAACGATAAATAAATCTTAGAAACCTAGTGATTTGGCTCGAAGAATCATCACAATTGAACCATGATGATCACCCTCCTAATTAGAAGTAGCATTGATTGGATATTCACTAGTTATTTTCATAGTTTTTCCTATTCCTTCTTCACGTATCTTTTTTTAATGCCAAGGATCTCAAACTCTTTTTGAATGTCATTTTCTGCCACCGAATTTGTGATCATATTCATTCTCACAAGTATTACTTGGAAATGTAGCTCTTCAGATTGAGTCACAAGAGAGTCATTTAATTCACATAGCATTTCTAGCATTTTACAAGGGCAAAAAGCAATTATTTTGTTCTTCAAAACTCCACATGAAAGGATGGTGTTGGGAGTAGAACTTGTAAAAAAATTATAATTTACTAAAATCGAAAGACTATAGAAAAGTGAAAAATATGAAGTATCAAAAATTGACCATGCTTTGGAGGTAAGTTGCTTTAGAGGGGGGTTCTTTTGAGTATTAAGATAGGATGATCCTGAGAAGTTGAGAAAATATAGGTAGGAGGCAAAGGGATGGTGCATTTTTAGAGGGATTTCTGAGAGAAAAACGATGGAGGGCGACAACAGAACTCTGAACCCTAATCATGGCGATGGGAGGCAAACCCTGGCACTCTCAAATTCGGTGCAGGCGATGGATCAAAGGTTGTAGGTTCGAGGCATATGTCTCAAGCTATCAGGGTATGATGGACACTTGGGCACATTGCAGTACCCCATGCCGCACATCAGAACATGAGCCAAGGAATGGTCAGCATAGGGTAAAGGATGGAAGACTATGTAGTTTACGCCCCTAATCTTGCTGCCAACCTGAGGAGAAAGCATGCATTCACGGTTTTGAAGGTGGTCCTGCACTGTCTAAGGGGGTTTTTAGTTGTTAACGGGAACAGAAACCATGGTTAGAGAACGAGACTTCGTAGACCTTGATCCCAATCCTGAAGATATTATTGCAGTTTGGAGTCACAAAGTATCAGAGAAAAACCTCGAGAGTTATATTCTGGCGATCAGTGGAGCTGGGTCAAAGCACAAAGTTTCGGGGGAGGTCTGGGGCACGGGGAACATAATTGATTTTTTAGAGGAAATCCTACTCAGTACCTTCAATATTGATTGGAAGGCAAATAGTAGAACTGACCGGCATCAGCATCCTGTAAATCTTGGGATGGCGGCAGAAGCGAACGTCGTGGTAGTTCAAGTAAGTACTCCTTTTCCTGGTGGCCCTAATAATCAATTATTCTTGGGAGGGTTAATGGACATTATTGCTAGTTGTGGGCTACAAGGGAATGTGGGTTTGAAGGATTTTATGGAATAAAGACATTGTCAGCAGGATCTATTTAGAGGAGTATGTTTGAACGCCTCTTTTTCTCACAAAAGTCCCTTTCAATGGAAAGAGACCCGACAGTTTGAGGAATTCCACCCTTTTCCAGGTTGTGAGGTGGTGGGAACTTGGTCAAAGGTGGGCAAAGGTATTTTTCAAAACCCTACTCACAACCGAGAGCTAGTGATCAGATCTATAGGTGGGGTTTGACCCATAATTCAAGCTGAGGAACAGGAGAGGTGCTCGAGGGTTCACAGAGAAGTGGAGGTGCATGCGAACTCTAGGGTTGTAAGCGGTCAAGCAGAAGGGAGAACCCCTCGGGAGAGACTCCACCTTCAAGTGGAAGGGTGACTTGGGTTGCTCGATTCAGAAGGGCCAAATGCTCTTGAAACCCCGCATGAGGGTGATGAAGGAGGAAGGAGTGGGGTTGCAGGAAATAAGAGAAATAAAACTAAGTTGACTAGGAAGAAGGAGGAAAGCCCATGTTGTGTGCTTGGGGTTGATATTCATATAGACGAGGTAATGGAAGCCGCTGAAACAAGTCTAGTAGGTTGTGTCAAAGGGAGGAAATTCATGGCAAAATACATTTTGTAATGGACCTTAAAAGCATGGTTAGAGGCTCCGGAGAGACAAGTCGAAGACCAAACCATAGCTCGAGGGTAGTTTATGATAAAATTTGCAAAAAATGAATCATTGGAATGGGTGTTGCCACGCAACTGGAATTTCGAGAAACAACCTATTCTATTTAGGAAATGGACATTGTTGTTTGATGCATAAAGGGAGAAAATGGAGGAAACCCCGGTGTGGGTTAAACTTCTAGGAATGCCTGTCCCTTTTTGGACCGAATCAACCTTTAGATCTATTCGGAACACTCTAGGGCAGTTCTTGGAGGTGGATACGTCTTACCTATAGACCATGGATAAGAGTGCAGCAAGAATTCTGGCCAGTCTTAACCCAAAAGGACTAGCTGAGGAGATACATCTTAAGTACAAGGACCTGGATTTCACACAGATGCTCAAATATGAACATATTCTATTATGATGCCATTGTTGTCTCAAATATGGTCATCTAGCTAAGGATTTCCATTTAGGCCATCGAAGAAGAAGGAAGCAAAAGAGGGAGACCCGAATGCCAGCCGGGATTCGGGAAGTAGAGGAACTCAAAGAAGTTGAAGGGGATCTGATGGAAGGTTTGGAGGGAGAAAGTGGGCATCAGCCAGAGGAGGGACCTAAAGACATGCAGACAAAGTCAATAAGCCCCATCGCTCAATTTCAGTAGGAGGAGTAGCCTCTGATTGCATCTAGTCCTCAAGATGTTATGGCCTCGACACCTCAGCAGGAGGGTACGATTTTGGACCCTGCCATCTCTCAATGCTCCTATTTTTTTATTACTACTTTTGTGTTTGCAAGGCCTGGTCCCTCCAGACCTGTCTTAATGGAATCTATTCATATGAACTCTGTTATGAAGACCTTGGACATTATCATAACCTCTATTCCTGAACTCCTCATTGATCCTCCTATCATCCTAGGCCCTGAGCTTCCCCCCTCCTTATCTTGCCCTCCGAAGAAACCTCCTTATAAATTCATACCCAGGGACAAGAATATTATACCTCAGAATGTGGTGGGAGGTCTTGGACCTTAGCCTCTCCCGGTCATTCCAAGAAAGACTAGGGGTCGGAAATCAAACTTGTCCAAAGCCTAGGTTAGGGCAAAACTTGAAATTGCTGATGGGAAACAACTTTCTCTTTCAGAGGTGCTTAGAGAAGCACAGACCCCCTCCCTAGTTTACCGATGATCATTCTATCTTTCAAATGTAGTGGATTTGCTAGTCAACCTAAAAAGCTAGCACTTAGGGCTTTGGTGAAGTGATATGAGCCGGATGTCCTTATGCTTCAAGAGATTTTGAGGGAAGGGGAGGAAGAAGTTGGAGTTATGCCCCAAATGTTCTTGGGTTGGTCATTTCAGGCTTTGGATGCTCTAGGAAGGTTTGGGGGTTTCGCGATGGGAACTAAGTTCGAAATATTGAAGGAAATTAACTCTCGGGGAATGGACAATATCTTAGCATTAGAATTCTACTCCAATGAACTCTTCCATCCCCTCCTGCTTCTAAATGTTTATGGGCCATGCTTGGATAGGGTCTATTTATGGAATAAGTTGTTTTCCAAATCATGTCTAAAAGATCCAAACCTCATTCTGGGAGGGGATCTGAATTTTTCTTTCGGGCTCTCTGAAACCTCGGGCCCTTCTACTTGAGCTAACCCTCTCAATGAATTTTTCCTGAACAAGATTGTCACTTTATATCTGGTGGATGCCAACTTAATTAATTCAAGACCCACCTGGAGGAATAGAAGAGCTAGAGAGGACAAGGTGGAAAAAAAGCTAGATCGTTTTCTTCTAAATGAGGAGTTGGTAACCTGACCCTCAGTCTTCCGGCACTGGGTGGGGGAAGGGGGTGCCTCTGACCATCTACCTATTCTCCTAGAAATCAAAGGTCCCCAAAAGAAACCTAGAACCCCCTTTAAGTTAAACTCTTCATGGCTCAAGGACGAGTCATTCAATCAATTGTTCAAAGATACTTGGAGGAAGGGGGAGGAGGTTTGACATGGAAGAAAGAGCATCGACTTCATGGAGAACCTTAAACAAATGAAGAAGTCCACTTTGGAGTCGGCAAGAGTGAAAAAATTCATGGAGGAGGGAACCCTTTGGTTGATCAATGAGGAATTGGATCACCTGGAAAATTCGGAGGGCGTGGGCTATGAATCAAATGAAATGAGGGACAAAATAAACAGCTTAGAATTGACCAAGAAGAAAATTTTACTTGAAAATGAAGAAAGGTGGTGCCTAAAAAGTATGGCAATCTGGTTGTCAGCAGGGGATGAGAATACCAGTTTCTTCCAGAATTATGCAAAAGGGTGCAAAAATATAAACACCATCTGGGGGATGCAATCGGAGGAAGGGGGAACTGCAAAATCCTTTGAGGAACTATCTAGCCTGGGATGCAACCACTTCAGAACACTTTTCAAAGCCCCAACAGAGCCCGCAATAGCAGAAGTGATCAAAGTGGCTCACTTCTTCCCCAGATATATTGAAGAGGAAGGAAATGATAGCATAATGGATCCGGTGACAAAAGAGGAGGTGGAAGGGATTATTAAGTCAATGTAGAAGGAAAAAACCCTAGCCTAGATGGATGGATGGTGGAATTCTTTCAACATTTCTTCGAATCTTTGGGGGAGGATTTTCTTGGGGTGGTAGAAGAGTCAAGGATAACTGGAAACATCCACCAAGCATTCACTTCCACTTTCCTCTCACTCATCCCCAAAAAGGACGACCCCAAATCCTTTGAGGATTTCAGGACTATCTCTCTTTCCACCTGCATTTACAAAATTATTGTAAAGGTGATAACCACTCACATAAAGCCTTTCGTCTCAAAAAAAATCTCTATGGAACAATTCGGGTTTTTGGATGGAAGACAAATTCATGAGGCGGTAGGGTTGGCTCAAGAATCTCTACAGAGCCTTGAGAGAAGCAGGAAGAAAGGAGTGATAGTGAAAATCGACCTATCAAAAGCATACAACCGAATTAGTTGGTTGTGCCTTCGATTTCTCCTGACCCATTTTGGGTTCAGGAACGATTTCATAAATTGGGTGATGGGATGCATCACAACTACTAGTATTTCCATTTTGATCAACAAGTTTGTGACTCCTTTCTTTCAAGTTCAGAGTGGTCTTCATCTGGGTTGTCCTTTATCACCCCTCCTCTTCCTCCTTGCAACAGAAGGCCTAAGCCAGATGATCCATGATGAAAAAAGGAGAGGAAAATTGAAAGGAATTGAAGTGGTTGTCAACCTATCCATTACTCATTTGCTATTTGTAGATGTATCCTTTTGTTTAGCAATGGAAGTTGTGAAGACATCAGATGAATCAAATCAGTGTTGGATCTCTTCCTCAAGGCCACGGGGCTGAGTATCAATAGTCAAAATTCCTCTATAAATATGGAAGGTTTTTCAAGGGAAGAAGTGGACAAAATATCTAAAGTTCTCCCCTTTGAATTTAAATCATTCAAAGGAAGTTTCAAGTACTCGGGGTTCTAATTAAAGCCTGACTCCAATATAAATCAGGACTGGCACTGGCTAGTGGTTAAAATCAAGACTAGAATGAAGCACTGGAGCTTCAAATGGAGGTCTAGGGCAAGGAGGCGTGTGCTGATCAAATCAGTTACACTAGCTATTTCAATGTATTGAGCTGCCTTAATTTGGGTCCCAAAAAGTATACTCTAAAAAATAAGCAAGCTATGTAGCAGGTTTCTGTGGGCAGGATCAAAGGTAGAATCTGTTATGCTGTGGGTGGCATGGGAGAAAGTGGCGAGAACTAAATCTTGAGGAGGATGGGGAATCAGGGAGCTCTCATCCTTCACCCCTTCTCTGGCGACAAAGCTGGGCTAGAGACATATCACCCTGGATAATTTATGGACAAAAATGATCAAGAGAAAATACATATACCCTATGTTGATGGGAGACTGGTTGCGCTTACCTGTAAAGAAGGTACAAAACGCCTCGATTGTATGGAAATTCACATTGGCCTCTATCAGGATCATTCAACAAGGATTGGCTTGGCATGTTGGAAATGGCGAACAAGTTAGGCTTGGTCAAGACCCTTGGGTAGGGTGCAACAGGGGATTTTCACTCTCCAGATATTTGTTTGATCACCTTGCTAGCAGAGGAATATGCTATCTGAGTCATATTGATCAATTAGGCCAGTCAACCATTTGGGGACAAGCATGGAAGTTAGGGGAGGACCTTAAACTTGAAGGAAGGTGGAGGGAATACTGGAAGGGATATATAAGTGAGCTACAAAGAATAGATGTTCGCATTCAAGAGAGGTCAGATGCTCTGCGATGGGTACATTCCCCGAGAGGCCAGTATGCCCTGAAATTTGGATATAAATGGCTAATGGCTCAGAAAGGGTGGGCTGACCCAGAGAGGTGGTACAAGCCAATGTGGACACTCAAAGTCCCAGCAAAATCAAGGCTCTTCTTCTCGTGTATTTTAAAAAACAAAGTACCTTCCTGGGATAATCTGTAGAAAAGGAACAAGATAAAGCCGGGTTGGTGCTCCCTATGAAAAAGAATGAGGAATCCATTCAACACCTTTTTCTATCCTGCCCCTTTAACATTCGTTTATGGGTAGAATATTTGAGGCTTCTAAACCTCTCCCAGCGATGGGAAGGTCCCTCCATCCTAGAGGCTTGGCAAAAGTGGTGGAATGAAGCCCAAAATGATCGGGTGAGTAATTTTCTGCTAATTATCTTGCGAGGTACCTGGATTTCCATAAACCAGGTTATTTTTAAGGACACTTTGATTCCTGTTGCTCTCCTAGCATTAGAAAGGGGCATCCATCTATGAACATATTACTATCCCCAAGGAAACCCAACAAATCATGGTCATTAAGGAGGAAGAAATCAGGGGTGACATTCCGTGGGCCTATTTTTATGGGGCTTCCGACCCTCTGAACAGGTGTGGACAGGGCTCACTATCCATTTCCCTTCGGGAAAGACCTTCAAAGCCTCTGTGTGGCCAGGAATGAGGACAAACAACTTTGTCGAACTCCAATCTCTTAAATTGATTTTGTGTTGGCTTACTCAACTTGATTTGAGAGCAACCTAGATATTCAGAGACTCCATGGTTATATTTAAATGGTTTAATGGAACTCAAAGATGCCACAATTATATTCTGCTTCCATTATTAGAGGAGGTTCTGAACTTGAAAGTTCATTTTAATCAAATATTTTCTTGTCACATTTACAGGGAACGAAACATGGATGCTGACCTCCTATCTAAGGAGGGCATACAACAAACTATGGGGTCCTGGGTGATCAAAGAATTCGAAGGAGAATTGGTCTAGGTCCTGGATCAACCTCCATTTGCCCTCTAAATGGTAAATCAATCAGTTCTTTTTTTTTTTCCTTGTTATACAAACTCTTTTTTAATGTTAATTCAGACTTTCATATACTGTACAACTCTCCTTTTATCTCTGTTTTGGATTTTTTTCCTCGTAAGAGGAGATCTGAGAGATAACAAAGGGGTTTTTTTTCATGTTTCAAAACTCTGTACATCTGAAATAGTGTTTACTACTCAGATTTTTTGTGTGTGTAAAGATCATCAAAAGGCCGTGTTTTGACTCTTGTTTAGGGTTTTTTTTCCTTTAAAGGGAAGCCCGGGGGTCAACACAAGTGTTATTATCTTGAAAAGCTTGTTAACGGCTAGTGGAAATAGTGGTGTTGTTTTCCTTATAGATACAAACTCTATGTTTTTTATTTCCTCTCCGACTGAAATGAAAACATATATTTTCTCGGAATGCCAAGGGAATATACTATGTAACCTTCCATGATCCAAGGGAATATACTATGTAACCTTCCATGATCATAGTAGAAAGTTTGATTTTTCTTTTTCGGAAAAAAGTTGCTTTAGAGGGTGTATTAATTTTTTTTGTCGTTGGAAACTTGGCGTTGAACCATCGAATAAATTTAGTAGATTGGTCTCTAAGCATTCCCTTAGTTGAGAGATGTATTCATAATTCTATATTCGATATTTTATGGGTCTCCAGCAGATTAATATTTTTTGCAGTGGAGAAATTTGGCTCAAACCCGATTCCTCATGTTTTGAATGTTTTCTAGAAGCAAATATCGAGCACCATTTCCTATTCACCATAGAATCTATATCAGTTCACTTAACCTGTAGCAGAAGGAAATATATTAGCTCTTACATAAGCACCTCATGAAAATTCTCCCTGCAAAACAATGACATCTAGTCATGGTAGCAAACTAGTATTCATTCATGCTACCTTGCAAAGTTCGTCAATAAAAGCATCGGAGTAGTGCACATTTAGGTCGATTGAGCCGATTTTTTTTTTTTTAATGATCCCATGTATGGTAGAGCAAACAACATACAAAAAATCGTGTCCATTTCCAATCTTAAGTTTGGAATCAATGGATTTGCTTGAACCAGACACTACAACGAAAAAACCATCTAGTGGAGGTTATGATGGTGGTTTTTAGTGTTATAAAATTGGCCAAAGTTGTCAAAAAATCATTTGCTACAACATATGTTTTTGGTAATGGAGGTTTTGGTAGAGCTTCTAACGAAACTTCAACACAACTAAAACAAATTGGGTGGCCAAAGGTTTTTATGGAACTCTTTTTTCTTTTTCTTTTTGCTTCGGTGCATGAATCTGTGTGAATGCACTCGTGCTTTTTACCATGTATGCACCACTACTCTAAACATACCAAGCACCAGGATGGAAAATAAATTTCAGATGCCTCGGGGTGTTTAGAAATGTCCCGGTGTGTGCACCCATAAAGATGCACCGGGCCGATGGAAGGTGCATGCATTGACATCATTAAGGTGTAAAAACACACCGGGCCATTTAGGTGTTAAAACACATAGGGCCATTAAGTTATAAAAATGCATCAACGCGTTAAAGGCAAACCATATCGGTGCATGCAATGCATATCCGATTGCCTAGGTGGTAATCATCAATAAAGCACACCAAGCGTTCTAATTGGTATTGGTATTTGTGTGGTGCCCATAGGTTGTAGAAACTCATCGGTGTGAAATATAATACAAACACACCGATGCGCAGTAACTAACATGCACCAGTGTTCATTTTCTATTTTTTAGAAACGTCGACCTATGACAATGCAATTATTGTGATTTTTAAAAATTCATTATTCATTAAAAGTCGCCACATATCTTATAACAATATTCATATCAATTAAATTTTTATTAGTGCATTTGAATGTGATGTTTGGATTAATTTGTTATATCATATCATCATATTTTGCATCTCTTCATTATAATATTTTATCATCCATATATTTAATCAGTGGTGTAACATTTCACAACGACAATGGAGAATGCAATAGAATAAATTAAAACGTATATATATATATATAGTTTTACAAAATGGGACAACTATTGGTATTTATTTTTCTTTCAATTGGGACACTATGTCCATTACATTAAACAAAATGTCTTATTTCACAGACAAATATTTCAAAAAATACAATGCCTTGCTTTGATATCCAAACATATTGATCATCATTCTTCGTTGGAATTGTTGTCACGGTGCGCCTTTTGCAAAGTATGCACCGAACGCGGTGTGGTAGGTTCTTATAAACGCATCGCCAATATAGTAGGAACATCGTACGTTGCTCTTTGTCAACAAGGAGACCTGATGTGTTATATGTTAACCGATGCATTGATTAACACAAACATTAATTAATAATTTTTATTTTTTGTCACTATGTGCCTGATGTGTTATACTACAATAGCACACTGATGCACTATTTTAAACAGTTGGAACCGATTAAAAAAAATCCGTGCAAGGGCCGACATGGATTGGGATCTGACTCTGCAAGTGGTATCGCGGATTAGATGTGATACACCTATATATATATATATATATATATATATATATATATATATATATATATATGTATGTATGTATGTATGTATGTATGTATGTATGTATGTATGTATGTATGTATGAACCCTATAAATCTAAAATGAAAATCCCTATTTATGAAGTCACATAAACAAGAAGAAGCAAGGGTTTAACATAAGAATGGATTTTTTTTTTTGGTTTTTTTTGTTTGTTTTTTTTTTTTTTTTTTTGAAAATCACAGTAAAATTTAAAAATTTTACCATACATGTTTTAAATCTAAAAGAAACTATCAAAAAAAAAATTATTATAGTGAAATTTAACAATTTTACTATACTACAGGGTTTTTGTGTGAATCACCAGATGTTTCAAATTATGATTCTTTGAATAGCGTTCTTGTTCAAAAGTATTTTATTGCTCCACAGTGCTCTCGTGCTCTTTCTCCAGGTATGTCTCTCGTGCATATCCCTCCCTGAATTTTTTTGAAAAAATAATGAAATAATGAATAAATTTTACTATTTAAAGAACTTTTTTATGAAATTAGATTTTCGAAAATAACTTTCCGCCCATTTTTCAATTTACCATTTTTTTTTCACTTCAAAAAAATTAAGTTGCAATTTTTTTATTTACGGGTATTCGGTGCGTTTGTTAACTAGCAGCACCAGTGTGTCCGTTAATGAAACCGCACCAGTGCACAGTAACTAAAAGGCACCGATGCGATTAACAGTACATTAGCACTGATAACAATAAGTCCATTTTTAAGGCACTGAAATTACTTTTAGGTATGTACACCAAAATTTATTGTAGATTTTTCTCAAATGCAGGGAGAAAATCTCATAATTATATAAAATGGACAATTCTTCAAAATCCAACTCATTCCATAATATTTCTCAAAGTCCATCACGAAGTTCTCCCTATCCATCTCCAGATGTAATTACTTCAGATTTTATTTATATTTTCATTATCTAGTTGAATTTATTTATTTTATCCATGTCAATCAGCCGAATAAAATTAATGTATAAAAATTTGCAGGTTCATGCAGATTGTGAATTGAGTTTAGATGCAAAAAATATTCAAACAACTCCAAAACATCGGAATCTCTTATCAGGAGCATCATACCGCAAGGCGCAATTGGTAGATGAAAATGGACAGCAACTTCACCCTACCAATTGTAACATGTTATCTTCTAGCCACAATCATGTGACAGTAATGGTAATAATAATTGTTTGGTGAATTAATGTAATTATTTCAATGTCAAACTAGTTAATCATGCATTTTCAACGTGCTTACTAATTGATATCATCAATTATGTACTAATCATGTTCAAATATATTTTTTGAAATTATTATGATTCTGGTGATGATGAGTGACCTACCTACCATCTTCTGTTGCACCCCACGACAATGTCAAACTGAGATAAGGCTAAATTAAGAGAAAAAATCGAAGAGGAACGATACCAAGAATGGTTGAATCAACCACCTATTCAATTCCCACTATGTCCAGATTCACCAATTAGGAATGACTACAGTAATAATATTTCTTCACAAGCTAGAAATGGAGGAAATCAAATAGAGGCTGGTATGGATGATTACTTAAGTGATACGATTGCCATGGAGACAATGTTGTTAGATGCATTCTAGAATGATGATAAGCTAGGGGATGATGCTCGTATCACATCGAAAGACTTAAATTTTCTTCCACCACCCCTCTCTTTGAACCTGGCGGTCAGTCAAAGTCTACCTAGTTGGGGACAACGATGTTACTATACAACGTGAAAGCAAAGTTTGGCTTGTCGAATGCATGTTTCTCAGAAATTTTGAGGTAATTGACCATTAAGTCCCTTATATTTTGCGAAATATAATCACACACTGAACATTACAAATGGTCAATTTTATGAACTTTAATAATTATCACCATCAATGTACATTTAATATTGTCCATGACCAACTATAGGTTATTCAAAGATAAGGTTCTTCTGAGTGATAATGTCTTGCCCGGTAGCTGCGAAGAGGCAAAGAAATTGTTGAAAATGTTGGGTGTTGAGTACATATCATATCATGCATGTCCAAATGATTGTATTCTATATAGAGGATAATATGCAGACAAAGATATATGTCCGAAATGTGGGCATGACAGGTATGATAAATTAAAAAATAAGGGTAAATCACGTGGTCCTCCTTTTAAGATATTGAGGCACATGCCTATAATCCCAAGGATTCAAATGCTCTTTCGTTGCAAAGAATTAGCTATGTTGCAGGGATGGCATGCCTCACATGGAAGTGAGTTGGGAGTTATGCGAATCCCAACAGATTCAATAGCCATGAATCATATAGAGGATACATGGTCTGAAAAATTCAAGGATGAAGTACGAAGTCTACGACTCAGCATAGCCATATTCCCTCCAGAACACCAACTATAATTTTTGGCCTGTAGTAGTGATCAATAACAATATCCCCTCATGGTTTTCCGTGGAGAATGAACATCTTATATTCGATCTCATAGTCCCTCGTAGAAGACAAGTGAAGATGAATTGAAGGAATTATGGGATCGGATAAATGTATACGATGTATCAAGACCCATCACAGCAGAGAGGAGTTTTACGTTGTATGGCATATTTTCTTACATGACACATGATTATCATGGCTTAGGAGTTTTCTCTAGTAAATTACATGTTTATTGACTTGTTTATATAAATAACAATGTTCTTTCTCATATTAGTTATTTAATTTGTTGCAATTGTTCTGATCTTCATGATATTCTTTAACGTGCCATGCATATTGTATACAACAATTTCACAAGTCTTGTAATAAAACGGTATTATGGATGTAAATGTTGTGGACCTTCTCTGAAATTTAGATGGTCCAACGACCTACGAAAGCCAGTGTCTGACTGCTCTAGGGTATTCTTACCATAATAACACCCTCACAGAAGAGAAACATCCACTTTCAATCGTAAACGAGAAAAGCTAAAGGCATGCAATAACGACACGAGTTGAATGGCTTAGAGCATATGAGAGAGATAAGGAGAAGGAGTTCATAGAAATTTTTAATTCAAATGGGGAGCCTATGTTTGATGAACCCAAATTCTTCGACACCTATGTTGAGAAATTTCCTAGTGGGATGAAAAGGAAATCTATCTTTTATAACCTCCCATATTGGGATCATCTTAAGATTACCCACTTATTAGATCCCATGCATATATTTAAAAATGTTTCATCTTCTTTATGCAGGCACTTATCATCGAAACAAAGTGACACAATGGCTGTTAGGAAAGATATTATTACTTCAAAAAACTAAAAAGAAACATTGGCCAAGGCGATTAGAAAGTACAAGATCAGAGGCAGCCGATACCTCTAATTGGTATTTCAAAGAATGTGATGTCCCATGGATTTAAGTAAGTTGTAATGGGTGTGAGGGTGCCATCTTCATATGGGTCTTCACTATGACGCTGCTTCACCGTGGATGGCCATTTTTTGGGGTTGGAATCACATGACCATTTGAATCTTCTAGGAGTATGTATAATGTCAAAAGCATGATTTATTATTTGTTATATTAAGAAATTTTATCCCATGCAAGGATAATAAAACACAAATAATTTTGTATAGTATTGCATGTGTTTATAACTTTGCAGTGGCATTATCCTTTGTTCATGCATGGGTGTGTGAAACATGACTTCCCCCAATACCTAGGAGGTGCCATATCTAAATTATCTGCATTTGTACATTCGATCATGTCAAAGGAGATTCATGTGGCTAGCATTCCATGGTGGTGTTAAGAGATAGTTGAGATTGTTTATATGTTTGACAAGGAATTGTCGACGAGTTTCATGGACTTGCAGGTTCATCTTCTAATCCACCTAGTAGACGAGGTTGGATTAGTTGGGGTGGTTTCTTGTCGTTGGATGTTCTTCTTAGAGAGGTACATGAATAAATTGAAAGGTTTTGTTCGACAAAGGGAAAACCCCGAGGGGTCTATAACATAGGTTATATATTGTATGAGTCTTTCTATTATGCTAGTGAGTACATAAAGCACATTGACAATAGACCAGGTACGGTGATTTGGGACGATGAAAGGGATGAAAACAAAAGATAAGGGGAGCTTCTCCAAACGAATCGAAAAATGCATTCGATAAAGAGTAAGTGACTTATAATTTTTCAAATTTACACAAAGCAAATATTCATGTTGAACTTCGATATAATATATATTTTGATCTCATATGTACTATATTTCATTTTTATTTCATTAGCGAAGGCATAAATTGAAGCAACAAACAAATTTGTTCTTTACAATTTTGAAGTGACACAACTGTGGGTCACATTGTACGAACAAAAGAGGATGAAATGGGATAAGGAGAGGAAATAATTTAGACGGTTGAATGGTAGAAGTGTGCCTTATCCCGATCATTTAAAAAAAAATATGCCAATTATATGCCCCAATAGTTGGGTTGTTGACCAAGTCAGAGAGAAATACAGTGCAACCTGTTGTTACCCGTGTGTTGAGGAGGATGCGCTAAACATAGGAGTTGGGTGCAACAACTCAGTTATAATCTATTTATGTACATTTTAAACTTAATAATTCACCTTTGAAATGTAACATTTGTATTTCATATTTTAACAGTTCCGTTATTATAAGACATGTGACACTATGATTTTTTTAAACTTTTTTATAGGTGCATTTGTTCCCATCTATGTGGGCATATGGACAACATTTTAGCACAAAAAATGCCAATGATGGACACATGACACAAGACTGTGGAGTGGAAGTCAAGTTTGATCAATCTAGTTGAGCTAGCCACCATTATCAAAACCTAGTATGAGGGACATTAGGTTACGTCAGAAAGATATAAGAGATCATTGAAGTGGACTTCTCTTCTTTCCAATGTGTTATTTTTAGGTGCAAGTGGTGGGACACCTTTGATCGGAATAATGTAAAGGAAGATCATGATAGTAGGCTGATATGTATCAACTCTAGAAAGATGTGGGATGAAGCTAAGGAGCCTTATGTTTTCCCGAAACACTACAACCAAGTGTTTTTTTACCCAGATATGTTGGATATGGATTGGTGGTTCGTATTGAGACATGACCCTAGATCAAAACATATTTTTGAGAACAATAATGTTATCATGCCAAGTGAGCTAGAAGATAATGAGGGTGACCATGAGAACATAGAGTGATATGGTACATGTGTTATTTCATCATTTATACTATTTATGATGGGTTTTTATAAAGAAGAGGACTTAACCTTATAACCAAGACTCTTTTTTTCGAAAAATTATAATATGTTTTTTGAATTAATTTGTTTGTATTATGTTAATGTTAAAATCATTTCACTTGATAATTTGCAATTATGTTGATCTCGAAAACAATGCACTGTATCAAGTTTTTTTTTTTTTGTCAAATCCTAAAATAATACAACTACTTGATTGCTTTAAATGTGTGTGAATGATAGCTTTAAAATTTAAACAATTGTATTAATATACAATGTTATTTTTGGTATGTGAGATCATAATAAAATAATGACAATTCTAAACATGAAATTATTTGCATTATTTTCTAAACTTGATTATGTTACAAAAAATCATATTATTCTAGATTTATTATTTTACAATTATTTATATTCATACAATTTTACAATTTTACAATTATGGTAATTTAACAATATTTAATGTATACATGTTACTTACGGTAGTTATGGTTCAAAATTGACAATTAATTTACAATTTTGCAATTTTACAAATTTACATATTTACAAATTTTAATAAAATTGAATCATGACAATACATACAATTACAATTACAATTTTACAATGTTACATACAATTAAAATTAAAATTACAATCATTTCATAATACGATTACAATAACAATTAAAATTTTACAAATATTTTACATACAATTACAATTAAAATTAGAATTAGAAATAGAACTACAATTACAATTACAATTTTACAATTTTAAATACAATTACAATTACAATTACAATTAAAATTTTACAATTTTACATACAATTACAATTACAATCTTTTTTCCAAAGAAAAAAGTCACAACTTTTCATTAAACTAAGAAAAATTACATGTTGCATCATCAACATATTCATCTATGTAAAGATCAAGTAGAAATCAGATATACTCAGTAGATTCAAATACCCGCCATCATCAATGTCTAGTAAGAGCAGTAAAATAAAATAAATACATAAGTATGTACATTAATAACAGTTTGTAGTAACCAACTGCAAAAAACCGAAAAACCAAAACTGTGCAGTCAATATCTAGACTACCCCTGGTTCCACCATGTCCTCAATAAATGTTGATGATAATATTAGTACTCTAGCGGACCATCCTGTTCAAAAATGTGCCATCTGCCCCAATCTAGCTACGAGGCTTATTTGGATAATTTGTCAGCCATTTGATTCCTCTACCTATAAATATGAGTAACAAATATAAAATCAAAATACAATTTTAAAGTTAAGACTTCATCCAGTAATGATCTAAGAGTGTGAGCATGACATTATGCTACATTGTTAATCCAATTGATAATGATTTGTGAATCCCCAAAGATCTATAATTTGTTGCAACATTTCTCACAAGCAAAGAAGAGGAGGAGTCTAAGACTGTTTAGTTCAACATAATTATTAGTACCAGGACCAAGGCCCATCTTAAGATGAAAGCAGTGAGAATCTGAGATGTGTAGTATGACTGCTCCACCACATCCTGTCACATTGGATGAGCCATCAAAAGTTGGAAGATGGAGTAAATTTTTCTTCTTATGATGTGCCAGTCCACATTCTTACCCAAAAATATAGTCTGATTTCAGGCAAGCCAGGTCCCCTAAGCAATGAGAAGGGGAACGTTGTGGTCCTTCGGTCTAATAGCAACTTGCCACTAGTTGTTCCAAGCCATAGTGACCGAGGTGTCGTTCCAGGGGAGTGTATAGCCCAAGGCTGATGTCATGATGTGCCATAAGTTCTTACTTGCAGGGCAATTAAGGAACAAATGATTCACATCCTTGGCTTGCATGTGACATAAGATGCATCTGGAGGGTCCATGAATATCCTGATTTGTGAGGTTGTCCTTTGTGGGAGTACAATTGGAGAGGATGCACCACATGAAAATTCTAGTTTTGGGGGGTGCTTTCAGTTTCCATAGGTGTTTCCACCATCATTGTTTCAGTTGTGGCTCCAATAATTCACACAGTGAGGTGTACCCAACCTTAGGAGTATATCTTCCACTGGGAGCAATGACCCATAAGATCTCTTCATCCCGATCGGTTAATCGAATATTTGTAGCTCTAAGAAACCGATTCGAGGTTGGCCTCCAATCCTCGGGGATGACAAGCTCATCTGCCGTCTTCCATGCCTGTGATGCCCAAGTATAATTAATAGGATTAGCGATTTTTGAGATGAAAAGATACCCAGACCAGGGCAGATGTTACCTGTTACCCAAGGGCAGTTGGTACTCTTGTTCACTACCCGACCAAGTGTCCTCACCTATTTTAACATGTTCACAAGATCCAATGCGCCAATCGAAGCCTTTTTTAATGAGGTGAATGGATCTAGTGATGACCTTCCAAATAATGGAAGAGCCCGAGGATAGTTGGATACGACCACTGATCCAGTCCATAGTAGATCTGGGTGCAATGTATTTGAAATATGTAACTTCTTGCCATAGACTATTGCTGGTGATAAGATGCCATCCCATTTTAGAAACCAAGGCTGAGGCAAAAAGGTTGAGGTCTTTTAGTCCCCATCCCCCCGAACCTTTAGGCTTAACAATCTTTCTCCAAGCTATCCAAGCATATGTACAATCGTCATGTTTGCCTCTCCAAAAAAATCTCTTGCAGATTTGTTGGATCCTAGCTGTAACACTCTTGGGGATCCAAGCCAGTGCCATCCAATACACTGGAATGGCTTCAAGGACAGATTTGATGAGCACCATCCTGCCGGCTTTGGAGAGCCATATTTGTTGCCAGATGTTGAATTTGCATTCCACTTTTGCAATAATCCAGTTCCAGTCATTGATATGGTAGTCATTTGGTTTTAGGTGAAAACCAAGGTATTTTATACCGTCTTCCAATTCCTTGCACTCAAAGTGAAAGAGACCCAAGGCATGTCTGCACTCAAAAGCTGAGCAACGCACCAACATAATGGTTGATTTATTGTGGTTGGGGTTTATACTAGTTTCTTTATAAAAAGTGTTGAGTAAATTAAAAAAGTTGATATTTTCATGACAAGTTCCATCAAGAAATATGAGAACATCATCCACAAACAACAGATGGGTCAGTTGAACAAATTCTACAATTCTGACGCCATGAATAGAACCATTTTCTTTTGATTTTGCCAGAAGAGAGGACAATCCTTCCATAATCAATAAAAAAATTAAATGAGAGAGAGGGCAGCCTGGCCTAATTCCCCTACCTGCATGGAAAAAATAAGAAGCTGCACCATTTATAAGAATGTTGAAAGAGGCATTAGTTATACACCTCATAGTCCAATTAGTGAAGGAGTGTGGAAAGCCAATACGAATGAGCATGAGTTGCAGGTAACTCCAATTGGCACAGTCAAAGGCTTTTGAAAGATCAATTTTGAGGATGGTACTATTAAGGCTCCTAAGTTTGATGGAGTGTAAGGCCTCCTGTGCAGTACCAATCGCTTCATGGATTTGTCTATGATTGAGAAAGGCAAATTGTTCTTTGGAAATGTGTCGGGAGATGATAGGCTTAATATGGTTTGCAATAATCTTGGAAATGATCTTATAAATAAAATTGCAGAGGGATATTGGACGATAGTCATTGAAGGATATAGGCTTATCAATATTGGGAATGAGGGCAATGAAGGTAGCATTAAAACCATCATATACCTGACCAGAAGTCCTTCTAGCTTCAATTACCTGAAGGAGGTCCATGCCGATGAGGTCGAAAAAGGTAAGGTAGAATTCAATGGGCCAACAATGAGGACTGGGGCTTTTTCCCTTCTTAAACCATTTCAAAACCCCTTCCATTTCCCCTAAAGTGACAGGAGCATTTAGGTCCTCCAAATTATCCTCCTCCACAAATTTGTTCATGGAGTGGGTGATCTGCATGATCTCCAAAACATTAGCATTCCTGGGATCCTTATATTGATTAGACAAATGATTGATGCCCGTGTTAGCAAGCTGGAATTGGTTATGTGCCACCCTACCATTCAGGTCCTTGAAGAATAGATTATATGGCCCATTGACTCATCAACACTCCTCTGCTTGGGCCTAACTGTGTTGTAGTGCACCTACCTCCATGCAAGGGTGCATTGCAGTGCACTTCCCGACACTTAAGGGTGCGTTGGTCTCCTAGGAGCGAAATCATCATTGTTCCGGAAATCTCTACATGTCCAGTGCCTTCTATAAGAGCTCATAGGTGTCATACTTCGAATACAAGTGTTCATCCATCACCATTGAACTTGGAAACATGTCTCACCTATTATTAGAAATCCATTCAATTCCATTTATTGAGAAACTACCTTCAATTTCCCTATAAATTGAGCACTCATCTAAGTGCTAGAGAGGGAGAAATTTGTGTAATGTTATGATGTTGGATTCTCAAGTGATGAGAGATGGAAGTACTATTATGCTGCTGAGATGATGCTTGGTGTGATGAGGATGGAATGAAGTTGGAGCAGGGTGACGATGAATCAATTTATTGGTTGTAATCTTCTCCTCCTACTTTCTCAATAAAGATATCCGTTCATTTTCTCATATGTATGCTTATATCTTGTGAATTGCATTCTCAATTGTGCATGTGTTCTCAGATCCAATCGGTTCGATTTGGTTAAGGTAATTAGATGTGTGTATATTTGTATGTCATTTTTTGTTCTCTGTCTTTGATTGTAGATATTGATCTAGTGGCTTTAGTTGGATTGAGAGCGTCAGCAACAACGAAAGAAAGGGAACGAGAGCGAAAGGATCACAAGTAGATTTATTTTCTTTCTGTCTATCTATTTGTCTTAGAGAAAAGAATAGTTGTCTTTCTTCTGTTTTTTTGAGTGAAGGAACTCCACACTCAGGGAATCTAGTTTATCCATAGATTAGAATTCTGTATAACATGAACTAATTAAAAAATATATATTTTTTAAAAAATCATGCAAGGGCCGACATGGATTGGGATCTGACTCTGCAAGTGGTCCCACAGATTAGATGTGATATGCCTATATATATAGTAATACAAACCCTATAAATCTAAAATGAAAAGCCCTAATTGTGAAGTCACATAAACAAGAAGAAGCAACGCTTTAACGTAAGAATGGATTTTTTATTTTTTTTAATTTGTTAATTTATTTATTTATTTATTTTCTAAAAATCACAGTAAAATATAGATTTTTTACTATGCATGTATTAAATCTAACAACAATTGTAAAAAAAACAATTATTACAGTAAAATTTAACAATTTTACTATAGTACAGGGATTTTGTGCGAATCACCAAACGTTTCAAATTCTGATTCTCTGAATAGTGTTGTTGTTCGAAAGTATTTGCTGCTTCATAGTGCTCTCTTGCTCTCTTGCTCCAGGTATGTCTCTCATGAAAATCCCTCCCTGAATTTTTTTGCAAAAATAATGAAATAATGAATAGCTCTTACTATTTAAAGAACTCTTTTTATGAAATTAGATTTCCGTAAATATATTGCCGCCCATTTTTCAATTTACCGGTTTTTTTTCACTTCAAAAAAATAAAGTTGCACTTCTTTTATTTATAGATATTCGATGCATTTGTTAACTAACAACACCATTGCGTCCGTTAATGAAACCACACTAGTGCGTAGTAACTAAATTGCACTGGTGCAGTTAACAGTACATTAGCACCGATAACAATAAGTCCATTTTTAAGGCACCGAAATTACTTTTAGGTATGTACACCAAAATTTATTGTTGATTTTGGTCAAATGCAAGGAGAAAATCTCATAATTATATCAAATGGACAATTCTTCAAAATCCATCTCGTTCCACAATATTTCTCAAAGTCCATCGCAGAGTTCTCCCTATCCATCTCCAGACGTAATTACTTCAAATTTTATTTATATTTTCATTATATAATTGAATTTATTTATTTTATCCATGTCAATCATCTGAATAAAATTAATGTATACAAATTTTCAAGTTCATGCAGATTCATAATCGAGTTCAAATGCACAAAATATTCAAACATCCCCAAAACGTCGGAAGCTCTGAGCAGGAACATCATACCACAAGGCGCAGTTGGTAGATGAAAATGGACAGCCGCTTCACCTTGCCAATTGTAACATGCCATCTTCTAGCCACAATCCTAGGAAAATGATGGTAATAATAATTGTTTGGTATGTTAATGTAATTATTTCAACGTCAAACCAATTGATCATGAATTGTCGACGTGCTTACTAATTGATATCATCGATTTTGTACTAATCATGTTCAAATATATTTTTTCATTATCTAATCGAATTTATTTATTTTATCCATGTCAATCATCTGAATAAAATTAATGTATAAAAATTTGCAAGTTTATGCAGATTCATAATCGAGTTCAAATGCACAAAATATTCAAACATCTCCAAAACGTCAGAAGCTCTGATTAGGAGCATCATACCACAAGGGGCAGTTGGTAGATGAAAATGGACAGCCGCTTCACCCTACCAATTGTAACATGCCATCTTCTAGCCACAATCCTGGGAAAATGATGGTAATAATAATTTTTTGGTATGTTAATGTAATTATTTCAATGTCAAACCAGTTGATCATGCATTTTCGACGTGCTTACTAATTGATATCATCGATTTTGTACTAAACATGTTCAAATATATTTTTTGAAATTATTAGGATTCTAGTGATGATGAGCGACCTACCTACCATCTTTCGTTGCATCCCACGATAATGTCACATCGAGATAAGGTTGAATTAAGAGAAAAATCAAAGAGGAACGATACCAAGAATGATTGAATGAACCACTTATTCAATTCCCACTACGTCTAGATTCACCAATTAGGAATGACTAGTCACTACAACAATAGTAGTTCTTCACAAGCTGGAAGTGGAGGCAATCAAATAGAGGTTGGTATGGATGATTACCTAATGGATACGACTGCTATGGAGACAATGTTGTTAGATGTATTCCAGAACGATGATCAACTAGGGGATGATGCTCATATCGCTGATACCTTTTTCGAAAGCCTTAAATTTCTTCCACCACCCCTCTCTTTGGACCTGGCGGTCAGTAAAACTCTACCAAGTTGGGGACAACGATGTTATTGTACAACTTGAAAGAAAAATTTGGCTTGTCGAATGCATGTTTCTCAGAAATTTTGAGGTAATTGACCATCAAGTCCCTTATATTTTGGGAAATATAATCACACAATGAACATTACAGATGGTAAAGTTTATGAACATTAATAATTATCGACATTAATGTACATTTAATATTGTCCATGACCAACTATAGGTTATTCAAAGGTAAGGTTCTTCCTAGTGATAATGTCTTGTCCAGTAGCTGTGAAGAGGCAAAGAAATTGTTGAAAAAGTTGGGTGTTGAGTACATATCATATCATGCATGTCCAACTGATTGTATTATATATAGAGGAGAATATGTAAACAAAGAGATACATCCGAAATGTGGGCATGACAGGTATTATAAATAAAAAACGAAGGGTAAATCACGTGGTCCTCCTTTTAAGATATTGAGGCACATGCCTATAATCACAAGGATTCAAAGGCTCTTTTGTTGCAAAGAATTAGCTATGTTGTAGGGATGGCATGCTTCACATAGAAGTGAGTTGGGAGTTATGCGAATCCCAATAGATTTAATAGCCATGAAGGGTATAGAGGATATATGGCCCAAAAAAATCAAGGATGAAGTACGAAGTCTACGACTTAGCATAGCCATGGATGGTGTCAACCCATATTCCCTCGAAAACACCAACTATTATGTTTGGCCTGTAGTAGTGATAAATGAAAATATCCCCCCATGGTTGTCCGTGAATAATGAACATCTTATGTTTTCTCTCATAGTCCTTAGTAGAATACAAGTGAAGAATATGGATGTCTACTTATAACCACTGGTAGATGAATTGAAGGAGTTATGGGATGGGATAAATGTGCACGATGTATCAAGACCCATCGCAGCTGAGAGGAGTTTTACATTGTATGGCATAAGTTCTTACACGACACATGATTATCCATGCTTAGGAGTTTGCTATGGTAAATTACATGTTTATTGATTTGTTTATATGCGTAACAATACTCTTTCACATATTAGTTATTTAATTCGTTGTAATTGTTATGATCTTCATGATATTATTTAACGTGCCATGCATATTGTATACAATAATTTCGCATGTCTTGTAACAAAAGGGTATTATGGATGTAAATATTGTGGACCTTATCTGAAATCTAGATGGTCTAATGACCTACGAAAGCTAATGTATGATTGCTCTAGGGCATTCCTCCTAGAAGAACACCCTTACAGAAGAGAAACATCCGCTTTCAATGGTAAACGAGAGAGAACCCAAAGGCATGCAATAACGATACTAGATGTATGGCTTAGAGCATATGAGAGAGAGAAGGAGAAGGAGTAATTCATAGAAATGTTCGATTCAAATGGGGAGCCTATGTTCGATGATCCAGAATTCTTCGACACCTATGTTGAGAAATTTCCCATTGTGATGAAAAGGAAATCTGTCTCTTATAACCTCCCATATTGGGAGCATATTAAGATTACCCACTCATTCGATCCCATGCATATATTTAAAAATGTTTCATATTCTTTATGGAGGCACATATTGTCGAAACAATGTGACACATTGGCTGTTAGAAAGATCTTATTACTTCAAAAACTAAAAAGAAACATTGGCCAAGACGATTATAAAGAACACGCTCAGAGGCAGTTGTTCCCTCTAATTGGTATTTCAAAGAACGTGATGTCCTATGGATTTTAAAAAAAGATGATCTTTATTTGGCAAAGGAAGTTATAATGGGTGTGAGGGTGCCATATTCATATGGGTCTTCACTACGACGCTACTTCACCATGGATGACCATTTGTCGGGGTTGAAATCACATGACCATTTGAATCTTCTAAGAGTACGTATAATGTCAAAATCATGATTTTATTATTTGTTATATTAATAAATTTTATCCCATTTAGGGATAATAAAGCATAACTAATTTTGTATATTATGCATGTGTTTATAATTTTGCAGTGTCACTATCCTTTATTTGTGTGTGGGTGTGTAAAACATGACTTCCCCCAAGACCTAGGATGTGCCATATCTAAATTATCTGCATGTGTACGTTGGATCACGTCAAAGGAGATTCATGTGGCTAGCATTCCACGGTGGCATCAAAAGATAGTTGAGATTGTTTGTATGTTTGAGAAGGAACAACCGACGAGTTTCGTGGACTCATAGGTTCATCTTCTAATCCACCTAGTAGATGAGGTTGAATTAGTTGGGGTGGTTTCTTGTCCTTGGATGTTCTTCTTAGAGAGGTACATGAATAAATCGAAAGGTTTTGTTCGACAAAGGGCATAACCCGAGGGATATATGGCATAGGGGTACATATCGTATGAGTCTTTCTATTATTCCAGTGAGTACATCAATCAGATCGACAACAGACAAGGTGCGGTGATTTGGGACGATGAAAGTGATGAAGACAAAAGAGAAGGAGAGCTTCTCCAAACGAATGGAAAAAGGTGTTTGATAAAGAGTAAGCGATTTATAATTTTTCAAATTTACACAAAGTAAATATTCACATTGAAATTCGATATAATGTATATTTCAATCTCATATGTACTATATGTCGATTTGATTTCATCAACGAATACAAAAATTGAAGCAATTAATAGATTTGTTTTTACAATTCCGAAGTGACACAATTGTGTGTCGCATTGTACGAACAAAAGAGGATGAAATGGGATAGTGACGGGAAAGAATTCAGATGGTTGATTGGTAGAAATTTTCCTGATCCCAATCATTTAAAAGAAAATATGCCAATTATATGTCCGAATAGTTGGGTTGTTGACCAAGTCAAAGATAAATACAGTGAAACCGGCCGTTACTGGCGTTTTGAAGAGGATGCGCTAAACATAGGAATTGGGTGCAACATCTTGGTAATAATATATTTATGTACATTTTAAACTTAATAATGCACCTTTGAAATGTAACATATGTATTTCATATTTTAATAGTTGGGTTATTATAAGACACATGACACTGTGATTTTTTAACTTTTTTATAGGTGCATTTGTTCCCATCTATGTGGGCATATGGACCCCATTTTCACACAGAGAATGCTGATGATGGACACATGACACAAGACTGTGGAATGGAAGTCGAGTTCGATCAATCTAGTCAAGCTAGCCACCATGATCAAAACCTAGTAAGAGGGACGTTAGGTTGCGTCAGAAAGATACAAGAGATCATTGAAGTGGACTTCTCTTCTTTCCAATGTGTTATTTTTAGGTGAAAGTAGTGGGAAACCTTTGATCAGAATAATGCATAGGAAGATCGCGATAGTAGGTTGATATGTATCAACTCTAGAAAGATGTGGGATGAAGCTAAGGAGCCTTATGTTTTCCCCAAACACTGCAACCGTGTGTTTTTTTACCAATATGTGTTGGATAGGGATTGGTGGTTCATATTGAGGCATGACCCTAGATCAAAACATATTTTTGAGAGCAATAGTGTTATCATGCCAAGCGAGCTGGAAGATAATGAGGTTGATCATGAGAACATAAAGTGATATGGTACATGTGTTATTTCATCATTTACACTATTTAAGATGGGTTTTTATAAAGAAAAGGACATAACCTTATAACAAAGACTCCCTTTTTTCGAAATGTTATAATATGTATTTTGAATTAATTGGTTTGCGTTGTGTTAATGTTAAAATCATTTCACTTGATAATTTGCAATTATGTTGATCTTGAAAACAATGCACTTTATCAAGTTCTTTTTTTTAATGTCAATTCCTAAAACAATACAACTACTTGATTTCTTTAAATGTGTGTGAATGATATCTTCAAAATAAAAATAAAAATGTATTAATGTATACTGTTATTTCTGGTTTGTAAGATCATAATAAAATAATGATAGTTTTAAGCATGAATTTATTTGCATTATTTTCTAAACTTTATTATGTTACAAAAACTCATATTATTCTAGAATTATTATTTTATAATTATTTATATTGATACAAATTTACAATTATAGTAATTCAACAATATTTACGGTATACATTTTACATACGGTAGTTATGGTTCAAAATTGACAATTAATTTACAATTTTACAATCTTACAAATTTTAATAAAATTGAATACATACAATTACAATTACGATTTTACAATTTCACAATACAATTAGAATTAGAATTAGAATTTTACAAATATTTTACATACAATTATAATTAAAATTAAAATTAAAATTTTACAATTCTATATACAATTACAATAATTTCATGATACAATTACAATTACAATTTTATAGATATTTATGCCGTAAGACATCTTTATTTGAAAACAACTCTCCCAGTTGCCACGTGTATGTGTCTGCACCCTCAGATCAAATATTAGACAATTGAAATGTTTTAGGTCATTCATCTACAACCTCCGTCATTTAAGTTAACTACCTAACTAACTCCCTAACCTTTACGAATCTCTCTTCCCAACCTACACTCTCTCACTACAGAATCATGATACGAGAAAATGAAACATTCGACTGTAAGCATGTGTTCCTTGAGCCCAAACCTGCCCAGTTCAGTAAACACGTTGGCTTTCTAGAAATGAGTAGTGAGGTTAGGCTAGAGATAATGTGCAAAAGAACTCTCACTACAAAATCATGATATGAGGAAACGAAACATTCGACTGTATGAACGAATGGTGTGACCAGTGGAGCTTGTGTTCTTTGAGCCCACCCACTTCAGTAAACACATTGGCTTTCTAGAAATGAGCAGTGATGTTAAAAGTTGTGAAGCTCCAGAGAATCTACGATACTGTGGATTAAAATGGTGACTAGAAGCTCACGATATAGGAGATCAGTGGGTTCTTAAAGAAACTCGGAATGAAAATGTCAGAAGAAGATCTATAGTTTATCGTTCTCCCCCTCTCCAACAACGAGGATGGAAGTCTCGAATTTGAGCAATTTGTTTCGTTATAACCACAGTGGTTGTCTCCTCTCCTACTAGGGTGAAGGAAGTTTTGAATAACATACCCACGACCATGTCCTTGTAGGTCTATATTTCTTTCACTTCAAATACAACACTGCAACCAGAGAATGATGTGCATTAACAAGTGGGTGAACGTGTTTCAAATTAGACAATGGAAAATCGAAATCGAATTGATTTTCAAACACGGATAGGCTTCACAAAAAGTTTTAATGTTGGGATATCCTTGCAACTAAGAATGCTATGGATTTTAAGCTTATTCTGGCATTGAACTTCAAAATTAGAGATTTTCCAATACAGTTTTGCGCTGAAACACTCTCCTCAAGAATTTTCTTGAATGAATTGATCTCCTCAACAAAATTTTGTTTTAGATGTGGGCTAAAATTGCTAATGCATGTGCTTCTTTCAAAAAATTAGACAATTTTGCTAAATTTCCCTTTAACTGAATTCTTCTGACACACTCTAAAGTCAAATTTCATGGCAGCATTGATTGAAAGAAAATAACAAGTACATATTAAAATTTGGCTGATCCATGATGTAGATACTTGAGTTATCCTATTAGGAAATGTTTCGAATTGTTGGATCTACAATTTAAGCGTTGTATGATGATTGCTAATAGCTGTCACACTGCATTTCAGCCGTGATGAAATATATTTTGCTACCCAATTCTATTAACACCTAATATTTTCTTGTTATTTTTATAAAAATAATAATAATAATAAATTCTCTATGATAAACAAAATAATCTTATTGGCAAAATAATCTATGATGAACAAAATAATTCTCTATAAGTGTGTACAAAAAAAGATTAGATGCCGGGCAAACATGAATGGTCATTTATTTTCTCTCGTTTAAAGCTCCACTCATGGTTACTTCTGGTTGTGAAATAGGAACAGATAGAGAATCTGAGAGTATGATAAACAAATTTATTCCCTATATTAGCCCATCAGAGTTATCTATTTCCTTTCCTACAAGAGAGTCTAATGTTGGGGATCGGTGGAAACTAAAAACCATATTTGTATGATCAATTTTGAATAAAAAAACTGATGTTGGGGATCGGTGGAAACTAAAAACCATATTTGTATGATCAATTTTGAATAAAAAAACTGATGTTGGGGATCGGTAGACGAAAAGGTTTGGGTCTAAGGAAAGGGTTTGGGAGAAGGAATCCTTCAAAATATAAGAAAGAAATTTTTCGAATAAATGTGAAACTCGAAAACATCATATTATTTAGTACTTCGTTTCATTTAGATATATTTTATATTTTATTTATTTAAATAATAAATTATAATATCGTTGGATAATGCTGGACAGTTGTGTGGCACAGCATGGTTCAAGATTGGGGTACCTTGACGTGTCACGCATCGGTAGTCTCCTCAGAGATCGACCACCAGCAGAGAAAACCACCAAGTCCCCTTCGACGAACCTAGATTTCGAACCTAGATTCATTCTTAGGCTATTTTTAGCCTCGTGGACATTAAAAATTCTTTTTTTCTTTCTTGCATTGGCTCTGCACCCCTTGGAGTTTTAACTCTGGTGTTTGCCTTCAATTTTTCAACCTTTACTTGCGATGCTACCTTCGCTCTCTTAAAGCCACAAGAGAAAAATATGGCAGAGGGACTAACTTCTTCCGCTCTGTTATTTCTCTGCATTTAATATGGCAGAGGGACTAGCTTCTTCGGCTCTGTTCTTTCTCTGCATTCTTGTTTATGTGTTTTTATATATCTATCTGTTATTCTGTACCCTCTTAACCTTCTTTTTTTGTCTGGAAGTTTTTCTAGAAGATTCCAAGGCATCAAGGTCTCTCATTGCTCTTGGGTTTGAGTTTGCAAACCCCAGAGCTTTATCTGTTATTCTGTACCCTCTTAACCTTCTTTTTTTGTCTGGAAGTTTTTCTGGAGGATTCCAAGGCATCAAGGTCTCTCATTGCTCTTGAGTTTGAGTTTGCAAACCCCAGAGCTTTATTGTCTCGAGGTTCACTCCTTTGTCTTTTTTTATTTTTGGTTTTTTACTCAAGCTGGTTATACTCTTGCGGCAGCAGAATTTTTCACGAGAATTTAACCTAAATACTTCCCTTGGACGAGACATATTGCAAAATTTTCGAGTATGCTACAGGTACTTGAGACTTGACGAGATATTTCGGGCTCTTCCAGGATCTCCTGGAGCAGCTTCAATCTTTCTTTCTGTGACGGGAATTTTATACACACCTATCAAATTACAGCAACAATAGACTTGTTTGGGCTCTATTTGCATTCGCATTTGTATTTTTGGGCTCTGTTTGCATTTGCATTTGTTTTTCTGGAATGCTTTCTTCTTGTCGTTTGTTGGTTAAACTCGTCTTGTATTAAGGTTGGATTTACTCATACTATCACACGAAAATTGGAAGAAATTGGAGCGAGCGAGAACATACAGTAATACATTCCTTTCAAGTTGGTAAACACATTTGTAATACATTCCTTTCAAGTTTATAAACACATTTATACTCTCTGTTTCTCTCTCTCTCCAAGTTGCAAGGCCATGATAGTGGTTTGGTTTTGTATTAATGTACATGATAATTCTTTTGTTTCTGTCACAAGGGTAACAACGATAATTCTTTTGTTTCAGTCATAAGGGTATTTGTATCTGCGTCTTGCCAGACAGAAAAGTTCGAACTCATTTTCTAACTGTTGCATTCAATTATTACTTTGACGTTCTGGAGAAAACTGGCTCCAATACGTATTGCATTTCTGTCAATTTCCTCCTAGCGACCATAATTGTGTCCTCGAAAGGGTAAGTTCTGCTCTCAATCTGATTTCTTTCGTTGTCTAGAACTTTGCTTCTTACATCGATTCCACTCCTTTTGACATTTATTATGACTCTTCCTTTGGTTGTGGCATTTCTGTTTATGTGTTTTTATATATCTATCTGTTATTTTGGACCCTCTTAACCTTCTAAGTTCTTTTTTTGTTTGTCTGGAAGTCTTTTGTATGTAGCTCCTGTGCAATTGATCTCCACAGCTTATAATTTATGGCTGGTGCGTACTCTAGCGAACCCAAAACGTTGTTTGGGTCCTTTCTTTTACTTCCTTTTCCAGGTTTTTAATCTATCCCTAGTTTCCATGGTGATCAGAGTTCTTTTTTGGTGGAAGCCTTGACCTACAATCAGTAGGAATCTTCAGGGCATGCCCTCCTTTGGCTGCCAATTGTATAAAATTATGTCAGGGTTGTATAATTTTTGTTTATTGCCCCACTAAATGGGCTACACTCTGGAACTGAATCTGATTTCTTTGGTTCTCTATCGATTCCACTCCTTTTCACATTTATTTTCTATGACTCTTCCTTTGGTTGTGGCATTTTTGTTTATGTGTTTTTTTATATCTATCTGTTATTCTGGACCCTGTTAACCGTCTAAGTTCTTTTTTTGTTTGTCTGGAAGTCTTTTGTATATAACTCCTGTGCAATTGATCCCCACAGCTTATAATTTATGGCTCGTACTGTAGCGAACCCGAACCCAAAACGTTGTCTGGCTCCTTTCTTTTACTTCCTTTTCTAGGTTTTTAATCTATCCCTCGTTCCCATGGTTGCAAGTTGTGTGTATTTTGGAAAATTGTTGTTGTGCCAGTTATTAAATCTTTCACTCTGTTCAAATTTGATAACAGGAAATGACTAGTCACCAAATGTGTTAAGAGCTTTTATTTTTATGTTTTTAGCTAGTCTCTTTTGACAATTGCTTGCCACATAAGTATTCCCTGTGTTTCTGGTTGAAGATATTTTGCCACATAAGTATTCCCTGTGCTTCTGGTTGAAGATATTTTGCTTCACTTTTTTTTTTCTTGGTTGAAGAGATTTTATTTCACCTTTTTTTTCTTTTTCTTTAACCTCGTAATTCTCATTTGTAGTTTACCTATTTAAAAATAATTATTTCGGCCAGGGGTTCTCAGACTTCTGTAACTATATACTCCTAGAAGAATTGTACTTTAGATTTGTTTCCTACAGATTACTTCTATGCCAAGCCGTTTATCTGCAGAGTTATTAACACGTATTCTTCAAATTGCATACTTGTGTCTACATCATCTTTTGTATGGGTAATAGACCAAGGGTTATTACATTCGAGGATTGTTTTTATGATAAGATTGTGTTCATCTTGTAGCCGATGGACTTTGATTGAATTATATTGCAGCTGTAGAATATCTATTTTACCTTTCCTTATGTTCATCTTGTCCATCTTGTTGGCGATGGATTTTGATTGAATTATATTGCCACGATAGAATATCTATCTTCTTACAAGGTTACGCCACTTGGGCCACAGCTTCTGCCACAACTTTAGCCACAAAATTACGGCCTCTCTAGCCATAACTTCTGCTGTTAATTGTTTTCTTAGCACCATGACTAATCCCTTAGCGACCTGTATACAAAAAAAGTAGAGATATTAGTAAAGCTATGACAGGATTACAGAATTTTCAAAAACGATGAAGAATTTTCCATATACCAATAAATACCTTCTGTACTGCGGGATGGCCTGAGAGTCTCACAAAAACCCTTATGATCTGTGCAATGGCCAGTCCGAGGCACACAAGTGGAGGACCATCATAGACTGAGCAATGGAAAAAAAAAGAAGGGTCGAGCTCTGTATTCACAACCGTTTGTTCTGGAAATCAGGATAATAATTTAGTTCTTTTCTAGTATGATTTCCTCCGTTTGTGTGCCTTGTATAATAGCTATTTCATAAGATGATTTCATCGTGCAAGAGACTCTGTATTCTTGTAAGTTCACCGTATATGTGTTCTTATACATAAAATTCTTAGGGATCAGAGACTAAACCATAACGAGCTTTTATAGCTCAAGTCAATGCTGCAGCATTGAGTTTTCCCTATTCAAATCAAACATCAGCCACAAGGATTCTGTTCACAATTCCATACTTATTTGGGTATTGAAGTAGCTGGTATGTTTCATGTTTCCATAATGTAGGGACTATCTTTCAATTCTCTGCCTAAATAATAAAGCATAGGCAATAGGAGCAATTTTCGATCATTTTTGTTGGAAAGTTAGAAGTTTGATAACAACTGAGAAACCCAAGGGATATTTCCCCATATTAGTGGATGGCATCCCTAATTGATATTTAAAATTTTCAAAAATAAAAAAATTAATATTTAAAATTTTCAAAAATTAAAAAACTAATATAAGAATACCAGAAAGACATTTTAATTTCAATTAAAAATACATGGAAAACATTGCAATTTTAATTGGGATAATTGATTGAAAATTTTCCTTGACCGATTGGTGTTGAATATAAATGTGAACTCAAAAACATTTTATTACACATTTTATTTTATTTATCTAAATAATAATTTATAATATTGTTGGGTATGAGATATATCTGTTCCACTGTTTGTTTGTGTTTGTTTGTTTGCAGACGGTAATTAAGACAAGCCGCCTAAGCCGCTTTGGAGAACAAGTAGTTTAAAGATCCACTGTTTGTTTGCAGACGGTGGTAACTAAGAGAAACCGGAGAACAAGAAGCCTTTAAAGATCCACTATTTGTTTAGCTTAATTTTGAATTTGATAAGTGGCGGTGGAATTGGAAATTTAAAGAAGTTGGCAGTTTTAATGATCAGAATTTGATAAGTGGTGGTGGAATTGGAAATTTAAAGAAGTGGGCAGTTTTAATGATCAGAATTTGATATTTAATTTAAAAAAGTGGGCAGTTTTAATGATCAGAATTTGATAAGTGGCAGTGGAATTGGAAATTTAAAGAAGTGGACAGTTTTAATGATCAGAATTTGACAAATTTAAAGAAATTTAAAGAAGTGCGCAGTTTTAATGATTAGAATTTGATAAATTTAAAATTTTTTAAAAAAGTAGGCAGTTTTAATGATAGGAATTTGATAAGTGGCGGTGGAATTGGAAATTTAATTTAAAGAAGTGGGCCATTATAATGGCAACAACCAAAGATTTCATGTATCTTTACAAAGCAATCTTATGGCTGACCATTGTGATAGCAGTTTTGTTGGCGAGGGAGAGCTTAACAGTTTTGTAGCAGTTTTGTAGCTGGTTGCTTTTCCCACTTGCAATGGAAGATCTTTGGTTCACCAGGTATTTAAATTTTGTTCTCTTGTGTTTCCTCTTGTCTTTCACTAATTTTGCAATGGAAGATCTTGGGTTCATGAGGTATTTAAATTTTGTTCTCTTGTGTTTCCTCTTGTCTTTCAGTAATTTTATGTAGATGTTGTGCTCTCTGTTTGTTGTATTATCTTCATATTTTGAACTAGATGGTGTGGTCTGGGCAAGTGTCCCGGCCACTCATATTCGAATATGATCATGATCATGATCGGTTCCTCGGAAGAGGAGGATCATCATGATCTTTCTGAGAGTCCGTCCACACAAAAGAAGAAATTCTATCCACACAAAGAAAAAAAGGGTCCACACAAAGAAGAAAAAGACGCAGATGCGCGAGGAGAGGAAGACGCGTTTTACCTTTTTACAAAAACAAATCTATCTGCACTATGAAAGTTCATCTCTACATACATTTTAGTTCTTTTATATGACAACAGTTCTCAAACTTGAATGTATGGCCACTTGTATGGCAGCAACAGTTTGAAATTACTTTTTTAATAGGCAAAGATAATAATTATATTTTACTTCTTTTTCTACCTAGTTTGAAATTACTTTTTTAATAGCCAAAGCAAAGATAATTTGAACTTTTAAAGTTTTGAACATTTGAACCCAGTTTGTGTTTGAAATTAATTTTTAAAGCTTTAAACATTTGAACTACTTTATGTTTAAAATTATTTTAGTTTATAGCCAAAACAAAAAATAATAATTATATTTTACTTCTCCTCCTTAGTCCTTAGCTCATATCATGTTTTCTCACTTCCTCTTCATATTTGCGTGCGTAATATCTAGGCATATTTGTATAATATCGAGGGATATTTGTATGTGGATTCCCAGGCGTTCAGAGTTAAATGCTCCTCTATTTTTGAAACTTTAAACTTAAAATTTTGAAGTTACGTGAAACTTTAATAATAATTTTATTGATTTGAAATTATAAGTTAGGTAAAACTTCAACAATAATTTGAGAAATTGTCTTATATTTTGAAATAATTTTATTGATTTGAAATGATTTGAAATTATATCCTAAAAAAGGTAAAATTTAAATTTCAATAATAATTTAAGAAATTGTTTTATATTTCGAAATAATATCACATTAATAATTATATAATTATGGTTTGATATTTGGAAATAATATCACATTAATAATTATGGTTTGGTTGGTAAGAAATAAATGTGAATGTAAAATAGAGATATTTTTGAAATTATACCATCAAAGGTTTGAGAATTTTAATATAATTATATATTTTTTAACTTTTATTTCTTTTTTTTCAAAATGTATATTTTATTTTATTATAACATCTACATATTGATGATTGCAAATGAATAAATACAATATAGGTGTAAATATTTTTTTGCATATGACATTTTATTTTATTATAACATCTAAATATTAATGATTGCAAATGAATAAATACAATATAGGTGTAAATACTTATTGCATATGAATTCATACATACATTGTATAGGTGTAGTAAAAGGTAAATGACTTCACCCACTCATTTGAATATAGGTGTAGTGGAAGGTCAATGTAGCGCATGACTTCACTTATTAATTTTAGATGGGATCTATTTTATTTTGTTAATCTTTAATGTAGTTTGTAATGACTTGTCTCATTAACATTTGCCATAATATGATCCTAGTGTATCCATTATACTTGTATTTTTGATGCAGCCCCTACATGACTACCCAAAAATTCAAGTTTAAGTTTATACCCCATATTTTATTCAAGGAGTTAAATTTATACCTCATATTTTATTCAAGGAGAACTGATTGAAGCAATGTATATCTCAAATCCATGAATAAAGAGACAATTATACTCCACATTTTACCCATAATATAAACATTGCATGTGCTGCTAGAAATTGATGATTTTATTATGCAAAGAGATATTTTGTTATATTGAGAAGCTTATTTTATAAGTATAATTTTTAAAAATTTAGGTTCATTTTTAAAGTTACGCAATTATTTGGTACTTTTAATACATTGAAATATATTATTAGAATGCATGTGTAAGTTGTTGATAGTTAACCGTTGTCATTAGTGTCAAGTTCCATCCTTGATGTAAGCTCAAGGGGAGTTTGTTGGTTTCATATCCCTCTCCAAGAGATTTCCGATGGTATATAGAACTTAGTCTAACTTTCCAAGAATGAAGAAAAAATTGAGTTTGAATTGATGGATCCCAAGCATACTTCCAAATGATCAAGGTTCCAAGGTATTTAGCTATCTAGGAATTTGGGCCGATTCACGATGCACCAAGGCATACAAGCCTCTCCACGAGAACAACATGTAAATGCATACAAAAACAACCAAATCCCAAATTTCACACAACGAAACAAAAGGTGGGCCCCAATATGACATAGAAACACACATGGAGATAGAGGTGGCAGTGACAAAGTGGTTCACATGGAAAGGGAGTGACATCTTGATGGCATAACACCTTGAGGTGAGGACTCATGACATATCGATTCAACTACTTTGGGTGGTCAAAGTGACACATGGTAGTACACATGGAATCCATATTCCATGTGGCATCCAGGTGGCGCTAAGCTGCAACGACATCGAACAAATGATGACATGGTACTCTATGGTCATGACACATACACATGGTAGGTGGATTTGACATTTTTGGGTGGCCAAGTGGCCCTTTTTAATTTTCAAGTGACATGTGGTAGTGTTGTGGTAGTGTCATTACTTGACAAGTGAGTCAGAGATAACATCATGATGGAGTGGGGATCATATACCAAATCCCTATACAACAATTCTTTACATTTTAGTCGTCTTGTATGACAACAATGCTTTATATTTTAGTTCTCAAACTTAAATGTTCTTGTACAAACTTGTATGGAAACAATTATTTACATTTTACTTCTCAAACTTAATGTTCTTTTACAGACTTGTATGGCAACAGTTCTTTACATTTTAGTTCTCAAACTTAAATGTTTTTTTACAGACTTGTATGACAACAGTTCTTTACATTTTAGTCCTCTTGTAAGACGACAACGCAAATATTTTCTTGAAGAAATACCAAAACCTGAATGTTCTTTTACAGACTTGTATCACAACAGTGCAAATAGTTTAGTCTTTTACATTTTATATTTTCTTTATAATAAGTTAATTTTTATTAATTTTCCTTCAATTGTTTATGTTTTCTTTATAAGAATTTATTTTTTATTGATTTTATTTGAAAGAGTCGTCAAGTTATTTAAACTTTGGTTAAGCTTGTATGTTTGGCTTAATTTACTCTTTTTCTTTTTCAAAAGATAACTTGAACATTTGAACTTTAAAACTTTGAATATTTGAACCCATATCATTATAGTGGGCTTATGTTTGAAATTATTTCTTTATTAGCTAAAGCAAAGATATCTCGGCAGTTTCTTGACCACACATGTTCATATTGGATGATCGTTCCTTAGAGGAGCTGTAGAAAGATACAAGGGGTTTTGAAGAGTGAGACGGAGGACGTGGGACACTCAGACGTAGACACAAAGTGTGTTTGAATTATGTTTTTCTCAGTAGAGTGGTTTTGGCTTTGTATTTGAATTATGTTTTTCTCAGCAGAGTGGTTTTGGCATTGGCTTTGAATTATGTTTTTGCTTTTCTCATCACAGTGCTTTTGGCTTTATATTTGAATTATGTTTTTCTCAGCAAAATGGTTTTGGATTTGTATTTGAATTATGTTTTTCTCAACAAAGTGGTTTTGGTTTTGTATTTGAATTATGTGTTTTGGATTTGTATTTGAATTATGTTTTTCTCGGCACATTGGTTTCGGTTTCATATGTCAATAATGAGTCGCCATTGATAATGAGTCTGTGGTGCTTCATGACATCAGACACCTCCATCCCACTATCCATGGCTTCATCATGTTTCCCCATCTTGTAACCATAATGGTAGAGCGTCAATTGACTAATGATGACAATGATGTCCTCACGATCCTCTATGGCTTCATCATGTTTGCCCGTCTTGTAACCATAATGGTAAAACATCAATTGAATAATGATGACAACGATCGCGCCACGATTCTCTATGTATTATTTCCAATGATAGAGATAAGTCTTATTTGCATAAAGTCCTTGCGGTATTTTTCAGTGAAATTAAATAAGCACATATTTAATATGTATAATGATTAATTATAATTATGATCTACTTTATAAGAAAAAAAATAATAATATCATTTTACTCCAGATAAAAACTTATATTTTTTAAAAATAAGTTTTTATCAGTCTAAACACTTTATGGAAATTACAAATTTTCAAATTATTGCAAGTAAAACAAAAACACTTTATTGAAATTACAACAAAAATTTAAGGGATACACTTTTCAAATTATTTCAAGTAAACCAAAAAAAAAGTTAAGGGATGTCGAAGAGTCTCTTGGTATTAATTGCCCTTAAAATTAAATATTTATTGATATTCAATTTTAACTCTTTCAACTTTAGTTGGAATGTTTCTATTAGGTTGTAGCAGTGCACCTCAATTGATTTCCACCATTCTTATAGTTTTAGAATGAATTCTTGGCATTAGAACCAAAACTTTTCAAATGTGTAAGAGAGATTTTGCATAGTGATTAGGAGATCATGTCCAAGTTTTAAAAAATGCTCAAAAATAAAAGTGCTCAGAAATGGTTGCAACCTAAATAACTGGAAAGGTCTCGTCGCTGTGATTATGGCGCCGTGAACGGTTCGCAAAATATAGGTTGTATGCAGAAGTTATGAAAGTTTGAAAAGTCTCGTAACCTCCAAAAATGGGTTGACCAAGTTTGACTTTGTTAAATTTGGAAAAATTAAAAAAATAATATTCCTTAGAATATTCCCTAAAATATTCCATTCGACTGTTGGCAGTTCTTATTCGATGGCGGTTTGACTTTATGAATTTTTGGCCTATCACGGGCTGCCACGTGGCAGGCCCAAAGGCCGCCACATGGCCCCAGGCCAGAGGAGGTTTGGCATGATAAAATTTTTGTTTAACGAAGGCGATTTGAACTAGCGACCTGCCACTTGCCAGCACAAATGTCCGACCAACCCGCCTACATCACAAAACTTAACATTTGTGTGTTGGCAAACATATTTAATTGTTTAAGTTTCACATGGCGGAAATGGTTAAGGGCTAGCCCCGTCGGTGCGCGACCGGCATTGAGAACCATGGCCTAAAGGTTCTCAATGAATGGTTAATAACACTGTGACTTGTGGCCAACACCATTCAAGCAATAAATGTAGGAGTAACGGATGGTTAAGGTGACTGTCTATTCGGCGGTTCTGGCGGAATTTGCATGTGATCGCCCAACATAAAATTTAATGCCACCTTCTTAACCGCTGACAAATTTGGGCGCGGTACAGCTTATTATGGAGTTATGCCATCTTTGGCTCTCTTAACTGGAGTTCCTCTAGTTTTGGAGGAGGTTTTCAAGGGATATTGGGCAAAAATTTGTTTTGTCCATAACTTCTTTGTTTTTCGACCAAATTGAGGGAAAAAATAGTCAATTTCGACTATCTTAGACCTTCTGGACTAAATGGAGTAGGTTTCAGATCCATTAGAGAGCTTTTAAGCAATTTTTTGCTTCAATGAAGTTCAAGGGGCCACGAGGGCCACTAGGAGGCAAAATTAGTTTGAGGCCTAGCCAGGGGAGCTAGAGGCCTTATCCAGAGATCCAATAGTCAAAATTGGATATTTTAGATGTTATGAATCTGATGACATGGTTTTTAGAGAATTTAGAGAAATTTTTAAGGCCGAAAAGCTCCAGTAAAGTTCCAAGGGCCATCAATGCCAGGTTTTTCCAGCAGCAGTGCAGGGCCTAGCCAGAGCAGTTAGAGGCCATATGCAGCGAACCAATAGTCATTCTTGACTATAAACAGAATTATGAATCTAATGGCAAATGTTTTAGAAAGTGTTGAGGACTTCTAGAGGTCGAAAACCCAACAGATAAGTTTTCAGTGATCTTAGTGCTAGGGGGTGCCGACAGGTGTTGGAGCCGAAACCGGAGAAGACAGAGGCCATTTTTCATGAATGAATAGTCTATATTGACTAATTCAGACATTTTGGAATGAATGAAAGTGGTTGCAGAACATTCTTAGAACTTCTAGAGCTCTAGAAGCTGACGTGAAGTTTTGGGCAACCTTGGGCAAACCGTGGAGGATAGCCTAGTTTGGGGATGCAGTGCTCGATTTGAGCAATTTATCAGTCAATATTTGGTGTCTGATGTGTGATGGATATAGCAGGAGTGGTTTCAGTGACAGAAACAAAATTATGAAGGAGTTTGTGCCATGTAGAAGCTTAGAGTAGCTCAAAGCACCGATAGAAGGAATCGTGTCAAAGGGAGCCTAAAGCTGTTTGCAGAGTTTGGACAGCCATGAGAGGGATATAGATAGTATTATCAGCCCTTTGGATCAGTTTAGTATCCATTGGAGTTAAGTGTGGAACTTGTAAAAGAAACCTTACCATAATCCCAAAGAGCCGAGTCAAGATGACAAAGCTCAAAGGAGACGTAGCCCACGAGATTTGGGTGAACTCCTAGATTAATTTTGCTGTTGTGTTTAAATGTTTTATTGCTGCATTATGTTGCTGTTATACATGTTAAATTTCAGTAAGAACAAATGAAATTAAGACACATAAACAGTTAAAAATCATACACCACTTTCAAGTATAAATTCTGCAAATTATCAAGTACAAGCTAGATCATTTAATTGTTAAACTGAGTGGGAGGTTCTTGAAATACATAACAAGTTATCCAGACCATTTTCAGATCACATAGCCATATTTAAATCTAATTATAAATCTATAGGCCAGTGATTTGAGCCTAAATAAGGGAAAATATATGCTTCTACATACATATCTCTCCCTAACAGAGCATCTCATGAGAAAAATTGATCCAACTGTGAGGCTACCTCGTGCCCTACCTCCCTGAAAATTATTCCACGTAAATTTACCACTATTGGTATCAATATCTACTATCTGCAAATCATGGATTACCTCTTAGAACATTGGAGTCAACTAGTCAAGATGTTGAATTCCTCTTTTCTTCTCCCCTAGTTGTCTTATCATATTGAAATCTCCCATATAGTTAGCATTCATTCATATGGATGCTTCTAAGGTGGTGTTGATTCTCCAAAATATTTTTTTTCTTACCCTGGAATTGTTGAGCCATAGACTGATATTTGGGATATCTCCTCTTGTGCCCCTATACATTGGAATTTTCTAGATAATATATTAGCGAAGGCTACATAATATTGGAATATCACTAATCCAAGATTACATACCACCGATAATCCACTAGCACTCCCATAGGCATCAATGGCCATAGATGCTCTACCCCTCTAGCATTTTCCATTGATTTCCCCTATTTTCTCACCCAAAACCTTAGTTCATTGTAGTAGAATGATGTATGAGTTTTATTTCTTTATTCTATCTTTAAGGAACCTCACCTTGCATTTATTGTTGAGGTTCCCTATATTCCATGAGACTACTTCCATTTAGGAACTAGGGAGATGAGGGGGAAATACTATGTGTTTCATTTATCTATCAGGAGTTAATGAATAAATCTCCAACTTCTCAAATTACCTCCCTTGTCATCTTTCTTCCTTTGTGGCCACATTTTCCTATATTATGGCCTTTCGGTATACTTGGATGAGGTGAACGCTCTCGAGCAATGATGAGGCTCTTGGATTAGCCCTCAAGTTGAAATTGTTTTTGCCACCATTAGATATAAAATCACTAGAAATGTTGGATCTGCTCTACAATAATATTTGCAACCTCTTTCTTTGTTTTCATTGAGAAAATCATTCATATGAAGCATTATCTCAACATTTTAGACAAAAGTGTACATGGTATTTATAAATTAAATGGTAGTGTTGGAATCTTTAAATGAGATGAAATATATTGTTATATAACTAAATATCACAAGAATAATAGATAATAGAAAGGATTCCCACCCTTCTATATATTGGAGACAATATCCCCCATAAGAGGAAAATTCAGAAAGATATCAAGATTGCAGTCATTAGTGCTTAGTAGGGTCCTGGGTACATGGAATAAGATATTATATGCTTTAATATTGACCAAAGGAAAATGATTGAAGGCATGAAAATTAGTAGTAAATTTTAATTTCCACATAGATGTTTTTGGTTAATTTATGATCTTTCTCCGCACATGAAAACAATAAGCAAGCTAACATAGATTTTAGTTATAATTTGAGTATTTATGGAGGCGGGTTTTCTCTCCACGTCATAATTTATAAACATATAATATGCAAATATTGTCATGCATAACAATAGTTAAAGATCATACCCAAGTCTATAGGAGAAACAAAGGATGTGAATATAACTTGCAAAGGGGGCATGCTTAGTTGAAAAATGTAGTGTGGCCATAAGCAGAATGCAAGGATCCATTTAAAAGTGATCTATTGGTTGAGAAAGAAACCCCTGATGATGATCTTAAGAAAGTTTTACAAACCTTGCCAATGACTAAGGCCTCTTTGATAGTGAAGGTAATAACAAAGAAAGAAGCCACTAGATCCCATGCTAGGTTTTCATTTCAACATGAACATATCTCAAAGAGTATTTAATACAATGATCATGATTATGAATATGCTCTTTTGAAAAACCTTTTTGCGTTGCAATTATTGTCTTGCACTAGTTCCTAACTTATATTTTCAGTCACTAAGATTTGTTTCAAAAGCATAGAGAATTTTCATTCCAAGCAATGAATTTTATATGGAAAGAGAATTAATTGGCCCCCTTGAAGAGTGAATTTCTGTGTTGATTGCAGATTCATGTAGTGACCAAATGTAGTGGCAAGCTCTCTATTCTACATGTGGTAAATGGGAATTTCTTCCATCTATGACTCGTCCTTCAAAGACAACTTTTGGGTTTATTATGATTGATAAGATACCAATGGTCATTATTGTGTTGTTTAATTATGGCTACATAGCCATGGCTTTAACAAATGCATACAAATATCATCCAATATTAAATGGGTGGAGTTCAATTAAAAAGAGGAACGCCACATGTTTTGAATTTGCTTGTTAAGTAGTTGATGGTCTTTTCTATGTAATTGGGTGGGAAGGATATTTCTTGTGTTGAGGTATTCTACTGACAACAAAACAAGTGGACATTAATAGAGATTCTATGATGTCGAATATGGGGTTGTTTTGCTTGTGGGCTAGAAGGTAAGTTGTATGTCATGGGTAGCCATTCAAGTTTAACTATTGGGAATTCAAGGCATATCAATATTCACGACCCCAAAAAGAATATATGGAATGAAAAAAATAATGGGTTTTTTTATGGGTGTTACCTGACATTTTGTTTTGAATCAAAATATCCTTTGCATTGAATGGACGAATAGAAGGAACTTAGCAATATTTGGCCCAATAAAAAAATCACGGAAAGGGGTTTATATTCCACTAACCAACATCTCGCTTGTATGCCTTTATTTAGTATTCTAAATGGAAAATTATTGTTGTGTTTGGTATCATTTATGGAATTTCAATATGTGCATCTTTAATGTGTATGATGTTTTGAGTGGTCTCACCACCCATAATCATTCGGTACTCAAGCTAAGAGGATCATAAAATAGTATTGGAGAGGATATAAAGGGAGGAGACAATAATGTGACCATTAAAGAATTATTAATATTAAAAATTATTATTTATAAGGCAATAATAACAACAACAATAATGATAATAATAATTATTATTGATTTAAAATTCAATTTAAAAATGATGAAGAAATATAATAATAATAATACAATATGATTATGTATACATAATATTAGGGGGCTAGAATGACTAACCAAGAGGAAGAACAAAAATTAAAATTAAAAAATTAAAAGGGTGTTCGGGAAACGAGGAATAAGGTGGAAATGAAGAAGGTTTAAAATAAAGAATAATAAGATGAAGAATGAAATATTAATAAGAAAATCGAGAAGCATCACCACACGACGACCTATTAATGACTAAGACAATAGATAAGGGGTTTCTAGGAGCCGTTGAGTTTATAGCCATCTTCCCTATTGAAGTTTTCATGGTGTTTTTTTATATCTAGGGATATTTTATTAAGACGGGTTGCCTAGAGAGGATTCAGAGCCAAGATTTGTGTTTGGTCAAAGTTGAGAAGGTGCTTAGTTTAGAAGGAGTGTTCTTCCACGGTTGAATTTAAGACCTAGTTATAGGTCGTGTTATCTATGTGCTCCTTCAATTCAACCTTAAAAAATCCAGAAATGACGGTAACATGAATACATGCTATGAAAATATACATATGAAAAAAAAGTTGTTGTTTTTTCTCACAAAGGAAGAGCCCCTACATGAGACATTATTTTATGATCCAAAAAGTGGTAGGTCAAATCTATTATACAATTAGCATTGGAAGAGGATGGTTAAAATGGTTTGAGATGGATATTGACAACATATGCATGTTATAATCCATCAATTGGGTATTGGAAGGTGATGATTTTTTTTGCTATTGAGGCGAGATGAAAATGCATTTTGGACTTTGATGGGAATCATTGATGAATAATTTGATGGATATTATTCAAATAATATGGTGGAATCCCAAGTTAACCAACTCATTTTTGAAGATTTAGTTCAAGAATTCTTTCCTAGGTTAGTTACACACTATGAAAAATTTGGAGTACAAGTTGCATGGGTCAGTAGACCATGGTTCCTTCCATTTTTTGTGAATATTTTACCTTGATAAAGTGGCTCAAAAATTGATATCATCCAACTTGTTTTCATAGCTTGCATGGGGTATTAGTTAGTGAATGAGACTAGGTTGCAAGACTTGCAAGAGAAGCATCGTCCCATAGTATTAGTTTCCCTTGAAGGATGGTCTAAAGAGCCTCGTTTTTGGAGGAGCTCTATAGGTATTGTGCATAAGTTGTGTGAATGCAACCATGAAGAAGACACATCCATAAGAGACATAAATCATATAGGAGGTATAGTCTATATGGAGAATGTTGATTCAGATGGGAATTAAAAAGTCAGAGTTTTGATGAAAGGATTTGTATAAATTGAGTAATGGCTTTGTAGACAATGATAATGCAATTTTCATTGCTAATATGCATTGAGAATGGGCAAAATTGTTGAAAAAAATATCATATCAGGATTTGGAGGAGAAAATTTCTTTGAAATTAAGGGTAGAGGATTGATAAACACACAAAATTTGATCCCATTATGGATGTTGAATCATGAAGTTCCTAAACTAGTAAAATATTTAAATAGGCATCTTCACGAAAAATTAATGGCAACTAAGGTTGGGTAATTTTTAGTCTTGAAGGATCTCTTGGTGGTGTCACATGACTTCCTAGATGACCATATGGGAAAGCACTTAATGAAAACTCGTCAAACCCAAATTTGAAGATTTTAACTCTCATATTTAAAATACTTGTGATGGATTCACTGTTGAAAATGCAACAAGAAAAATCTGAGTTTAATTTTCCTTGGTCAAACTAGAGAAAATTTGAATTTCCATTTCAACATACAACTTGGATAAGTTAAATTGAGTGACATGGCTTGTGTCGCCCTGTTAGCTTAGTTAATTCAAGTTGGAATACTTGAGTTCAGTTAAGCATGAGTGATTGATAATTTGTAGAAATTTGATTAAGTTAAATTGAGCTATTGTCAGTTACTGGCAATTAGTTGTAGACTATTTGAATGTGTACAAGTGGTGCATGCAGTTACAGGATCAACCTAAAGGAATTGTGCAATCCAATTGAGGGAATTTCCTAATTAATAGGGGACAAATTCCTCAATTCACAGTGCAAGGAAATAGGAGCTTGGAGGGCTTGAAAATTGGCTAAGTTTTGTCCAGAGTCATTCAGTAAGGCAGAGGGATAGACTATACACTTGAAGGTTGTACTCATGCTTGAACAAGCATATGTATTCATCTCTATTATTTGATTAATGCAATAAATATAGGAAGAGGTTTTGAGCAGTTTCTTTCCCCTAGATAAATCTCTATGTATGAGTGTTATTTCTTAATGCATGTTGATGATATGCGTTTTATATTGTGAATTGAATTCCGTAGAGAAGTAGAGTAGATTTGAGTCTTGTGATTTAGTAAATTTCATGAGCAGTTTAAGATCTACATATAATTTCTACATGGTATCGGACTAATATTCATAGTAGAACAAGAGTTTCAAAATTGTTTCTCAATAGAATCGGATTTATAGTTTAGTGCTGTAGGATCTCTTCAAAGTTGGGAAGATGATATTCACTAGGTTGAGGCTAGAGTATGCCTTGGAAGTAAACTCTTATTTCATCGCATGGAAGGATCAAATGGAGGCGGTATTGGATGACAATAGCTCGCTAGAATACATCAAGATAGATGTTTCAAAACCACAAGCATCTAATGCCCATAACCTAGCTCAGCAGAAAAAATATGTAGCCAAGGCGAGGAGAATAATCTTGGAGGAAGTACTAGATCACATTATCTCAAATCTCCATGAAAAATAAACTTCGTTTACAATATGGAAATCACTGATAGAATTGTTTAAGAATAGTAGTGACCACAGGAAGTTGTCGCAGAAGGTTAAACTTCAAAATATTAAGGTGTAGAAGAATGAATACATACCTCAGTATCTGAGCAGGTTCAAACAATGTCATGATGAACTTGGCAGGGTTTGTGTTAATGTTGCAAAATATGATTTGGTAAGCCTAGCCATTATAGGCCTTCCCAAGAGCTGGTATAGCTACCAAGATTTGGTGAATGGGAGGGATAAACTACCAAACATGGAATGCTTATGGTTCGATTTGGTACGAGATGAAATAAGGCGGAATACCAAAGATGGGACTTCATCCAAGTACGAGGATGAAGAAAATTGTCCATTTTCCATAAAGGAAAAGAAGGGAAAAGGGAAGAAATGCAAATCCAAACTAGAATCCAATCAAGGGGGAAAGAAGAAATACTAGTCCAAAATTAAATGCTTCAATTGTCATGTATTCGGGCATTATGACATAAAGTTTCCACACAAAAATTCAAGAAAGAAGACCTCAAGAGGAGCATCAGTGAATCTTTGGCTTCATAGTTTAAGCTTCACTTCACCCTTATCGCATGCATGGCGAGCACAATGATGGGGAGCATATGGTACTTGAACAAAGGTGGCTCATTTCACATGATGGGGAACAAAGATTTTTTCAGTGACCTAGAGGCAAAATATATCCATATGCACATCGATATGGGATATGATGGAAGGTAAAGTGCGACCGAGATTGGTACAATCACCTTTCAGAGGGATTCAGGCTCCCTTCTTTGACTCAAAGATGTCATGTTTATTTCGGGCCTAAAGAAAAATCTCATCTCAGTTGCAATGTTGGAAGACCATGGTTATGATGTGATCTTCAACAAAGGGAAATAATTCCTGAGACACATAGCCACGAGACATGTGAAGAAGATCGGGGTTTATGTGAAGAACATGTATGAGCTAGATGTGGAAGACTATGTTGCATTAAGCACAAAGGCAGAGAAGGTGTAGAGTTACGATGTCGTTGAAATTTGGCATAGAATACTTGGCCATTTGCATCATGGTGCCTTGAATATTATGCAGCAGATAACCAAAGGCCTCCCCAATGGAGCAATTGAGCAGCAAGATAAATGCAAAGGGTGTACCTTGGGGAAGTACAAAAAATACACATTCCATGATCATGAAAACAAAGCACATGCAGTCCTTGAAATGATCCACTCTGAAGTCTGTGGAAATTTCTTGACAACCTCCAATTCCAAGCACAAATATAATGTTATATTTGTAGATTATTTCTCATAGAAGTGCTAGATCTTCTTCATGTAGAAGAATGATGAGACATTCTCCACGTTCGTAGAATTCAAGGCACTGGTTGAGAAAGAAACCATCACTAAGGTGAAGGCTCTTAGGATCGATAATGGAGATGAGTACGTGTCAAATGAGTTTAAAAATGTATGTACAAAAGAAGGCATTTGACGAGAGATGATAACACCCCATAATCCACACCAAAATGGAGTGGCAGAGAGAAATAACTATAATATTGTGGGAGAAACAAGGGAAATGTTGCATTACCAAGACCCACCACTACATTTGTGGGTAGAGGCATATGACATAGCAGTATAATTGTAGAACTGTAGTCATCATCATATTCTAGGAATGATTACACCAAAGGAGGCTTTCTCAGGGAGAAATTTGAATGTGTCTCACTTCAATATTTTTTGAGCATTTGTTTACTACCATGTCTCCAAATATTCTAGGAAGAAGCTTGAGCCAAAAGTTGAGTTGGGGGTATTTATGTGTTACAAAAAAATTCCTCACAATTAATGTGTGTACTTACCATCCCTCAGAATGATAGCTGTGTGAAGGCATGTAAATTTTGATGAGGAGAAAGTGATGCATTTCTCTCTCGATAGGCAGCTTCAAATTCCACAAGGAGAGGAGGTTTTATCTCCAAAGGATAAACCTTAAGAATTTGTGGAGTAACCACAACATAAGGAACAACCACTCAATCAAAACCATTCAAAGAGGGAAGAAAATGAACCAGAGAAGCTGAGAGGCTATTGCTTGATGCTAGAGAGAATGTGGGAGAACCCACTTCATAACGCAGGTAGAGTAGGTCACTAGAACGGTATGCTGGCTACCTAGCTCTAATAACTGAGCTAGTAGATACTAAGCCATTCTCTTTTGAGAAGGAAATAGAGAAACCTGTATGGGTTGATGCAATGGTGGAGGAATATGATTCCAGTTTAAAGAATAGTGTTTGGGAATTGGTCCCAAGACTAACAGATAAATCAGTTGTGTGTTCAATATGGCTCTTCAAGGTAATTCATGTGGAATATGGAAGCATATAGAAGTATAAGGCCAGATTTGTGGCCAAGGATTCTCTCAAGTTGAGGGAATTGAATACGATGAATCTTTTTCTCCTGTTGCAAGGTATTCATCTTTTAGATCAATTCTTGCATTATCTGCGTAAATGGGGTGGAAGATCCACCACATGGATGTAAAACCAACATTCCTTAATTAAGTTATTGAGGATGAGGTGTACATCAAACAACTAGAAGGTTTTGAGACCTTTGATCGATATTCAGATGTGTGCAGACTCAAGCGAGTGTTGTATGGTCTCAAGAATGCACCTCGTGGTTGGTACACTAGGATTGACAACTATATCTCCGGTTTGGGCTTCACCAAAAGTGAAGCGGATGAAAATCTTAGTAATATCTTGGTAGAAGGTAAATTTTTGATTATTTTATTATATATTGATGATTTTATTTTAATGGGCGAGGATGAGTTGACTAGATCTTGCAAGGAGGACCTTGTAAGAGAATTTGAAATGAAAGACATGGGACTCATGCACTACTTCCTTGGATTGGAAATATGGCAAGGAGATGGGGAACTATTTGCCTCTCAAGGAAAGTATTCAAATTAGATACTGAATAAGTTCCACATGGAGAGTAGTAAACCCATGGAGACAGCTCTAGCTACAAGCTAGAGGAAAGAGGATGCTACTTCAAGTGAAGTAGTGGAGGCTACCATTTATCTACAACTAGTGGGTTCACTAATGTATCTTGTGAAAACCCGACCAAATATATGCTATGCAGTCAACCAGCTTAGTCAAGCTATGGTTAGGCCAACCAAATTATTTTGGAGGGTAGTTAAGCATGTTCTAAAGTACCTCAGAGGCACCACCTAGTTTGGACTATGGTACAAACATACATAAGGAGTGAAGTTGTGTGGCTTCATAGATGCAGATTGGGTGGGGGGTTCATCATACCAAAATAATACATCAGGAGGAATTTTCAATGGTGGGTCTACAACAATTTCATCATATAGCAGGAAGCAAATATTAGTGGAACTTGGCTCAACAAAAGCAGAATACATGGTTGCTAGTCAAGTAGCATGTGAGGCGATCTGGATGAGAAATATTCTAGTGGGACTATTTGGTGAGATGATGGGTCCTTATTTGATCTAATGTGATAATCAAAGTTGCATTAAGCTCTCTGAAAATCTATTTTTTCACGATCGATCCAATCATATATATATTTGGTATCACCATCTACAGGATTGTGTGTAGAGTCAGATAGTGTTGCTAGATTTCATTCCAACAAAGGAACGAGATGAAGATATTTTGACAAAGGTTTTGTCAAAGGGTAAATTCGAGTTCCATAGAGGTAGGATTAGGGTAGTTGATAATCCCTTTCTAGGTGAGAGGGAGTGTTGAAAATGCAACCAAAGAAATATCAGTTTGATTTTCCTTTGTCAAACTAGAGAAAATTCGAATTTCCATTTCAACAGAAAAATTGGACGAGTTAACTTGAGTGACATGGCTTGTGTCACCCTATTATCTTAGTTAATTTGAGTTGGAAGAATTGAGTTTAGTTAAGCATGAATGATTGCTAATTTTTAGCAATATAATTCAACTAAATCGAGTTATTTCCAGTTAAATTAGTTCTAGTTGTAGAGCAACTAGTGGAAGGTCAAGTTGTACAATGTGACATCAGTCACACTTAGTGAACATCCAGTTAAAAAATAAATTAGCCCAAAATAATTTTTGAATGTATAGAATTCGAGCTACCTAGTTGACGTGAAGATTCCAAGGAAGTGTACTATCATTTGTAGACTAATCCAATGTGTACAGGTGGTGCATGCAGTCAAAGGTTCAGTCTAAAGGAATTGCACAATCCAATTGAGGGAATTTCCTAATTAATAGGGGTCTAATTTCTCAAGGAACAATGCAAGGAAATATGAGCTTGAATGGCTTGAAGGTTGGCTAAGTGTTGGCCAGAGTCAGATAGTTAGGCAAGGGTATAAACTATACACTTGTAGGTTCTGCTCAGGCTTGAGTAAGCATTTGTATTCATATCTATTCTTTGATTAATGAAATACAGATAGGAAGGAATTTTGAGCAGTTTGTTTCCCCTAGATAAATCTCTATGTATGTTTGTTATTTCTTGATACTTGTTTATGATATGTGTTCTAGATTGTGAATTGAATTCCGCAGTGAATAAGTAAATTTGAGTCTTGGTGCTGGCGAGAGTCAATGAGTCAGGCAGGAGGATAGAAGACACAATTTCAAGTTGTGCTTAGACATGAGAAATGATATGTATTGAAATCAATTCTTTGATTAATGCAATACAAATAGGAAGAGATTTTGAGCAGTTTCTTCCCCTTGGATAAATATTTGTGTATGTGTGTTATTTCTTGATGCATGTTTATGATATCTATTCTAGATTGTGAATTAAATTCCACAGAGCAGTAGAGTAGATTTGAGTCTTGTGATTTAGTAAATTTCTTGAGTAGTTTCATATCTACACATAATTTATACATTCACATTCACCCTTTATTTTCCATCCATAAATTGGAGCCCTTTTAAGACCATTGACTTCTCCAGTCATCTCTACCTTATTTATATGAGGACATGCAAAAGTGTAAGTGTGGGGAATATATCAAGTCCGGGTTTGTCATCTCTTTCACCATTATAAACATTCTTGATCATTTTACCTCATCCCTTAACCCGTTCATAACCATTCTTATTGTGTTTCTTCATGAATATACTGTGAAAAGCTTATGAATATTAAACTAGTTAATTCTCATGAATTTCCTTTATTTTTAATGAGTTAGAGAGTATTATGATTGGTTTTACTAATGATGGTTATGCCTAATTTATTTCTTGTAACTATTATGCAATTGTTGTCACTTTTGCAAAGTCCATGACTCATGTATTTTTTATTTATTTTTTAATTAGTGGCTAACTTTAAAAATTCTCTAAATTATCACATCTCTATTTTGTATACATCTTAAATATGGATCTTGAGTATCATTTTGATGAATTTTTAAACATAATATTTATTTTTAATATTTATTAATATATCTATTCCACTAATAAATATTTTTTAAATATAATGTTGTATGCAATTGTTTATTGTAGTTTTGAATATATATATATATATTTTGAATGTTTATAAATATATCTTTTCCTCTAATTAATATTTTGGATATATTGTTGTTCGCAATTGTTTGTTAGTAATTTTGAATATATGTAATTGTATATTAGTAATTTATAAGGGAGATGATCTTGTGAATAATTAATTGGTACTTTTTAGGATTGATTTTTCCCATCTATTTCATTTAATTTTATATATATCACAACTTTTGACAGCTAATTAATTCTTAGTAGTGTCCCTCTACCTATTACTAAACATATTTTGAAGAGTAATTTTTATGACAAGATGGCTCATCAAATAATTTGTTTCTTTGCAGATATTTGAAATAATTTATTTCCTTCAAGAATATTTTAAAATCTATAATATGTTTTGAAAATTGTCTAAATTATTGGCTTCCCCAAGATTAGGAACTATTACAGACAAGCTTGCAGAAAGAAAACCACACATGTTCATTAATGGGATTGATAATTAGTATAGGGATTTATTATGAAAATTATTTTAATGTTAGGGTTTCTTATGAAGTTATTTTTGTAAAATAAATTAATCTATATTTTTATTTCATCACATCTCCATTATATATAATAGATCTTGAATAACATTTTTTTGAGAGACAATTTGTTTTGAATGTTTATAAACATATCTATTCCTCCAATAAATATTTTGAATATATTGTTGTATGCAATGTGTTTCAATGTGTTTTGTTTTGTATGAATTTTGATTAAAATGAAACTATAGACTAAAATGATGTAGTTTAGGAACATTTTAATTTTAATTTATATAAATGATTAAAAAAAAAATCTAGTCAAGATTCATTCATTTTTATAGAATTTCATCTTGTGAATTTTACATATTATTTTTTGGGAAATATTAATTTATTTAGTGAATTGTTAGGTAGGTCATATAAAAATGTAAAATTTTCAAATTTATGTCAAAGATCAACATGATATTTGCTAAAATTGTAAAATATTTGAAATTGAAATTATTAGTAACTACCTCTTTCATTCAATTTTCGCAAAGTGTGTGTGCAGTTGTGTGTGTGTGTGTGTCTATATATATATATATATATATATATATATATATATATATATATATATATATATATATATATATATATATATATATATATATATATATATATATATTAAAATGCATAATTGTGTGCGGTTTTGTGTGTGAAATTACCTTAATTATTTAACTACCTCTTTCATTCAATCTTTGTAGAGTATATTCACTATATTTACGTTGGGATAGAAATTGAAAAGTTTACTATATTTATCTTGTAATTGTAATTATTTAAATTAAAATGCATAATTGGAATCAATGCCTTGAAAATCCCTTTGGGCACCTAAATTGTGTATAGCTTAATCTTTTTTGAACTATTAATCTTACAAAACAGTGAGTCAAATTGGAATTTCATGGGACATCTATTTGGTAGTTTACTAACACATTACTTAATTTCTTTTTAGCCCACTTTTATCTTACACTACAAACATTTAGTTTCAATTTCTTTATGAGAAGAGCCCTTAAAGTAAGACCCAACTCCATATGAAAAAATTACAAAAATTCATTCCAAACCAAATTATTTTTAATTTTTGATGGGCTAATATGACTTTATTAGCTTTCAAAAAAAGTTGTATAACTATTCTAATTTTTGGAGATGTGTTAAAATTTACTTAAATATTTTTTTATTGTATTGTGATTTTTTGTTATTTAAAATATAATTTTTAAATATATAAATAAATTTAGCATCTTAAAAAAAAATCTAAGCAATTTCATTATGTAGAGATCACAATTTAAATTTATGCGAAAGACTAGGCTATTAAATATCTAGAACTAGAACCTCATGCACATCTTTTATGATCTACAACTTTTGGCTTATCTGCCCCATTCTACCTCCAGAGGATTTTAACAGTTCATAAGATTGTTCACCCATTAATTATATTTTGTATTCTTATATATTAACTTTTTTGTTTTTTTATTAGATCACACATTTCTTTTATTAACTAAATATTTAAATTTTAAATTTTAATTTTAAAAAGACACATCGTTCTCATATTGGGTTGTATAATTCCTCTATCGGAACAATAAAAAAATGAAAATTTGTTTGTTAAAAACATGGTAAGGATTTTGAATTTGTTGAGTGCAATGTGTTTCAATGTGTTTTGTTTTGTATGAATTTTGATTAAAATGAAAATATAGACTGAAATGATGTAGTTCAGGGACATTTTAATTTTAATTTATATATATGATACAAATATTTTTCTGAGTTTCATTCATTCTTATAGAATTTCATCTTGTCAATTTGATTATATTATATTTCCAAAATATTAATTTATTTCCTTGATTGTTAGGTAGGTCATGTATAAAAGTACAAAATTGTCAAATTTATGTCAAATATTGTCATGATATTTACTAGAATTGTAAATTAAAATTATGAGTGTGCAATTAACTTAATTATTTAACTACCTCTTTCATTCGAAACTCTGTAGAGTATATTCACTATATTTACATTGGGATAGAAATTGAAATGTTCACTATATTTATGTTTTAATTGTATTTATTTAAATTGAAATGCATAATTGGAATCAAAGCCTTGAAAATATCATTGGGCATCTAGATTGTGTATAACTTAATATTTTCGGAACTATTAAGCTTACAAAACAGTAAGTGAAATTGGAATTCGATGGGACATCAATTTGGTAGTTTACTAACACATTACTTAATTTATTTTTAGCTCCCTTTTATCTTACACTACTAACAATGTGTTTCAATTTATTTATGAGAAGAGCCCTTAAAGTAAGACCTCACTCCATATGAAAAAATTATAAAATTCATTCCAAACCAAATTGTTTTTAAATTTTTATTCTTTAATATGAATTTATTAGCTTAGAAAAATGGTTGTATAACTATTCTAATATTTGGAGATGTGTTAAAATTTACTTAAATAATTTTTATTGTATCTTGATTTTTTTGTTATATAAAATGTATTTTTTAAAATAAATGAATTTAACATCTTAAAAAAATCTAGGTAGTTTCATTATATAGTGATCACAATTCAAATTTAACATTACAATTTAATTTATGCTAGACCAGACTATTAAATCTCCTGAGCAAGAGCCTCATGAATACCTTTTATGATCTACAAGTCGGTCATATCTATCATGTGCAATATGACCACGAACAACCCCATTTGACTTATCAGCCCCATTCTACCTCCCGAGGATATTAACAATTCAAAAGATTGTTCAACCATTAATTATATTTTGTATCCTTATATATGTACTTATTTTGTTTATTTTAATTTTTAAAAAGACACATGCTAACTCTTGGTTGACCATGACATACTTGCACATTGTCCTCATACTTGGTTGTATAATTCCCCTCTAGGCTCAATAAAGAAAAGAAGTGACAATTGGTTTGTTAAAAACATGGGAGGGATTTTTTTCCACGTTCGAAATAAGACGAGGCATGTGTATATGTGTGTGTTAATAATAGATTTAATTAAAACCATATTGAGAGACATTAATGAATAGGTTTATTAAGATACATATTCAATTATAAGCATTGTAAATGTTAGAATCTATAGTATAGAGTTGTGGTAATATTATGTGAAGTAATCCCCGATGGGGGTGTCTTGTCACAGTCACAAATGGTGGAAGAGAGTGCGGGAGGGTCCTGCCTACATCCACACGCCAAGTAAGAGCATTCATAGCTCACACGAACAGAGTAATGGTTCATTGATCATCGTATTGTTATGGTGGGTTAAGGAGAATATCAAGGGAGAAGGGTATGCAGAGCGCATTAAATAATGATTGGGTGATGGAGATTTTGAGGCGGGATAGACCACCCTATGCCGCGGTGTATGCTCTCAAGCCATGGCTTGAGCCTCATGTTCAGGGTGCGAGTTGGAAGAATAGGGATGTTGTGATTTGGGTATGGTGTTGTATGCGATCGTGGTATCCTGGTAACTGAGCTTTAGATGTGAAGTGCATTGTGGTAGAGGTAGCATCTACTCAGTGGGTGGTGGGAAAGAAGCCCAATTGGGCGAATATATCGAGTGGTAAATGGTTCCCCATGGTGGTGTGGGTTGTGGTGATCGTGGACGAGGCTGGGGAAACACTGTTACTGATGAAATAGGTAACTACACTGGTTCCTACTTTTTGACGTAGCAAGAAAAACACCCGATTTTGAAAAGTGGTGATGCAGAATCATTTTTTTTTTTTTGAGCATGTTTTTTGCACTTTAATTAATTAATTAATTTTATTTTATTTTTTAATTTTTTAAATTTTTATTTTCTGTGATGCTTTTTATGTCGATTTTGAATAGTGGTGGCATATCATCACCAACATTTTTTTAGAGGATTGATTTTGACACTATACATTTTCTATTGTCTTCTTCTTCCATAAGATGTTTATTTTTAAGTGCATTTATGTACTTGTGTTTTAAAAAGAAAAAAATAAATTTTTTAAAAATAAAAATTTGTAATGATATCTTCACTTTTTCACATAGATAAAAAATGAAAAAAGGGTCAATATTATAAAGTTTATATTTTCTACAAGTTTATGTATTTCTAATTAATTTTTCAATGCACATCAAATAATTGTCGCTAAAAAATCAATATTTTGAACGATATGACAAAAAAATACAAGTTTTCAATACAAATAGAATGCAAAAAATACACTTTTAGAGACTTTTTGTTAAAAAAATCATGTTAAATAAGCTAATTTTTGGGAAAATCTAAACAAAAAAACTTAAGAAAATAACATTTTTATTGAATTTTATGTCACAAAATAATAGTAATCACATGTTTTTTGTAAAAAATAAGAATTCTTCTCGTAAATATCAAAGTCTAAACATTACAAGTAAAACTGATTAATAGATCTCAGAAAAGAGCTTTGTTTGCAAGCATAACTTAAATATCCTCAACAATATCAACTAATACATGTTCAACATCATCTAGAACATCATTGATGGCTTCTTCCACAAAATTTTCTACTTCATTTTGGTCACTATCATCTTCTAATGGATATTTCAAGTCTACAAATCTTCCAAAGTGTCCCTTTGCAATCATTCCATATAATGGTGGTTGAGGTTCCTTTGCTTTTTTTGCCACACATGATTCATTAAAATCCCCTTTCCTCAAACCAACTTCTTGCTTCGCATCTGGAAAGAATTCAAGAGCGTTAATTCTTTGTTGAATAAATTTGCATTGCACTGGATCTTTCTCAATGGCAATGCAATTTCTTCCTTTTGGTAGGCAACATGCTAGTGTTGTATCTAATTATCAAGTATAAAAGAAATAAGTAAGAAAATTAGTATAAAGACATAAAAAGTAAAAAAATAAAAATAAATTAAATTTAAATTTGTATAATAAAACTTACCTGAACCCGAAAATAGATCCAAAACTCAATCTCCTTCATTTGACGGTGTAGCCCGGCCTACCTCCGGCCCCTGGCTAGGCAGAGGGCCGAAGGCAGGTTGGGTAGCCCTCAAAAACACCACCCGACCGACCTCTGCCCAGCCGGGGTCAATTCTCGAAATCACCCTCCGCCCAGCTAGGGGTGATTCTCGGAATCGCCCTCCGCCCAGCCGGGAGCGATTCTCATAATCGCCCTCCGCCCAGCCAGGGGTGATTCTCAGAATCACCCTCCACCCTGTCGGGGGTCGGAGGCAGGTCTGGTGGTGCTGTCGAGGGTTTCCCAGCCTGCCTTCGGCCCCCGTCTGGGCGGAGGCAGGCTGGGTAGCCCTCGATGGCACCACCCGGCTGGCCTTCGACCCTCGGCTAGGCAGAGGGAGATTCTTGGAATCACCCTCCGCCCGGATGGGGGCCGGAGGTTGGCCAGACGACACCATCGAGGGCTGCCAGCTTGCCTCTGGCCCTCGGTTGAGTGGAGGTAGGCTGGGAAACTCTTGACGGCACCACCCGGCCTGCCTCTGGCCCCCGGTTGGGCGCAAGGCAATTCCGAGAATCACCCCCGGCTGGGCGGATGGTGATTCTGAGAATCACCCTTCGCCCAGCCAGGGGTGATTCTCGAAATTTCCCTCCACCCAGCCGGGGGTGATTCTCGAAATTTCCCTCTGCCCAACTGGGGGTGATTCTCATAATCACCCTCCGCCCAGCTGAGGGTGGTTCTCAGAATCACCCTCCGCCCAGCCGAGGGTGATTCTCAAAATCACCCTTCGCCCAACCGAGGGTGATTCTCATAATTTCCCTCCACCCAGCCGGGGGTGATTCTTGGAATCGGCCTCCGCCCAGCCGGGGGTGATTCTCGGAATCACCCTCTGCCCTGCCGGGGGCCGAAGGCAGGCCAGGCGGCACCATCGAGGGTTGCCTAGCCTACCTTCGATCTGCGACTGGGTTGAGGGAGATTCTCGGAATCTCCCTCCACCAAGCCGCGGGTCCGAGGCAGTTTGGGCAGCCCTCGACGGTGTCGCTCGGCCTGCCTTCGGCCCCCAGCTGGGCAGAGGGTGATTCCGAGAATATCCCTTCACTTAGCCGGGGGCCAGAGGCCAGTCGGGTGGCGCCATCGAGGGCTACCCAACCTGCCTGCACCCAGCCGGGGGCCAAAGGCAGGTTGGGCAGCCCTTGACGGCGCCGCCCGGCCTGCCTCCAGCCCCCGGTTGGGCAGAGGGCGATTCTGAGAATCACCCCTGGCTGGGCAGAGGGCGATTCTGAGAACCACCCCTGGTTGGGCAGAGGACGATTCCAAGAATCACCCCTGGGTCGGCGGAGGGTGATTTCGAGAATCACCCCTAGAATCACCCCCGGCTGGGCGGAGGGCGATTCCGAGAATCACCCCTGGCTGGGCGGAGGGCGATTCCGAGAATCACCCTCGGCTGGGCGGATGGCGATTCCGAGAATCACCCTTCGCCCAGCCAGGGGTGATTCTCGGAATCACCTTCCGCCCAGCCGGGGTTAGAGGTCGGCCGAGCGGCGCTGTTGAGGGCTGCCCAGCTTGCCTCCGGCCCTCGGCGGGCGGCAAATTATTTTTTATTTTATTTTATTTTTTTCAAACATAAACTATTTAAATTTTTTTTTTTTTTTTTTAAAACAAAAACTATTATAATAAAAAAAATGTGTTGTTTAATATAAAAAACAAAACTATTCAATTAAAATTTTAAAATATAAAGAAACAATAAAAGCAAACAAAAAATATGTTTAAAAAAATAAATAAACAATTATAAATTTATTATTATTATTATTATTATTATTATTATTTTTTAAATTAAAACAATTGTTATTTAAAATATAAAAAAACAATAAAAATAATAATTTAAAATATAAACAAACATATATAAGAAGATTTTAATTTTATTTTTTTTATTTTTTTTAAACTAAAACAATTATAATTTAAATATAGAAAAACAATAAAAAAAATTAAAAAATATGTTTTTATATATAAACAAACAAATATATGAATAATAAAATTTTCATTTACTTGTTCTTTTTTAAAAATTGTTTAAGTCATATAATTTCTCCATAATTTCATGGTTCAAGTATCTTGAAAACTTAAGATTTAAAAACTTGAGATTTACAACTTGTCATTAAGGTTTTTATGCACTGCGAAATTTTATCTTTAATGTTATGGTTGAAAATAATTACAATTTTAGGGTTGTTTAGAGTCAAGATATTTTATGTTTAACAACATGGATAAAAATTGTTCGAAATGAGAAGCCCTTCAGACATGATTTTGTTTATATTTAACATCAGCTATAAAAAAATTTAGAATTTTACAATTTTTCAACGTCCTAATATGTTGTCTTTAATTCCATTGTTAGAATGTGTCAAAAGTGTGACACAATGTTTTTTTTGTTATTCCAGCATCAACTCGTTTTGTTTTGAGTGTGTTTTTTCAATCAGTTTTTCAAGAAACAATTTCGTTTTTAGCATAATTTTATAAAAAGGTGAAATTTGACCTTGAGAAAAAAAAATGCGTTCTAGAATACACACTTTTTTTTTTTGGGGCGTTTTTTCATGTTTTTTGAGTCTTTTTATGCTAGAGTTCCCATTTTGAGTTAATAGTTCCTGTTTCATAAGTAACATTGTTGGGAGTGGTATTGGAGTGGGCTTAGGTGGTGCTCATGAGTGTTAAATCCCTAGTGCATGCGCCGGTCCTAGATTCCATCTGCAGAAAGAAGGGGAGGGGAGCTGATATTCAATATTGTGGTATGTTCTAGCAAGCTAGACGGTGTCGGTGACAAGGTGAGTAGGGATGGTTTCCACAATGGTAATCTGAATAGAGGTGAGGCATCCTGTGCGGGCGAAGGATATTCTTGCCCAGTGGGAGCGTGGAGTCGACGTAGGGGCTGCATGCCACAACAATGAGGCAGAGCTCACATAGGTGGCTTTGGGCTCAACATGGAGGATGGGAGGTCGAATGGGGAACCGAGCTCTGACTCAAGAGTCCACGGAGAGCCAACACTCGATGGAAGGTATAATAGTCTCTCCATATCGCTCTTAGGGACAAGTCAACACTCCAGTCACCTTGGACGTGATACCCAGCCAGCTCCAAAATATTCAACTCAATTTGGACAACATGGGGGAACAAAGGTATGAAGAATGCAATGAGATCATTTCTTACATAAATGATATACAACATATGCTGAATGAAAATCTGGACGCTTTGGAGAGTCTACGGCACCTGCTGAGGCACTCCCTTGACCACCTCCGAGTGTTGGAAATCTAGGTAGAACATATAGACTACCATGTCCACAACCGTGCATGTTTCTTTGCAGTGTCGCCATCAACTCCTCCTAATCTACCACCAAGATGTTTATTTTTTACTGCATTTTTGTCCAGTTTTTTGCCGGAAATAATCATTGGCACCATTTGCCTTGGCATGCACCCAATACTACTAGTTTTGAGGCCTTTGGCTTGGTTCTCTTTTAAGATTGGGATTATTAGATGTAATACTACTATGTTGTTGTGTGATGTAAATTTTGAACTGATAATATAAATATGATTTCGACCAAGAAAAAGAAAAAGAAAAAAAAAGCTATATTATATCATAGAAGAAACTTTACATCACATTGGGCTAAGATGGCAAGCGGTGCTTACCAATCCTAGCCTTAGAAGCTTTCAAAATATAGCAGGTTTGGGGCTGCCTCCTAGGAGGAAACCAACCCCTTAATAGTGTCAAGCAGTCATGATTTACAAAATGTTCTATATCACATATAAAAAAAAAATAGCTATAGTATGTACTGAAATGACAGAAAAAGAGATGAATCGAGCAACCACGCAGTCATGGTGTTCCTTCCTCATCCTCGGTTGCAGGGTCCTCCTCCTCGATGAGGCATCCATATTCACGAGCAATGGCCTCCTCCTCAGTAGTTGGCTAGCGTGGGGGCTTCGGGGGGGGGTGTTGCGTGGATGATAGGAGCAACAAGGTAGTGTGCATCTGGGACTCTGGTCCAGACTCCATCTGAATCCATAATATAAACATCTGAATCCTCCTTCGTCGGCTCATGAACAAGGAGCGACTCGGTTTTCTGAGGAGAGGGCAGCTCAGAGTGCGCAATGGTAGAATTCCTGGGGCCTCTTCTACCCCTTTGATTCTCCAGAGTTAAGACCATCTCTTCTTGGGTGTGATTAGGCCTTTGAGTAGCCTCCCTGTCATGGCTGCCAGAAGAGGAACCTTTAATGGATTCCAAACGCTGATCTTGACCACGGTAGTAGAGCCCTGAGAACACACCTCTTTGGCTACCCCTGATGGCATTTTGACGTTGTCGTGGAGCCATGGGGAAGCTAATGAGCAGAAGAAGTTAGACTGGGCTCAGAGCAATGAGGTGCGCAGCAGAGATGCTTAGCAGGGGGGCGCACAACAGGGGTTCGCACAACAAGGGGGCATGCAGCGAGGGAGCCCGTCTTAGAAAGCACACAGTGAGGAGGTGAAAAAGAGGGGAGGATTTCTAGAGGGAGACACACAGCCATGGGGCACGCAGCAGGGGGCGCGCAACCATGAGGAAATTAGAGGGAGGAGCATGCTGTAGGAGGGCATGTGTGTCAGGGGGAGCGCGCAGCAGGGGGAGTGCGCAGGAAGCTGGAGTAACAGGGGGAGTGCACAGGTAGCTGGAGCAGCAGCAAGAAGGTGAGGGAAATGACAAAAGTGGTTCTAGAGACCGAATGGAGTAGCATAGAGATGGCAGAATGAGGAGATTCAACACATTTTGAAGACCTGAGGCATGAGCGCAGATGTAGTGAGGGGAGGTGACATGCTCGTATATGCGATGAGGGACAGTCTAAGTGAGACTGCATGTGATTTAGTGTATGGAAAGAGGTCAGGTGCAACATAGCATAGTTATAAATGAATGATGAATTGAGTTTCCGTATCAAGTTAAAGGTGGCGTTGTAGGGCGTTGTCAGCCTGAGCATGGGAAGATCTGTCTTTGCACGATCGGGGTGTGTCACCAACATCCAGGGATATATATGTATATATATATATATATATATATATATATATATATATATATATATATATATATAAATAATGTGAAGTAAAATAATTTATTATTTTACATCGAGGTTAGAGAGAAATAAAGTAATTAAAAGTGATATATATATATATATATATATATATATATATATATATATATATATATATTTTTTAATATGAGGAAGATATATGACTCTTATGAATTTTAAGAATATTTCAATACAAGGTTAAAATAAACTATTTGAATATTCATGTAAGGTAATTTATTTTAATATCAAATTCACACACACACACACACACACACACACACATATATTGTTTTTTATACTTAGAATGAACGCACAAAAACCCAGAGTAATTCCCTACATTTTGTGCATGGTAAACTAGGTAAACCTTCTCACCCTAAGTGAATCAAAGAGAGTCGACCCTATAATAACAACTAGAAACAATATCAAAGAACTTCATGTGTGGCTATAGATAACTTATGTAATAAAATATTTTAATATGCAATATTGAGTTAATATATATATATATATATATATATATATATATATATATATATATATATATATATATATATATATATTAACCATAGATTTATTAAGTACTGAAAGGGATCAAATCTTCTATAGGCGCTTATCATTTAGGGTTACCTTGGGTGGTTAGGTGAAATGGTTATTATCTTCCCCAATTGCATTCAAATGTTTGCTACTCACATGATGAGGTATAATCCTGATTTTTATAATGTATTGGTGCCTATAAATATTGTTGCATTCTCTTCAAGCCTTGTGAACTCTTAAGTGAGTATTCTTGTGCACTGACATAGCACCAAAAAGCTCATTCTTCATGTTTTGCAAATTTAAAGATGTTTGCACCTCAGAGATTTCATCCCTATCTATAATTTTTAGATACTTGGTTAATATGGAAATATATTATGTTGGACACCTAATATGTTAAGGTTATGGTGTGTTATGTAATCAGCTACGAAAGTCCAAGAAACCTTGGAAAATGAATCCAACTGTTTCAACATTGTACTTATATGTGCATTACTATTAATATGAATTGAATTAATTTTCCAATTGTGATTCCAACAATGGTTTATCTGCCTTGTTGAATAGTTGAGACACTAATTTGTGGCCTTCTAGAGTATTCATGTCTAGGAATTTTGCAGACATTGCAATCTTTTTTTTGTGTGTAAGTTTGTATGTTTGATCTAAGCCACTGTGAATGTATTGCTGCCTCTCTATACATAGATTTTGAAGGAGGATTTTACATAGAGGTTATGAATGGATCACCCTGATCATACCATCCTTGTGCAAGAAGAGATGACAATGATCATTGGTATGAGAAATATGTAATGTCCCTACCTGGAATATATTAAGAATAGCCATGAAAAATTATGAGTTTATAAGGTTTTACTCATTGTGGGGTTTTCACAAATAGCTTGTTCACAAAGTGTTGTAGGTGGCTTCTCTATATTGGTTCTCAAATAAAATTGAACAGTATATAAGTCACACCATAAAATTGCGCAGTAAATAAGTCACACCATAATGGAGTATCCAAATACCTTTGAATTATTTATCTTATACCCAGAATATATATAAAATGTTGGTGAAATGTTTACATAACAATAAATTCATGAAAAAATAGTCCCTTCATTAACTAGAAATCTACATACACAAATAATGACAAGGATGGAATAACCTAGAACTTATTTAAGCATTAAAGTTTTAACATATTAGCTATATTTTTTAGTAAACTCCACCAGTAAAAACTGAGAATTTTAGACCCCAAAATGATTGTAGCAATGATTTGACACTTAGTACTTTGCTCAGGGATATTCTAGCAACACGTTCAAGGCACAAGAGCAGAGCATTACACCCTTGGAAGGCACCAAACTTAGCCAAATAAATTCCACGAAATACACCAACAATAAGGAATGTGTAATATGTTCTTCTTGGTAGTGACTATGTACAACAATGTGGATGTATGTTCAACACATTAGAAATGGCCCCAAACTCGTCCCATAATGAAGAAAAACTCAACCTCTAACATTTAATTATCCAGAAAGAACAAAGATGACTTGAACCTCCTTAAATGTGCACTAAAATCGGCCTAAGGAAAAGGTATTGAATCTGTAAGTAATGTATTTTTATTTTTCTTCAATTTTGGTCATTGGAACTATTTTCACTCCTAGAGACAACCTTGAGTTGTAAAAAGACCAGTGCCTAGGACATCTTAAATGCAAGGAGTTTCTGATATAACTAATAACAGTAGACAATAATGTGGCTTCCTTGCTACAGACCAATGGTAGAAATTTGATGATAGTGGGACTAAGCTTTCATAGATAAATGTAACAAATAGGAATACTTCTGAGGATCTTGTATGAGACTAAATAAGTAGATGCATCAGACAGCTAAAAATCATCTTGCTGTAAATAGGGCTAACTATTGAAATGATAAATAGACATCAAAGTATGTGTAAGCGGAACTATGAAGGAATATGAAGTGAGATATACACTGTAACTGGGCTTATATTAAAATAAGAATCCATAAAGTGCTTATCAGAAGAATTATGGAAATGAGTAAGGAAGTGAACAAAGTATCATGCCCAAGAAATATTTCAACTACTGTAAATGTAAAGATATGAGTACCAACTACGATAAATTCATATCCAATACAAAAGTACTCTCATTCCAGAACATTTAGATACAAGAAAATGGATGGAGACGAAGTGAACATTTATATATAATCAAACAAGAAGGAGTACAAACTATATAGAATTTCATGTGGAATCCTTTTCAACAACAAAACTCTTTATACCAAGCCCCAATGGGTTCTTTAACATCAAATATCCAGACCATACAAAAATACATACACAGAACGCTTTAGCTGATAGTCTCTCCCAAAAAATCTGGAACCCTCTATATGTCTTCCCTTTCTGCTTTTATAACATTTTCATGTGCTATACGCAGAAAGATATTGTGGGAAAATATCTTTTCCACATGCCTGTATGCAGTTTCAAGTCTTAATAAAAAATCAAAATTGATGATGGGGTAGAACGCCTCCCATCATCTTACAAGTTGGGCTTAAAGCCATTTCTAAGGGAAATACAACAACTTGCTAGCTGGAAGTAAAAATTCAAGCGTGAAATATGAATTTCACTTGAAATTGAAAGTGAAAAGAAAATAAAATAAGAGGCCACGTAGGCCCAATCATGAGTTAACATTGCTGGTGGTGGGACGGAGTCGGGGCTGCAGCTGGAGAAGGCAGTACTGTGGCTGTAGAAGAGCTGGCTTTCTTACTGGAAGATAGAGTGGATAGAGATGTAGATGCGGTGGCTGATGAACTCGTATGATCGCTACACCTCTGCCAGGTGTCAACTGTAGGACCAGGTATTGCAATGAAAGCATCGACCAGAGCATGCAATTTTGTTAGCTCGACATAGTTTTCTTGGGTGGGAAACTGTTGCTTAACATGATAGAGGAGAAATAATTCCTTACCGAGTGTGGCAATTATTGTTTCAGCCTTAAGCTGAGCAGTCTTCTTAGACGGTGTATCTGTTTGATTCATCACCTCTGTCAGCTTGCACTCGTATACTGTTAACGGTTGAAGAACAACATTTGTAGGCTCCCAGCATGATGGGAGGCCGATGAGTGTCAGTTCAGTCCATTCTGTTTCAAACTGTCCCAAGATTTTCACCATTCTTTCCAAACTTCCCAGTGTAAGGTCACGCACAGTTTCCTTTTCAATCACCCTCTGGAATTCTACAACCTCCTTGAACCTGTCTTTGATTCCATGTTTGGCCAATTCTTCTGAGCTCTAATAATTTAGGAGGGAAATATACCTTCGAGCAATTTCAACCTTGGTTGAAGCACCTGTATGCACTTCATGAAGAATTCTTCTGAATTGACGAACTGTGGCCTTCTTTTTTTCAATTAAGGTTAGAAAGGCCCAATGCTTCTTTACCTCCATGATGATGTCTATCCAGATTAAGTGTCGAGCCTCCAAGAGGGTGATGTTTTCATTCATCTGGCTTGTCAGGTCCCTGATCATATTTTCCTGTCGCAACCTCTCTTGTTTCGCCTCTATTCCTTTTTGCAAAGCTGCTACCAGTTTGGTATTTTCCTTGAGACGGGCCTCGAGCTCATGGATCTTATGTTGTGCCATCTGAACCTGCTTCTCTGCTACCTGAAGGTCAGCAGCGCTGTAGTTAACTATTCGGAGAGTGAGCTGGATCCTTCAGGAGGTGGTGTGGAGCATATGTGTGCATCCCAGCTTTTGTGCAACTCGTCCATCTTCTGCTGGAGGGCAGTCATCTCGCTAGAAATTTTAGCCCTCTCTTCTTTCTCCTTAGCTAGGGAGTTTGATAGGCCAGCCTTGTCCTTTTCTATCTAGGCTAATTCAGCGGTTTTCACATGCTAAAAACCATGCATATTCAATTTATGCTTCAGGACTGCAACATGTTTCTGCAACTCCGAGATGACATGACCCTGAGGATCTTCTTTATCGTTCCCTTTTCCCTTCACAACTGCTTGAAGAGTCCGCAAGTCATTTGAGAGTGCCCGAGCATTAGTCTTCTCCACTCTAAGGTTATCGACCACTTGGTTGTACTTGGTTTGTAGCTTCCTTAGGGTGAGAGAGAGCTTCACAACCTCATCCTTTAGCATGTCACCGAAACACTGGAATAGATTTCATTTATCAACCGGGGGAACTTGTGACATGTTTACTGCCACCTCCAGAGCTTTGTAGTTGGTGGTCCCAGCCTCTAGATCTAGTACCGATTCAATCATGGCCATCAGAAATTGTTCCTTATCCATATCAATCTCGGTGGAAAACCGAGTATGATATTTTTCTACATATCCCGCCAATTCCAACCAGAGCTTCTCCCTGATAGTTCTGTTCTTCCCCTTCATTTCGTTCCCCACCTCGGACTTGTTTACAGAGATAGCTTGTGAAACTTATGAGAAATCAGACGATGACGGACCATCATATTTTACCATGAAACCCGATTTTCCCTTGTTCGACTCTCCATACAGTGCTACTTTTTCCAGCGGCAGATCTTCCCCAACACCTTCTTCATAATTTGTTCTATGTCTTTTAGAGGGCATAGAATCTTCTCCTGTGAATCTATCTTCCTCAACCTGTTTCTTACCTGCTTCTTGTGTTGAAGCAGTGTCTCCTTTTTCCCCTATCGCAAATGAATCAGTCTCCATCTATGAAAGGAAAGGCCAGGTATCAAGATTAGCTCTCCACTCGATGAAGGGTCTAGTTTCGTGGGCATAGGTAGTTGATTTAATCCTCCTCCTTTTGTTTGAGATGATGCCTTTTCGATCATAAGTCCAAGCTTTCCCTTGCCTTAAATCCATACCCTTGAGTAAGTTTTCCACTATGGGGAGGGCATGCCTTGAGTTAACAATAAAGGGGCCGATGGTTGTAGGGAGTCTAAGAATGAACCCCTTTTTTCGCAGGGAGGAAGTGGAGATGGTTAGCCTTCAAGGTCTGCCGGAGGTACTCCAGGGCGAAAATCCGCATGGCAGAAAAAAACTGGCAGTATGTAAGGGGAAACCTCTACACCATAGACCCTGATATCAGTGTAATCATCAAATAGGTACCAATCTCCCATGATTTCTTCCTCACTGAACTGTAGCCAGTTCATTTACTCAGGAAAAATCCTGGGCGGAGGGTTTTCATGAATAATAGTGTAGGCCATTGTCATGAATTCATTCAGGAAGTTGGAATAACCCACCCCATTAGCCAACTGATACACTGTGGGGTTCCAGTCAAAAATAGTTCTTGGTTGAGAATTTATCCTAGAAAACTTTTCTAGACCCAAACCCTCGAACTTATCAGCATGTTGAGAGAGGAAGAGGTAGAACACCATGGAGCAGAAACGAAAATGGCCGGTGGCCGGGAGGTCTTGAAACTGGGTTTGGATGGAAGAGGCCAAGAAACTAGGGATATCCAAAACAACACCTGATTGTGAGTTCAACCATAAAAGGGCTACACATTCCTTCGAGACTCGCTCGAACCCCTCTATACCTAGAAACTGCGCAATGAGAGCAAGTGTTGGTTGTAGGTCTTCTTTGAAGATATTCAGGGGCACCGAGTCCGAAGACAAGAAGGATGTAAGGCTAGAGTCAGAAACAACAATGATGAAATTTCTCTGCTGCCTCCAGGGTAACTTGGAAAATTGTCAGGATAAAGACATTTCAGTGAAATTGACATAATTTGAACTGGGGGATGGCAGAGGGATTTCTTGATAATCTCAGGAGATATACTAAAAATCTTGTTCCCTTGAGTTGATAAGAACATATCTCGGCGCTCATCATATGCTTCTCTGAGCCAACATATAAATTCCACAATTGGGTAGACAGGTGGAGAAATTTGGTAGTATATTCTCGACAAAATAACTCTGAACCTATCCCTATTTTCTAAGTGTTTCCTGAATATGTCAGGCTTGACACTACTGATGAGGAAAGGGTACTCTGGGTCTCGAATGTGAGCTTGCATGTCTGTGAATGGCTCTGGTCCATGAGCAGCTGTAGACTCGCGAACTTGAGGGGTTTCGGGTTTCAACTTATTAACCTTGATTCTACCCATGACCATTATGAAAATGAAAAGAAGAAGGAAACTAGAGAGTGAAAGAGGGACGGAATACCTGCGCAGTAAGGAAAATGTTCGGGAGAAAACGACGCAGGGAAGTTGAAAGCGACTTGGTAGACCTGGTACTGAGCGCTCATGCTTTGGCAATACACTATCCCATAAAAGAAATTATTTTACCACAGTGAACACAGAGCAAGGTTTAAACGGCTTTAGATTACCCAAAAAACATGGCTAGGATGACACTTGTAGGGCTGACGTCATAAGGACGCCGACACTGGGACGCGTGGCATTTGGTTATTGGTTATCAGAGTTTGGTTAGGTGTATACCACACGCTGGGTTAAATATCGGTACTGGTCGTGTACTGGGTGTCCTAGGACTTACCTTACCATTGCCTTCATAGCACTAGGTGTCTCCATGGTCGGGCCCGCCAAGCATTCCGACGGGGTCTTGGAGCAACTCTAAGCCCGCAGCCATCACCCCACGGAAAATATGTCTCGGGTCCCACCGTTGTTACGTCACCACCATTCCGGGGGGGTGAGCTTCCGCCTTCTCCCCACCATCCTTGATCCCCTTGAAAACTCTTCACATGCCTTTCTTCTTTTGACTGCTCGGAGCATGGGCGGGTCCCGCTCTGTCCAGTTGTCTTGCACCTTTGTCTTCCTTTGCTTCGTGTAAAGTTTATCGTAAGGCTACAATATATATCATGTCTTGCCCCCTTTTTTCTTCGGGTGATCCCCTTTTGAAGTTTCTTAGGGTAGTAGTGAATGATATAAGAACATTGGCTCCATTTGGGGATGACACGTTCGTCCTCAAATGTGTCGAGAACTCTGTATACCATCTGTTAACCTTTTTCTATGACCACAACTCCTCGGCACTTCTACCTTCCTTAAGTCTAATAAAGAGCAACAAACATAAGAGTAAAATTAAATAGATAATGTACAATATATATAGCAAGCCTCACGACTTGGATCAGTACTGAAAGTAAGGTTTTAGAAATTTCCCATTTACAGGGGCTTCAAGCAGGTCGCCTTCTTAATTTTCCAGCCTAAAAGTGTTATTTCCTCCAGTTTCTGCAATTTTGAAAGGTCCGAACCATAGAGGATCGAAATTTCCATGCTTTCCTTTCTTAGCCCTTCTTATATCCCATCTTAGCACCAGATCTCCAACCTGCATCTCTTTATCTTTAGCATGCTGATCGAACAGGTCTTTCATTTTCTCTTGGTACTCAGTCAATCTCTAATTTACTCGACTTCGAGTCTCTTCCAACTCTACTAACTGATTCATTCTTCTGGTAAGATCATTTGGTTCCTCTTGAAAATCCTGCATGAACCTAGCCACAGATAAGGCCAATTGTATTGGGAAAACCGCTACTCTACCATAGACCAATTCATATGGGGATTTTCCTGTTGACCTCTTACTAGTGATTTTGTTTTCCCATAACACAAACTTGAGCTGAGAATCCTATTTCTTCTGGTTTTCATTTATGGCCTTTTTCAATTCCCTTACCAATGTTTTGTTTGAGGATTCTACCAATCCATTTCCCTATGGATAGTATGCAGTAGAGTGTCCTAACATAATATTATATTGTTGGCAAAAATTGATAAATTTGATAGACTTAAAAGCCTGAGAATTATCTGTGACAATCTTAGCAAGGCAGTCAAACCTTGAGATAATGTTATCTTACAGAAACTTGATCACCACTGTGTCTGTAGCATTTCTTGTTGGCACGGCCTCTACCCATTTACTGAAGTAATCGATGACTGTTAGTATCCACTTGTGTTTCCCACTTGAGGCGGGATAAATTTCGCCGATGAAATCGATTCCCCATTGTTGGAAAGGTTCTTCTATGTGTACCGGGATCATAGGAAAAGGTGCGAAATTCTGCCTTTCAGCAAATTTCTGACATTTTTCACAGGCCCTTACCCGAGTATGAACATCTCCGAAAATTCTGGGCCAATAAAAGCCTACTTTCAGAATCTTGTGTGCCGTGGCCCTCCAGCTGTAGTGGCCACCACATATGCCCTCGTGGAATTCTGCCATCACTTCTTCTATTTCAGTTTCTGTGAGACATAAAAGTAGTATGCCCGATGGGTCTCTCCAGTACAAACGACCATTTGCTACGATGAACTTCTGAGATTTTAACCTCAAATTCTGGTACTTCGTCTTGTCACAGTTTGGAGGACATCTAAGAGTCAAGAGGTACTCTAAAATTTCTCTATACCATGGATTGAGAAGGTACTTGATGTGGGTTTTTTGTGTGGAGGTTTCTATTCTGCGCTGCTCGTCTACTCTTTTAGACTCTTAATTGGCCACCATAGATAAATTTATCCCCAAATCTTGACAGTTTGATTCAGAAATGATTTTGGCTGATCCCTGTCCCTTTATTAGCTTAGTGGGGCATATTTCCAACTCATACTCCTGTATCTTCACTATCCATTTGCCTCTCTTTCCTTCACTACCCCCCTGAATCAAGATGTCTTTTACAACCACTGTGGGTATGAATGCAGTTATAGTTGACTACAATACATACATCCGAAAAGCCTTCAGGGATTTGACTATGGCATAAGCCTATTTCTCCAGGATGTTATATTTTAGCTCAGCGTCGCGAATCACTTGGCTGAAAAAGGCGATGGGTTGTTCATGACCTTCCTCATTTTTCTGCAATAATATAGCTGCGACGGTGTGGGGAGATGCAAACGAAAATATCATGAAGGGTTTCGCATAATCCGGTCCTGCCAATACTAGGGCTTCTGCGAAAGAATTTTTAATTTTGTTAAAAGCTTCCTGCAACTTAGTAGTCCATTTTACTTCGTTATCCTTCTTCAGCATCTCAGTTATGTACCGAACTATCTCTGCATAGTTCGGTATGAATCTTCTCAAGAATTTGATACATCCAAGAAAAACATGGACCTCTTTCTTGTTTATGGCCAAGGATATTATACCATTTATGACTTCTACCCTTTTCGGGTCAATTTTTACCCCTGCCTTTGTTACAATATGCCCCAACAGTTTACCCTCTTCTAAATCAAACATAGATTTTTGTGGGTTTAAAGACAATCCATACCTGTGACACTTGTCAAAATTTCTGCGCACATATGTTCAACATCATCCTTTGAGAAGACTGTGATATCGTCTAGGTACACCACCATGAATTTGTCTTGTTCCCCCACAAAAGCAATGTCCATGGTCCTTTGGAATGTAGCCCCCACATTGATCAATCCAAACGACATTCGAGCATACATAAACGTTCCCCAAGGAGTAGTGAATGCGGTTTTATTTTTTTCCTCCGGAAGGACTGCTACTTGATTATACCCAGAAAAGCCATCCATCATAGACATTCGTGAAAATCCTACCACCTTTTGCAATATATGGTCCATCTTTGGCAGCGGATAATTGTCTTTCAGAGATGCTCTATTCAAGTTTCGAAAGTCAACACACAGTCTTATCTCTCCATTCTTCTTTTGGACTGGGACCAAGTTGGCCACCCATTCAGAATATCTTAATGGCACAATAATCTTAGCCTTCAATAGTTTCTTGATTTCCTTTTCTATGGAAGGAAGGAGTAAAGGATTTATCTTTCTTAATTTCTGTTTGTGTGGCTTAGCATCTCTGTTTAATGGAATCTTGTGCTGGATAATGCTAATATCAAAGGTCTTCAAATATTGATAGGACAAGGCAAAGACATCTTTATATGTCTGAAATAGCTTCTGATATTTCTCTTTCTATCCTTCGGGTACCTTATTAGACAATTTCACAATCTTGGGATCGACCTTCATGCCAAGGTTTAGGTCATCTACGTGATTTTCTTCAACAGCCTTACTTGGCCGGATTGGGACATCATTCTTATCAAATAGTATCTCCAGAGGGACCAGTCCTTTGAGTATTACATTCCCTTTGAGCTGCAGCACCTTGTGCCCAGCCATGGTATCCTACCATTTATTCTAAGGAAGGTCCTCAGTCTCCTCCTCGCCAACATTTATGACCAAATTGGAAAATTCCCCAACGGTCTCCATGAATCTCTTCACTTGCTCTTCATCTTCAAACACCTGCCAGTGTTTGACATTTTCAGGGATGGAAGGATGGTAACGGACCTCTATCTCGTACCTCAGGAGGGGATTCTGAGGTGGCCGAAAAGTGCTTGTGGCTACTGCAAGAGAGTTTGCCATTCTATTTTGGTCTCTTGGCATGAATTGAATATTAAATGCTGAGAAGAAATTCTCTACCAAGTCCCATACCTCATTTCTGTAAGCCCTTAGTCGTGGGTGCTTAGCTTGACATTGATTTCTTACTTGTCTCACCACCAGTTCTGAATCTCCCAAAACCTTCAAGCTTTGAATATTCATATTCTTTGCTGTTTGTAGACCTAGAAGCAAGGCTTCGTATTCAGTCACATTGTTCGTGGCTTCATACTCCAATTTGAAAGATAATGGGACCATTTGTCCAGTAGGGGAGATCAAGAGAATCCCGGCTCCATTCCCTTCCTTTGAGTTGGCTCCATCAAAGTGCAAGCTCCAAACCCCACCTTGTTCGTTACTTGAAGACTACTCGATCGATACTTGACAGAAAGATGGCTCCTGCAAGTAATCTTGGTCTTCTTCAAGGATTAGACAAGAAAACTCACCCTCTTTTTTGTACACCAGTGAATTTACTGAATTATCGACTTTAGTGACCATCTTCACAAACCTTGTTTCCCGGTATAATATCCTTTCTTGGCCTCCAAACACAGGGATGGTTGCATAGGTTAGGTCTAGCTTTATAGATCTTCCGATTTTTGTACCCCATGATCTTGATAACAACATCCCAAACCGAGCTGGGATGTCAGCAACTACTATGTCCATTACCACGCTCTTAGCTGGAATTTGGGCTAGATTTACCACCAAATCCTTGATCATCCCCAAACATTTGACTCTTTTAGAATCAAAAGAGTAGAGATCTTTATATGGGCGAGTGATTTGCAGCCCCAATTTCTCCATCACCGAGCAGGTTATGTGACACCCCAGAATCCAACATACAGTTGTGCAACAACAAATCATGAATTACTAAAGAGACATAGAAAGGAGGAGTTGAAGCATCTAACTCCTCAACATGAGGATCGAACATTACCATAGGCCTTTCTTCCTGGAGGTTTAAACTATCTAGGATTGGGGCTGCTCCTCGAGGAAGCATGAAAGAAGACACCTGAGACTGGTAGACTAGCTATTTCAAGAGTTTAGTTAGGGGGACTGGGATTTTAACCTTTTCCAGTTCTTTTTGAAGACTAAAAGTAGAGGGAGAATTCTCTATGGTTTTTTCATTTGGTTCGTTTATCATGGCTAGAGGTTTTTCTTCCCTTGGAATAGGTTTAACATTTGCATTTGGATTAGAGTCCAACTTAGAAGAGGAAGGAATGGAGTCATTAGAATGTAAAGGTTCAGTTATAGGTCTCTTACCTTTATCTCCGAATTTCTGAACAACTATCTCCTTCTGAGGCATCTCTTCTTATTTCTCTTGTGTGCGTGTCCTCTTCCCAGAGGATTTGAGATCGTATTTTCTGTTGAACTGTACCTGCATGAAGTCCATGAATTGCTTGCAGTATCATCAATCTCTGGATCTTCAACAACGCTTGTTTTTTCTTCTTCTTCTTGCAAGGGGAGTTCGACTCCTTCATCTTCTTGCAAGGAAAGCTCAACTTCTTCACCTTCCGATTAAGCAAGATATTGATCATCTTGCCCATCGGGGGTATCTTCTGCAGGGCCATCCATCTACCCTTCCAGGTATAGCGGGGGCTGTATGTGATCTTGTTTCTCCTTCCGATATCTTTGTAATATTTTCAAAGGAGGCTTTCTGTATTGGGGGTTATAACCCCTGTTCGGAGCAGCTTGAGGTGGCCTGGAGGAGGAATTCTTTGCTTCAAGCTCAAGCTTGCTCGAAAGGTTCTTGATAATTTTATTCATCTCCTTGATTTTGTAATCAGCTACCTCTCTGTCTTGATTAGAGGTAGATGCTTCTTCTTTCCCTTTGTGCCTAACATCATGGTCCAGCCTCCCTCTGGATTTTCCTGTAGAAGTGAAGTTAGCTTCGACTTCTAGTGCATCGGTCTGAGCCTGGTTCAAAGTAGCAGACTTCCTTTCCCTCAGGGTGAATCCAAATTCTGACTCAAATGCTGCTATAAAGACAACCTTAGCAGCGATTTGGTGCGGTTTCATTTCTACAGGTAGGCTGATATATAGTTTATTAAATCTCTTAATAAACTCAGACATGTCTTCGTTATGTATCTTCTTTAAAGCATTGAATTTCCTAAGACAGTATCCATGATCCTTCTTTTCTCCCCACTTCCTTGTGAATGCATTTTCCATTTCTTCCCAAGTGTTGATGGAGCGGTCCCCCAGAGTTTTAAACCATTTACGAGCTTCCCCATCTAGGGACTGGATGAAAAATATTAAAACCACATCGAGATATTCAATGTTGAAATTTTCTGCGAAGGCGCATAAAACTTCCAGGTGTTTCTGAGCTCTAGTATCATCTTCTCCATTGAAACAAGGTAGGATATTTAAGTAATCATGAGGCATATCATTCAGGATCTGAGGCAATGCCAGGGGGGCATATTTTTTCAATAGGAATCCAGGAACATCCATCGGAGGTTGTGGGGGTGGCGGGAGATTCTGATGTATTATAGAAGGTGGTGGAAGAGAAGTATGTATGACAATGGTGATATACTGAACAACAACTTGAGGGGTTGATTGAACTGCTGGAATATGAGAAGTGGAAACCTCTGTGACTTCTTTAACTTCTTTGGCTTTGGGAGTGGGATGCAGAAAGAAGCTCGTGGTGTCTACAGACTCAGCCTCATCTTTGACTTCAATATTTTCCAGGAAGGGGCTATCTAAAGTATAGTCAAGGGTTCTTGTAGTAGAATCAGGACCTTGATCTTGAGATAATTGAGAGGAGGATGGAGAGTTTTCCAGGGAGAATCTGGGAATATCTGTATAAAATGATTGTCTTTCTCTCCAACTTCTCTTGTGCAAAATCTTCTTTGGATCAGACACTCAAGGTGTTCTCAATTGGGATGTATCTAACCTAAGGTGTCGCTTTCGGGAAGCCAGGAATGCAAATAGATTTATCCTTTGAATGATAGTGGAGTTGCCAAGGTGAGGGGTATACAACTCCCAACCCTTCCTGCTCACCTATTCTGAAGGGTGGATGAATATTTGTCGAGGCCCAGGGATTTAGTTCTTTAAATTCTTTCCCCGACAACGACACCAGAAAGATGTTGTCACTCCTAGAGACAGCCTTGAGTTGTAAAAAGACCAGTGGCTAGGACATCTTAAATGCAAGGAGTTTCTGATATAACTAATAACAGTAGACAATAATGCGGCTTCCTTGCTACAGACCAATGGTAGAAATTTGATGATAGTGCGACCAAGCTTTCAGAGATAAACATAACAACTAGGAATACTTATGAGGATCTTGTATGAGACTAAATAAATAGATGCATCAGACAACTACAAATCATCTTGCTGTAAAGAGGGCCAGCGATTGAAATGATAAATAGACATCAAAGTATGTGTAAGGGAACTATGAAGGAATATGAAGTGAGATATACACTGTAATTGGGCTTATATTAAAATAAGAATCCATAAAGTGCTTATCAGAAGAATTATGGAAATGAGTAAGGAAGTGAACAAAGTCTCATGCCTGAGCAATATTTAAAGTGCTGTAAATGTAAATATATGAGTAAAAAACTATGATAAATTCACATCCAATACAAAAGCATTCACATTCCAGAACATTTAGATACAAGAAAATGGATGGAGACGAAGTGAACATTTATATATAATCAAACAGGAAGGAGTACAAACTGTATAGAATTTCATGAGGAATCCTTTTCAACAACAAAACTCTTTATACCAAGCCCAAATGGGTTCTTTAACATAAACTATCCAAACCATACAAAAATACATACACAAAACGCTTTAGCTGACAGCCTCTCCCAAAAAATCTGGAACCCTCTATATCTCTTCCCTTCCTACTTTTATAACATTTTCATGTGCTATACGCAGAAAGATATCTTGGAAAAATGTCTTTTTTGCATGCCTGTATGCAGTTTCAAGTCTTAATCAAAAATCAAAATTGATGATGGGGTGGGATGCCTCCCATAATCTTACAAATTGAGCTTAAAGACATTTCTAAGGGAAATACAACAACTTGCTAACTGGAAGTAAAAATGCAAGAGTGAAATATGAATTTCACTCGAAATTGAAAGTGAAAAGAAAATAAAATAAGAGGCCACGTAAGCCCAATCATGAGTTAACATTTCTGGTGGTGGGACGGAGTTGGGGCTGTAGCTAGAGAAGGCAGTACTGTGGCTGTAGAAGAGTTGGATTTCTTACTGGTGGACGGAGTGGATAGAGACGCAGATGTGGTGGCTGATGAACTCGTATGATCGATACACCTCTGCCAGGTGTCATCTATAGGACCAGGTATTTCAATGAAAGTGTCGACCAGAGCATGCACTTCTATTAGTTTGGCATAGTTCGCTTGGGTGGGAAACCGTTGCTTAACTTGATAGAGGAGAAATAATTACTTACCAATTGTGGAAATTATTGTTTCGGCCTTAAGTCGACCGGTCTTCTCAGACGATGTATCTGTTTGATTCATCACCTCTGTCAGCTTGCACTTGTATATTGGTAACAGTTGAAGAAAAAAATTTGTAGGCTCCCAGCATGATGGGAGGCCGGTGAGTTTCAATTCAGTCCATTCTGTTTCAAACTGTCCCAAGCTTGTCACCATCCTTTCCAAACTACCCAGTGCAAGGTCACACACGGTTTCCTTTTCCATCACCCTTCGGCATTCTGCAACCTCCTTGAACCTGTCTTTGATTCCACGTTTGGCCAATTCTTTTGAGCTCCAATCATTTAGGAGGGAAATATACCTTCGAGCACTTTCAACCTTGGTTGAAGCGCCTGTATGCCCTTCATGAAGAATTCTTCTGAATTGATGAACCGTGGCCTTCTTTTGTTAAATTAATGTCAGAAAGGCCCAACGCTTCTTTACCTCCATGATGATGTCTGTCTAGATTAAGCATCGAGCCTCCAAGAGGGTGATGTTTCCATTCATCTGGCTCGTCAGGTCCTTGATCATATTTTCCTTTCACAACCTCTCTTATTTCGCCTCCTCTATTCCTTTTTTTAAAGCTGCTACCAGTTTGGTATTTTCCTTGAGACGGGCCTCGAGCTCATGGATCTTCTGTTGTGCTGTCTGAACTTGCTTCTTTGCCACCTGAAGGAAAGCCAGTGCTATAGTTAACTATTCCGAGAGTGAGCTGGGTCCTTTAGGAGGTGGTGTGGAGCATACATTTGCATCCCAACTTTTCTACAACTCATCCATCTTCTGCTGGAGGGCAGTCATCTGGCTAGAAATTTTAGCCCTCTCTTCTTTCTCCTTAGCTAGGGAGTCTGATAGGTCAGCCTTGTCCTTCTATCTAGGCTAATTTAGCGGTTTGTACATGCAAAAAACTAGGCATATTCAGTTTATGCTTCAGGGCTGCAACTTGTTTCTACAACTCCGAGATGACATGACCCTAAGGATCTGCTTTATCATTCCCTTTGCCCTTCACAACCACTTGAAGACTCCACATGTAATTTGAGAGTGCCCGGGAATTAGTCTTCTCCACTTTAAGGTTCTCAACAACTTGGTTGCACTTGGTTTGTAGCTTCCTTAGGGTGAGAGAGAGCTTCACAACCTCATCCTTTAGCATGTCACTGAAACACTGGAATAGATTGCATTTATCAATCGGGGAAACTTGTGACATGTTTACTGCCACCTCCAGAGCTCTATAGCTGGTGGTCTCAGCCTTTGGATCTAGTACCGATTCAGTCATGGCCATCAACAATTGTTCCTTATCCATATCAATCTCGGCGGAAAATTGAGTATGATATTTGTCTACATATCTCGCCAATTCCGACCAGAGCTTCTCCCTGATAGTTCTGTTCTTCCCCTTCATTTCGTTCCCCACCCTGGACCTATTTACAGACACAGCTTGTGAAACTTCTGAGAAATCAGACGATGATGGACCATCATATTTTACCAGGAAACCCGCTTTTCGCCTGTCCGAATCTCCATACAGTGCTACTTTTTCTAGCGACAGCTCTTCCCTGACACCTTCTTCATCATTTTTTCTCTGTCTTTTAGAGGGCGAAGAATCATCTCATGTGACTCCAGCTTCCTCAACCTATTTCTTACCTGCTTCTTGTGTTGAACCAGTGTCTCCTTTTTCCCCTGTTGCAGATGAATCAGTCTCCATCTGTGAAAGCAAAGGCCAGGTATCAAGATTATCTCTCCACTCGATGAAGGATCTAGTTTCATGAGAATATGCAGTTGATTTAATCCTCCTCCTTTTGTTTGAGATGATGCCTTTTGGATCATAAGGCCAAGCTTTCTCTTGCCTTAAATCCATACCCTTGAGTAGGTTTTCCACTATGGGGAGGGCCTGCATTGAGTTAACAATAAAGGGGCTAATGATTGTAGGGAGTCTAAGAATGAACCCCTTTTTTGCAGGGAGGAAGTGGAGCTAGTCAGCCTTCAAGGTTTGACGGAGGTACTCTAGGGCGAAAATCTGCATGGCAGGAAAAACTGGTAGTCTGTAAGGGGAAACCTCTGCACCATAGACCCTGATCTTAGTGTAGTCATCAAATAGGTACCAACGTCCTGTGCTTTCTTCTTCACTAAATTGTAGCCAGTTCCTCTACTCAGGAAAAATCCTGGGCGGAGGGTTGTCGTGAATAATAGTTTAGGCTATTGTCATGAATTCGTTCAAGAAGTTGGAATAACCCACCCCATTAGCCAACTGATACACTGTGGGGTTCCAGTAAAAAACAATTCTTGGTTGAGAATTTATCCTAGAAACCTTTTCTAGACCCAAACCCTCATACTTATCAGCATGTTGGAAGAGGAATAGGTAGAACACCATGGAGCAAAAACGAAAATGGTCGGTGGCCGGGAGGTCTTGAAACTGGGTTTGGATGGCAAAGGCCAAGAAACCAGGGATATCCAAAACAACATCCAACTGTGACATCAACCATAAAATGGCTACACATTCCTTCGAGACTCGCTCGACCCCCTCTATACCTAGCAACCCCGCAGTGAGAGCAAGTGTTGGATGTAGGTCTTCTTTGAAGGTATTCAGTGGCACTGATTCTGAAGACGGGAAAGATGTAAGGTGGGAGTCAGAAATAGCAGCGATGAAATCACTCTGCTACCTCCAAGGTAACTTGGAAAATTGATGGGATAAAGACATTTCAGTGAAACTGACATAATTTGAACTGGGGGGATAGCAGAGGGCTTTCCTAATAATCTCAGGATATATACTAAAAATCGTGTTCCCTTGAGTTGATAAGAACATATCTCAGCGCTCATCATATGCTTCTCTAAGCCAACATATCAATTCCACAATTGGGTAGACGGGCGGAGCAATTTGGTAGTATAGTCCCGGCAAAACAACTCTGAACCTATCCCTATTTTCTAAGTGTTTCCTGAATATGTCAGGCTTGACGCTACTGATGAGGAAAGGGTATTGTGGGTCTCGAATGTGAGCTTGCATGTCTGTGAATGGCTCTGGTCCAGCAGCAGCCCTAGACTCTCGAACTTGAGGGCTCTGTGTTCACTTAACCTGATTCTACCCATGATCACGTAAGGGAAAATGAAAGTGGAAGGAAAAAATGATTAAAGAAAGAGGGAATGCAAATACCCATGCAAGGAAAAATGTCTGTGAGGAAATGATGTAGGTCGAAAGCGAATTGGTAGACTTTGTCGGGTGCTCGTACTTTGGCACACACTTTTCTGTGTGCTATATTTACCATCACAGAACACAAAGCGTGGTTTAAACGACTTTGGATTACCCAAAAAATGAGGCTAGGATGACACTCGTAGGGCTGACATCATAAGGACGTCGACATTGGGACACGTGGCATTTGGCTATTGGTTATCAGAGTTTGGTTAGGTGTATACCATGTAAGTTGGTTAAACACAAAGACGAAGCGTTTGTCAGTGTGTCTCAAGCTTAATTATCGTTGCATCCATAGCGCCGGGCATTCTGTTTGTCGGGCCTCGGCGTGCTCTGGGTTCAGATGCCTGGTCGGAGACATCACCTCCGCTGCAGGTCCTCAGGCTCGGTCCACCGCAGCATGGCCACCACCATTTCCTGGGGTGGGGGCGGTGAGCTTCTCGCCTTCCCCCTCGCCAACTCGGATCCCTCTTAAACTCTTCACACACTTACTGCTCAGAGCATGGGCGGGTCCCGCTCTGTCCAACTGTCTTGCACCTTTATCTTCCTTTGCTTTGTGTAAAGTTTACTGTAAGGCTATAATATATATCATGTCTTGTCCCCTTTTTGCTTTAGGTGATCCCCTTTTGAAGTTTCTTAGGGTGGTGGTGAATGATATAACAACAAGAACTCAATTAAAATTTTGAAAATAATTATACCCTCTCTTCTATTGGGAAAAATACTGAGAGGTGGGGGAGGTGGGAATCAATATTTAAAACTTAAATAGAATTTTCTTGTCTTTACTGATTTCTATACGTGACTTTAGTTAATCAAACTAACATATGCACACACTTTTCTTTAAGGAAACTTGTGTATTCCCAGTAAACTTATTATTCAGATAAATATTCAGAAAATTTACTTAGCTCAATGCATCATTTATTCAAAAGAAATTTAGTAAGCAGTAAACATGTGTAGTAAGAATAGAATAAATCATCACATATAAGAAACACACATGAACACCGGTATTTAAGGTGGAGATCCAAGTCAGAAGAAAACCACCGCTATTGTCGTCCCTATCTTCAATATTTATTATATAGAAAATTGCTTATAATATTGTACCGACGCAGACTCATACCAACACATAGGCACCCACCTGCAGAAGGCTGCAACCTTCTCTCATTTTCCAGCTGCTACTGGAAGGGAGCTCAAACCCACTGATCTTGTTTACCAACCACTACTGGAAGGGAGCTACAACCCCCTGATCTGATCACCAGCTCCTACTGGCAAGAATATTTGACTTCCTTACTGAATTCTCCAACCCTCAACACCACCGCGGACTACGTTTCATTAATTTTCACACTAGATCCAACAAATTTTAACACAACACAACTTGTAAATCAACTGAAGCAAGCATCAACCCAATTTGAACATAAAAATGAGATCACTGTAACCAGAACAAAAAACTAAACCCAAACTTCTGCATCACCACACATAATCAACTGAAACCCTCATCATTCATAAGATAAATGTATACACTACTTTACTTAAGGTAACTCGCATGTATATGTGCTTTTATGTGGAGAAACTAGCGTATAGATCTTAGTATATTAATATTAGAGTTATGACCTGACTCATAATAGATCAGAGATATTCATACATATTTTGTCAGTTTTACAGAGCCCTCATATAGTCAACAACATCAATCATTTTCAATCAACCAATCACTGTCTTTATACACAATCAACTAGCAACATAATTAGTAGTAAAAAAACCTAGATCTTTATGAAGACAACATTGACAGACAATAGAACCACAACAAAATTGATCAGACATTTCCTTCAAAATTCTTCAGTAAAACCCTGGCTTGCATACGCACCTTCCATAAGACAAATCTGCGATTGTATGCGCTTCTCCCGAAACCAACTTGCGTATAGATTTCACCAAATATATATGCACCTTTGCAGAGTTGAACCTGTGTGTATACACGCCTTCCAGGTGTTGAACCCACGTATATATATGTACGTAATTCAGGACTACGCAACACTTCAAAACTACAAACTTACTCAGATCATACCCTTCACTTCAACAAACATGCCCCAAACCATAGATCTAAACAAATTATAAACAGATCGTGCAAATACATAGTCATTTAAGGTCCAGAGATCCTAATCCATCATTGTATTCATGAGTGCATCATAATATCATATCTATCTATTGATTATATCCCAATCCATTGAAATATACTTCATATTGAATTATTCATTCAATTCACATACTCATGCCCACTTAGCACTATGATCTTCACCTCCTTATATAGTTTGAGCCTTAGCCAATACCATGAGCCAAAACCACACAAGTGTCAATGGTATTCTTGGACAGGATCAAATAACTAGTACTGCGTTCAATTTTTTGGGCTAATACTATGGTAAAGACCCCTAGTATTATAAAATTAGTGCGCTAGCACATACGCGACTTTTCTTCTTCGTAACCGCATGTATACACGACTTTTCCTTTACTAACTTGCGTATATATCTTCAATTATGTAATTTATCCATTTTCTGATTATGATGTGAAAAGCCACTGTCCCATCATTCCGATATTTTGATTCATTATTTTTTCACCTCTGAGCTTATCCATAAACCATATACTTAATATTTTACAATTGGGTTTCGATAAAGGACAACTCGTGCAGTCATAATGCCAACATATTCTTGACATAAAAAAACTCTAAAATTTGTACCATGAATATAGTGTAAACTTCTCCCATATACCACTCATCCTCTAGAAATTAAGTGTTGATATCATATGAAATTAAACCTCCTTATTGGAATGAATCAGCCCTATATGATAGCATAAATTGATCTCTTCCTCATGCACAATAAATTCGGTCAAATTCTAGGAAAAAGCAGTCAATTCGATATTTGCAAATGACAAGTCTTTGGCACTGTATATTATGAGTGTGATAATCTAGTTTTCCCTTGGATACTTGAAGAAATATATTAGCCCTCCTTGATATTAAAATCAACCCTCCTAGTTGTTCATAAACCCTTCTTAAAGACAATCCTGAATGATGCAATATGACCCCTCTTCAAGCTTGTAATCTGGAATGGTCGACTCAAAAATATTTGTAACCATGCAATAAGCAGAAATGATAGACTAATCTTCCCAAAAGCTAACTAGGGTGGCACTTGAAGTCCACCTAAATTAGCTTAGAGTTTCGCTTGAAACTATTGAAACTAACTTGAGCTTCTTCTCAATGTAAAGTAAAAATGATAGGAATAGGATCCCCTCTAAAAGACTTCAATCCTCTATTTATAATTCTTATTTTAGCCTCCTCCTAAATTCTAGATTCTCCAAGTTTTCCCAATTATTTTATTTGTGGGGCCCATTTTCACTAGGAGATTTTTTCCAATATTTTGAATAAAATAATAATTTTGCTCATTTTTCAATAAAATATTTATTTTCCTTCATTCTCTAATAAAATAATAATTTCCCTTTTTGCATCCATTCTCCATTAAAATAATATTTTTCCTCCCTTCTCCAATTAAATATTATTATGCCTCCATCCCATTAAAAAAATGATTTCTCCCTTATCTCACAAAATTAATATTTTCCCCTTCTAAATATTATCCAAAAATTTACAAAACTCCTAAGTGATTTTTTTCATGCCCAAAAATTATGGACATTAGAGTCCTCCTCACAAAACATTGGTTGTCCTCAAGCAATATCACCATATGTAGCTTCTCCACATGTTGACCTAGATAACGCTAGGGTCCCAAATGTGCCTGAACTACTTCTCATTATGGCACCATCACCACATGGATGAATCCCTTGACACTAGGGTCCCAAACGATCCTGGCCCATTTCAAGCCTCCTTTGCTCCACTCGTTGTCCCATAAGATAAAGTTGTCAAAAGCACTTTGCATAGCAAGTAATGCACCCTTACAAGGGGAAATATTGAGCAGACCCTCGAGAAGCTTCCCTAATAAGTAATCGATCACACGCATTTCAAGAGTAGACTCCTAAAGATGTAGTCCAATCCTTGTGGAGATGAACCCTTGTTCACATGTGCTCCTCCTAATTTCCTCCCGTTGGACATCTTGCCATACTGGTGGAGTCCCGCATGTCATCAACATCTCAGTAAGGACCAATGGAATATCTAAGTGACCTTCCCCTGTAGAAACTTGCTCATCCCTAAGGGTAGATGAACTTCCAAATCTTGTGATGCCTGAATATTCTGCCGATCTCAAAAGGGTTCCACCATGATGTCCTGGAACTTATTTCAGCATTAAAGCTTCAACATATCAATCATATTTATGAGTAAACTCTAGCAGTAAAAACTCATAATTTTAGACCACAAGATGGTTGTAGCAATGATCTGGAACTTAGTACTCTACCTAGGGATATTCCAGCAACATGTTCAAGGCACAAGAGCAGAGAAGCAACATGTTCAAGGCACAAGAGCAGAGAAGCAACACCCTTGGAAGGCACCAAACTCAGCCTAATATCTTTCACAAATTACACCAGCAATAAGGAAGGCGTAGTACATTCCCCTTGGCAGTGACTACATATAGCAACATGGATGTATGTTAAACACATTATAAATGTCCAAAAAATCATCCCACAATGAATAAAATATTAGCCTCTGACATTGACTTAACCAAAAACCACAAAGGTTAATTCAACCTCCTTAAATGTGCACTAAACTAAGCCTAAGGCAAAGGTATTGGATTTGGAACTAATATATGTTTCTTTTTCTTCAATTCTGGTCATAGGAATTCAATTAGAAATTTGAAAATAATTATTCCCTCTCTTCTTGACATAAAACCCTCTAAAAATTTTACCATGGATATGGTCTAAAATGCTCCCATAAATCACTCATCCTCCATAAATTAATTTATGACATCATATGAAATTCACCCTCCCTACTGGAATGAATCAACCCTCTATGATAGCAGATGTTGAATTCTTCCTGATGCACAATAAATTCAGCCTACTTCTGGGAAAAAGTAGTCAATTCGATCTTTGAAAATGATAAGTCTTTGGCAATGTATATTATGAGTGTGATAATCTTGTTGTTGTTTGGATACTTCAAGCAATAGCTCAACCTTCCTTGATATTAAACTCAACCCTCCTAGTTGTTCATAAACCCTGCTTAACGACAATCCTGAATGATGCTATATGACCCCTCTTCAAGCTTCTAATCTAGAATGGTCGACTCATAAATATTTTTAACCTTGAAATAAGTACAAATGGGAAAACTTAAGTAATCTCACCAAAATTTAACTAGGGTTGCACTCAAAGTCCACCGAAATTATCTTAGAGTTTCGCTTGAAACTCTTGAAACTCGCTTGAGCTTAATCTCAATGTTAAGTAGAAATGATAGGAATAGGATCCATCCCCAATGAGTTCAATCCTCTATTTATAATTCTTCTTTGAACCTACTCCTAGCTTCTGGATTTCCTTTTTCCCAATTAATTTATTTGTGGAGCCCATTTTCCAGTAGGAGACTTTTGCCGCTATTTTGAATAAAATAGTAATTTTCCTCTTTTTCAATAAAATATTAATTTTTCATCATTCTCCAATAAAACAATAATTACTCTTTTTGCCGCCATTCTCCATTAAAATAATATTTTTCCTTCCTTCTCTAATTAAATATTATTTTTCCACCATCCCATTAAAATAAAAATTTCTCCTTTCTCTCACAAAATTAATATTTTCCCCTTTTTAATATTATCCAAAAAATTGCAAAACTCCTAAGTGATTTTTTTTCATGCCAAAAAATTGGGGACATTACAAAATTGTTGGTAAAGGCTAAGAAATTTTGACTGAACTGGAAGGAAACGATAAATAAATCTGATAAACCTAGTGATTTGGAACGAAGAATCATCACAATCGAACGATGATGATCACCCACCTAATTAGAAGTAGCACTGATTGGATCTTCACTAGTTATTTTCACATGTTTTCCTATTCCTTCTTCACGTATCTTTTTTGAATGGTAAGGATCTCAAACTCTTTTTGAATTTTAGTTTCTGCCACCAAATTTGGATCATATTCATTCTTACAAGTATTCATTGGAAAGATAGCTCTTTAGATTAAGTCAACAGAGATTCATTAAATTCACATAGCATTTATATCATTTTACGAGGGACAAAACCAATTATTTTGTTCTTTAAAGCTCCACATGAAATGATGGTGTTGGGAGTAGAACTTGTAAGGACATTATAATTTATTAAAATCTAAAGACTATAGAAAAGTGAAAAATCTGAAGTATGAAAAATTGACCATGCTTTGAAGGTAAGTTGATTTAGAGGGCGTATTAATTTTTTGTTGTTGTTGGAAACTTGAAGTTGAACCATCGAATAAATTGAGTAGATTGGTTTCTAACTATTCATTCAGTTGAAAGATGTATTCATAATTATATATTCAATATTTTATGGGTCTCCAGTAGATTAATATTTTTTGCAGTGGAGAAATTTGGCTCAAACCCCATTCCTCATGTTTTGAATGTTTTCTAGAAGAAAATATTGAGCACAATTTCCAATTCACCGTAGAATATATATAATTTCTCTTAACCTGTAGCAGAAGGAAAGCTGTGATCCTTTACACAAGCACCTCTTGAAAATTCTCCCTACAAAAATGATGGCTAGTCATGATAGTAGACTAGTATTCATTCATGCTACCTTGCAAAGTTCACCAATAAAGGCATTGGAGTAGTGCACATTTAGGCTGATTGAGCCGATAATTTTCTTTTTTTTTTGAATGATCCCATGCATGTTAGAGTGAAAAATGTACAAAAAATTGTGTCCATTTCCAATCTGCAGTTTGGCATCTATGAATTTTCTTAAACTAGTGAATGGTAGCCACATTGTTTGAGAAAACCCACTTCATAGCACAGGTAGAGGAGGTCACTAGAAAGGTATGCTGGCTACCTAGCTCTAATGACTGAGCTAGTAGAGACTAAGCCATCCTATTTCGAAAAGGAAGTAGAAAAACATGTATGGGTTGATGTAATGGAGGAGGAGTATGATTCCATTATAAATAAAAATGTTTTGGAAGTGGTCACAAGACTAACAGATAAATCGATTGTGTGACGTTCAATATGTCTCTTTAAGGTAAATAATGCGGAAGATGGAAGCATATAGATGTATAAGGCCATATTTGTGTCAAGGTATTCTTCAAGTTGAGGGAATTGACTATGAAGAAACTAGTTTTCCCATATTCCGATCAGTAATGCCTTTTCTGGTGGCCTGTCAATGCCACCTCCTCCTACCAGCTCCTACCAGAGTAGGCTAATCACCCTGTGAGCCCACACACAGTTAATATGCCAAGACAACTCATAAAATATGCATGCTACCCTGTCAAACCATCCTATCACTCGCATTGTCTGAGGTTATAATGGAGATCTGAAAATGTGTATGTGCCCGAACATTAGATCCATCACGAAACTACTACCATCACCTATTTTCTCTATGATATGATGGGAAATTCCACCTAGATCCCAACAAAATTCTGGCCTTCGAGCCCCTCTAGTAATACATGACCTCTTCTAAAATGTGGCCATGGATGTACCTAACCGCCTAGCCTACTCTATCGGGTACCAACTCAGTACCTCTCTCCATCTAATCCCAAAGGAGGAATTGAATGTACAATCTCATGTGGAAGGAAACAACCCTCCAGGCTAATGCATTGTCATACTCATCTCATGTCGCTTAGTACTACTAACTTGGCCATCCCCTCTAGTATGTCTAGAATACTTAGCCTCTATTAATCCAATGTGCAGGGGTGTGTTAATAATGTTGTAGGTCATGTCAGCATGCCTATGAAGAAAACTATGTTGAAATCCCAAAATGTGATCGCTATTTTGCCTCTCATCAATGCTCAACCCAAAGGATGGTTTCACATCCTCCTCCATCATGGGCTCAACATGAGCCTCCAACTTCTCCTCCATATATAACCCAACATGCAAGATATGCTCACCAATCAATTGTAGGTGGTTGTCGTCCTCGATGCCTCATCAATGGATCCATCAACAATGGACGACCCCTCATCAATGATGGACACCCCTGTGCCTCCTGACACCTCATCAATGGGTGTATGCTCAATTGTCTCCAGCAATGTGTCAACTGGGGCTACCAAAGGAAACTTCAACAAGGGTAACTCATATGTCACACTAGGTGTATCCATGTGCTCCTCCTGTGTGCCATTAGCCACATGCTCAACTGGATGGAGTGTATCTATATAAACTCCCTCCGCAATGAGTATTTCTTCTCTTTTTTTTTTTTGGTAAGTTGTGCTAATCTATTAATTTCAAAAACATAAAAATACATATTTTACAGGCAGGGTTGGTAAGTTGCACTTAACCAATCCCTGCCTTTGTTATATTATTTCTGGGCTGCCGCGGGGGAGGGGGCTAGTCCAAAAAAAATTTGAAAACGAGCATTACATTGTGCACAGTAGTGCTGATACATCTAGGAGCTAGAGAGTAGAACATAATAGTAAAGCCTTGCGGGCACAAATGACAAAAAAAAAAAAAAGCCTGAACAACTGCGCACAATATTCATCCTCATCATCATTGCAATGGGGATTCTCCTCGTTGATAGGGTAGGTAGAGGTCTACGCAACAGCCGTTGCGACAACAACTTATAATTCAACAACAGTTTGCTTGGGGATATTTGCAGGAGCTAAGAGGATGGGGGTGTCCGGGTCTGCTCCTTCAGGAACCTTCATCCAGATGCCATCGGAATCCATAATCCATATGTCCGTATCCTCATTAACTTGCGCAGGACTATTTAGGGGAGCTAGAATGCTATGTGGAGAGGGAGCTCTGGGAGCAGAGGTGGACCTCCTCGTGCATCGACTTCCCCTTTGCGCAGGTTTCCTGGAGGATTCTGCTTGCTGCTCGGGTGCAGAATGATGGCTGGCAGGGGTGCTGGACGAGGAGCCTTCAATCCATTCGAGGCGGTTATCCTCACCACGATGATAACGACCAGGAAGAGCTGCTCTCTGGCCACCACGAATAGTGCGTTGGTGCATCTTGGGGGCCATTGTGCACTTGGGAGGGGAGGCAGGGGTGACATAGGGATGGGAGAAGTTGTAGAGGCTGAGGGACAGGTGTGCAGGATGTAGGGCAACAAGTAGAGGGGGACTGCGCAGCTCCACTCCGAGAATGTGACTTCGCCACTGATTAGAATCAATGAGCGTCCCTATGAGAAGGAGGAGAGATAAGTGCAGCAGAGAGAAGATGAGGGAGGAAAGGAGTAGAGGTCAGGAGGATATATAGGATTGAGGATGAAGTTTTCAGAGAGGCAATGAATGATCTTAGCATGGTACTACGTGTGGAGCTCAGGCATATGAGCAGGCGCAAAGGGGTAGGCGTGGTTGCATTGCTGATTAAACATCATGGACGTTAATGAAGGTTTGGGCGAGGTGATGATCAGGGTCAGGTAACACAAGGCTTGTTCGATCTGCATTATCTCTGGTTCTGTAGGGAGTGTGTGAGGGCTTAACGATAATTGGATCCACTGTAGGTGGGGAATTGTGTTGGAGATTCCCGCAGTCCATATGAGCTGGGAATTGATGTTCCCTCGTGTCAAGTGTGTCACTTGCATCCGGGCGAGGCTGGTCTTTCTGAATGAGGGTGAGACAGTTCTGTCTAAGTGCCTCATTGATCCATGAGGATCTTAATCAATTCAGATCAATAGAGTTCCAAGTCAACTTCAGTAGTTCGACGTCCATTTTAGTCTCCAAATCCGTAGTTTTTCCTGTTTTTCCTATGAAAAGGTCCTCTAGATGCCATAAGGATTGAATTTTTTTGTGAAATGATGTAAAGGGTTTAAATCCTAAACTAATGTTTAAAAGGAAATTGTAAAGGTCTAAGGTTAAAATTTATACCTAGATCTAAAACCCTAATACCTTAGTCTAAAACCCTATCCACATCATCTAAGACCTAAGTGATAGCCTAGGTTCTAAACATTAAGCCTAAGTCTAAGACATTAAATCCTTATCCTAAGTTTTAAACCTATGAAAAAAATCTTATGCATTAAACCTAGGACCTAAGTGCTATGGACTTTTAAATCCAAGCCTAAGCCTTAAAATCCTAAGGTCTAAATCCTAAGATCTTAAAACTAAAAATATAGCACAATCCATATTAAAACCTTATTACAAAAACTATACCATAAGCCTTTTTAATAAAGGTTCAGATGATTGGGTTTAAAACATATATGATGGTTTAAAAACTTTATAATAAAAAAAACCCACAACGTTAAAGTCTAAATGCGTAGTTATTAGACCGCGTCGGAAATATAATACCATGTGATCAGAAGAAGGGGGAACTACGGCAGAAAAGGAGACAGGTTTAATGACCACAGGGACTGCATTGGAGTTATGTGACAGGTGTTCACATGTAGCGGCTATACAAGCGTGCCCGGTTAGCCAAACCGCCGGGATAGACCTTGACCGACGGACCATAACTGCCACAATCGACGCTCGTGAAGTTAAAACCTCCGCCCGGCTAATAAGCCGCCAGATTAATATAAGGTTTAAATTTGGGTTTTAACATTTATATCAGCATTAAAGTTTATCACATATCTCCTAGGTTTAGGGTGATAAGATAGGATTTGATATCCTAATCAAAAATTTCTCTCAACCATTTTCCCAAATTTGGATATTAGTGGTTCGATGTAGCTTATTTATGCCATGGAGATTTTCATGAAGTTCATCTTGATTTTTGTGAAGACATTGAGTTTTTGAGATCAATTTCAGAAGGTTAGAGGAAAATTTGTTTAAGCATTGCTCAGCTGTCGGTGGTCGGATTTGAGCATGGAGATAGGCGTCGGAAAGGCAAGGAATATTACTTTCTATTTACAGGGTTTAGAAGTGCCTGTGAGCATATTATTTCTGTTCTGTTTTAGTGTAAATATTCTTCAAGATCAATCCTAATAAAAACAAACACCCACTTAAAAGCAGACCTGGAGATGTAGTCCAGGAGGGACGAACTCTGTCATCAAATTGTTTGCCTCTTATTCTCTCTGATTATTGTTGTTATTTAATCTATTTATGCTACTGGTTTATGAAATTTTTCATTAAAGCATACTTCAGTTAACAATCAATCTAAAGGAAAAACTAATCAAATTGCTTAAGCACTTTATTTGATCACATTCAGATCATTTTTGGTATCAAAGCAGGTTGTTCTTGTAGTTTTTTTTGTCAGTGTATGTTAACCAGGCTGGGCAGCCTCATCGTTGAAGGCATCAAAGAAGGAAAAGGGTAAAGGCAAGGCAGATAAATATCCTTCTCCTCCATCATCTCCATCATCTTTTTTTTCCTCTTCTACTTCTAGTTTTGAATCAGAAAAAGAAAAGAAACATAAGAATCCACTTTTGAAACTTGATGTTAAGTTCGAATTACCTGTGTATGATGGTGAAATAAACCCTGAGAAACTAGATAATTGGGTAAAACAGTTAGAATTCTATTGTCGTATTCAAGATATTACTGATGATAAGAAAAAGATCCAATTAGCTACTCTTAGAATGGGGGGTACTGCTTTGATCTGGTGGGAGAGTAGGACACAGATAGATATAAAGCGTAAGGGAAAAGTTATCACCTCATGGAATAATTTTATTAAAGCTCTAAAGAAAAAATTCTATCCATTTGGTCACACACAGCAAGCTGTAATTGATTGGAAACACTTGCGACAAGGTAAGGGAAAAAGTGTTCAAGATTTCACATAGGAATTCAGAAAGAAGGCGTTAGCACTCAGTATTTCTTTGGACACAAAGGAAACTTTGTTGAAGTATATTGGTAGTTTACATTCATATTTGCATCATACATTATTAATGTTCAATCCTAATGATTTTGATGAAGTTTGTGTTCAAGCTATTCATGTCGAATCAGGTGGTAGACCATTCAAGTTTACACCAAAGACATCTAAGCAGATGGAAACTGAAGACATGAAAAACAAGGGCAAGTCAAAGGGAAAGAAGACTGCCACAACTTAGAAGGAAGAAGATAGACCTACGTGTACACATTGCCAAAGGATTGGCCATGATGAAGCTAGGTGTTGGAAACTACATCTGGAACTGAAGCTGAAGAAGTTTCAATCGAAGAAGGGTGAAAAGAAGGCTGAAACAGCAATCCAGCAAGGTTTGGACTTGGGATCCGATTCAGGTGATGAAGGTAAAATCACTGTTATGGTTACAACAGGTAAAATTTTTGATGCTAGTACTTCTGCTTCTTCAAACATTAAAGATAAAAGAATCAAGTTATTTCATATAAGGGTAACTTCAAAGCATACTAAGATAGATACATTGTTCAATACAAGATCATAGGAAAATTTAATTTCTGAGTCATTGGTTAAAAAATTGGGTTTGAAAACACATAATCATCCAAATCCATATCCTTTAGGGTGGTTAAAGGAACACAGTCAAATTCATGTTACCAAAAAGTGTCGGTTAAAATTTGCAATCATAGCTAACTATATCGATGAAGTGGAGCTAGATGTGATACCGTTAAACATTTGTGGAATTGTCTTAGGTAGCCCTTATCTCTATGAATGTGATGCAGTATTTTAAAGAAAATAACATGTGTATCATCTCAGTAAAGACGAGATTAAGTACATCATTCAGGCACATAAAAACAAAGATCACTTGAATTTAATTAATGCTAATCAGATGAAGCGCTTAATAAGTTCAAGTAGGAGATACATACTCATGTTGATAAAAGAGAAACATAAGGATCTTATTGATACTTGTTCAGGTTGTGAAATTCAGTATGAAGGTAATTTGGTTAAAAAGGTAGATTCATTTCAGGATCTAATAAAAGAACCAAAACATCTACTTCATAAAATGGAAATATCACATGAGATGCAGTTGATTTTTGATGCCTCTAATAATGAAATGTATCACAAGTCAGTTATAGAGAATAAAGAAATAAAGCAACAAATTCTAGGGAAGGTTGGAAAAGAATTAATGCAACTCATATCATCTCCATATAGTTCACCCATAATTTTGGCTCATAAGAAAAACAGGGCATGGGGAATAAGTGTCGATGTTAAAGTTGATTCAATTAAGAAGAAAATTTTCACAGTATTGATAATTCATCAACAACCATATGAAGTTAAAACATATGTTAAAGGATATGCAATGAAAACAGTGATTCACATAGATTATCAGCTACTTCAATACTTTCAGTCATATACTAAGATGCAAAGATCTCACTACAGTTGGATGGGATTTCTTCAGCAAAATCACTTAGTGATGAAGGACAAGGAAGGTGTAACAAGTAAAGTAGTTGATATGTTGTCTTTGAATGCTTCAATAGTACTGCATAAAAATTCATTGGTTTATGAAATTTAAGTAGAACAGTATAGTACTGATAATGATTTCGAAGATAATTTTGAATTGCTAACTCATAATTCTCAGATAGAAAAGGTGCAGGTTATTTGGGAAATTTATCTTTCTTGGATTATAGGCTTAAGCAAGACTATGAAAAAAAGTCAAAAATATTGTTACTGGCCTCATATGTATGAAACAATTGTGAAGTATATAAAGGGGTGTGTAATGTGCTTGAAAAGCAGGCCATGCAATAGAAATATTGGTTTGCACATACCACTTCCAGTTCCTTTGCAACCATGGGGAAACATGGATTTGGTTCAAGGAAAAGTAGAAATGGTGAACAGGACTGGGATACATATTCTTCGAGGTAACTGCAGTATACATCCTAAGATGTGGGATGAATTTTTAACTTATGTGCATCAAGCTTACAATCAAGCCTTACATTTTTCTGCGCCATGACAAGCATTGAGACAAAACAGGTTCAAATTGTGCCATGATAAGCATCAGTTTTAGGTCAATGAGAAGGTATGGTTGTATGTCATCAAAGTCAAGATGAAAGTGAGAGAGCTGTATTCTCACTTATTTTCATTTTAAAATTAAGATTTTGTGGTCCAAAAGCTTTTTAAGTGGAGAGGACTGATCCAGGAGGATCTTGATCATTTCAGATCAACAGAGCTCCAGGTAAACTTCAGCAGTTCGACATCTAGCTCAGTCTCCAAATCCGTAGTTTTGCCAATTTTTCCTATGAAAAGGTCCTCTAGATGTCATAAGGATCGAATTTTTTTGTGATATGATGTAAAGGGTTTAAATCCTAAACTAAGGTTTAAAAGGACATTGTAAAGGTCTAAGGTTAAAATTTATACCTAGATCTAAAACCCTAATACCTTAGTCTAAAAACATATCCACATCATCTAAGACCTAAGGTTTAAAGACCTAAGTTATAGCCTAGGTTCTAAACATTAAGCCTAAGTTTAAGACATTAAATCCTTATCCTAGGTTTAGGGTGATGAGATAGGATTTGATATCCTAATCACAAATTTCTCTCAACCATTTTCCTAATTTTGGATATTGGTGGTTTGATGCAGCCTATTTATGCCATGGAAATTTTCATGAAGTTCATCTTGATTTTTGTGAAGACATTGAGGTTTTGAGATCAGTTTCAGAAGGTTAGAGGCAAATTTGTTTTAAGCATTGCTTAGCTGTCGGTGGTCGGAATTGAGCATGGAGACAGGCATCGGAAAGGTGAGGAAGAGTACTTTACGTTTACAAGGTTTAGAAGTGCTTGCGAGCATAGCCATTCTATTCCATTTTAGTTTAAATATTCTTCAAGATCAATCCTAATAAAAATGGACGCCCACTTAAAAGCGGACTCGGAGATGTAGTCTAGGAGGGACGAACTCTGTCATCAAATTGTTTGCCTCTTCTTCTCTCTGATTATTTCTGTTATTTAATCCATTTATGCTGTTGGTTTATAAAAATTTTCATTAAAGCATACTTCAATTAACAATCATTATAAAGGAAAAACTAATCAAACTTCTTAAGCACTTTATTCTATCACATTCAGATCAGTCATCTTCATTCTTCTCAAGGGTGGAATGGTGCAGAACACAGTGGATTTCCGCCACTTTGTTACCAAGTAGGTCCACAAAAACATTGGATTTCCTACGCACATGACCGAAAGTGATGGCTTGGTGATTGTGAAGAAGAAGTTCCAGTGTATTGAGCTTATGAGCAAGTCTCCAACTGTTGGAAACTTTCAAAGATGCAGTACCTTGAAGGATACGGGTGGTTGCCATAGTTATTATTTACGAGTCCCCTTCCACTTCCAGAGAGTAATGGAATTCTATGGAAATTTGAATATGTTGTATGATTCCTTCTAGCTCAATAGAGTTGTTGTTGTCCCATCTGATATTCCCATAGTACATTATGAGAGGATCTCCCCTAGTGTTCCTGATGACACCTCCAAAACCTGTTGATCCTGGGTTACCTTTAGAAGCCCCATCAAAATTTCATTTGAAGAAGACCATGAGGGGAGGCAACTAAGTTTCTGGGGTAGGAGATCTGCCTACACTTCTAGGAGTGATTTCCATGGGAGTGTTGACACTAGAAAATTTGGCGCAATTTCTGACGGCCAAATCGTCGCTATTCCGACACATAGTCGTTGCAAGAGCGACATTTCAAGGACGAGAAAAATGCGGTTTGCCATACCGTCACAATTCCGACGCACTTACAAAGTGTTGCACTACCGACACTTTTTCCGTCGCTTCCAAACAAGCGTCGCTCTTCCGACGTTTCCCAAACCGTTGCGCTTCCGACGTTTGTAAACTGTCACACTTTCGACGAAATGTGGTCCGACGTTTTGAACGTCGCTCTTTCGACATTTGTAAACTGTCACAATTCCGACGAAATGTGGTCCGACGTTTTGAACATCGCTCTTCCAACGTTTGTAAACTGTTGCAATTCTGACGAAATGTGGTCCGACGTTTTGGACGTCGCTCTTTCGACGTTTTTAAACGGTCGCAATTTCGACGAAATGTGGTTCGAAATTTTGAACGTTGCTCTTCCGACGTTTGTAAAATATCACAATTTCGATGAAATGTGGTCCAATGTTTTTAAGCTATCGCAATTCCGATGCTTACAAGGCGTCGGTATACCAACGGTGGGTTCAATTTAAAAAAAAAAATGAAACTTTAAAACATGACAGTAAATCTCCAATATTTGTTATGAATTGTGGGCGTTCCAATGACCGTGAAATATTAATATAATAAACCACCCCGCAGTGCTTCGACTATAAACAATCATTTTTTTTCACAAGAGAAAAAAAGTTGTTTTGAATATATTATATGAAGTAAAAAAATCCATGAAGTCATTACATTTTCACATCTGAAGATTGGAACCCAAATATACATCCAGAAAAGTGGAAGTCCCACCCTAGACAATGATAGAAAAATACCCCATGTCACATACAGGGACATGATATAAAACCCAGTAACGGTCCACATGGAGATTATTGACAACCTGAGAAAGCATCCAAATATGACTAAGGCATCTATAAGAAAGTGAAATAGTAGTATGTAGAATAGTAAAGCAACAGATAAAGTACCGACGTCCATTGTTCCAAATACAAATTAAAGTACCCAAAATCCTTAAAAAGACCATCAGACCATATCAATAAACCAACAAGATAGACCAGCATCTCTAGTTTTGAAGGCAAAGTGATAAACATTAATCATTTTTTTTTCACAAGAGAAAAAACGTTGTTTTGAATATATTATATGAAGTAAAATAGTCCATGAAGTCATTACATTTTCACATCTGAAGATTGGAACCCAAATATCCATCCAGAAAAGTGGAAGTCCCACCCCGGACAATGATAGAAAAATACCCCATGTCACATACAGGGACATGATATAAAACCCAGTAACGGTCCACATGGAGATTATCGACAATCTGAGAAAGCATCCAAATATGGCCGAGGCATCTATAAGAAAGTGAAATAGCAGTATGTAGAATAGTAAAGCAACAGATAGAGTACCGACGTCCATTGTTCCAAATACAAATTAAAATACCCAAAATCCTTGAACAGAGAAAAACACTAATCATGTGAGGAGTGTGATATGTCCAAAATATAAAAAGACCATCAGACCATATCAATAAACCAGCAACATAGACCAGCATCGCTAGTTTTGAAGGCAGAGTGATAAAAATTAATCATTTTTTTTTCACAAGAGAAAAAACGTTGTTTTGAATATATTATATGAAGTAAAACGGTCCATGAAGTCATTACATTTTCACATCTGAAGATTGGAACCCAAATATCCATCTAGAAAAGTGGAAGTCCCACCCCAGACAATGATAGAAAAATACCCCATGTCACATACAAGGACATGATATAAAACCCAGTAACGGTCCACATGGAGATTATCGACAAATCTGAGAAAGCATCCAAATATGCCCGAGGCATCTATAAGAAAGTGAAATAGCAGTATGTAGAATAGTAAAGCAACAGATAGAGTACTGACATCCATTTTTCCAAATACAAATTAAAGTACCCAAAATCCTTGAACAGAGAAAAACGCTAATCATGTGAGGAGTGTGATATGTCCAAAATATAAAAAGACCATCAGACCATATCAATAAACTAGCATCGCTAGTTTTGAAGGCAGAGTGATAACCTGTCAACACATAAAATAGTATCATAAAGCGGATACAGGAAATGTGCATAAAAGCATCCATGATAGAGAAAAAATATGTATAAACCCAGGGTCGATTGTATGTTCAGGCTCGCTTGTTCTCGGAAATAAAAACCATCTGTAGAAACCCAGGCTCGCTTGTAAGATCAGACTCGCTTGATTCCAAAATTGGTAACCATCTGTTGCATCCGAGATGTAAGGTTCAGGCTTGCTTGTTTCCATTAGTAGCCCGCTACAACATCCACCCTGTTCATAGAAAAAAGGTTCCTGTAGATATACAGAGAAAGAGTATAATACGTAGACCATATAAACATGGCTCTGTATTTCAAAAAACAGGTTTAAAATAGAAACATGGCATCATTTTTTTTTTCCAATTGTTATGAACATAATTCGACCGTGAAATATTAATATAATAAACCACCCCGCAGCGCTTCGACTATAAACAATCATATAAACACGGCTCTGTATTTCAAAAAACGGGTTTAAAATAGAAACAGGGCAACATTTTTTTTTCTAAGTAAAGTTAATCTATTAACAGTGGGAATAAAATTACACCGAAGTCAAAAACATTTCCCAGACTCATGGCAAATTTGTCATCAAAAAATCAAAAAATTAAGAAGACTGCCCTCATATGGGGAAACCAGTCTTGAACGTTTACAGAATTCAAAAATATTATAGAGGTCCAGCACAATAATATAATCTAAAAGCAACCCAATTAAGTGGGCCGCGAAGCAAGAAAAACAAATTAACCAAACTACTCCTTCGGTGGCTCCTCGACGATTCGGCACCATCCTTCAGAAGGTCCAGGATCGCTAGGTGCTACCTCCACATTCATGCCACTGCTCCCCTCCTAAAGGCCCGAATGCTCGCTGGATTTTTCTGAGCTCAGACCCGCCGGATGGGTGCATTGTTCTACCATTTGGGCCTCCTCACGGAAAACCACAGTAATTGAAGCTGTGATTCGTGGGCGGTTCAGAGAGAAATTAAAGGAAAAAAGTGCAGTGCGCATCATGGGAGAAGGTGAAGTGATGGGGAAATGAGGAGCAGGGGAGCCCATACGGTGGCCAGATCCTAGAACCTGACCCCGCCCACTTATAGTATCTGGATAGCGACCTACGTGATAATCACTGGACTGGGAAGATGACTCGATTGACGGGCTGGAGGGAGCGCACAGGGGTTGACCTCTAGTGCTCCCCCTGCGGCATCACATCCTTTGACGCAGGCGAGGCATGGGTGCAATCTCAGCAGTGGGAACAAGAGGAGACAGAGAAGCAGAATTCCAAGAAACAGAGGAAGACAGACACAGACCAGACCGAGAGAAATGCAGATATGCAACAAGGTCTAAGCAGCAGTTTAGCTGGCCACTTCTCCTTCTCGTCATAGTGAGCAGGCAGTGTAATCTAGCAGCCGGCTCGTCTGAAAAACCATATCAAAACGCCATTTTATTGACCTGAATGCAATGCAATCGAAGGACGCCCGTCATAATTAATCTCTGATCATTAATGAGAGCCGAAGGCCGGGTCATATTGGAGCATGCGGAATCGCTAACAGGAGTGGAGGTCCGATCTTGAAAAGTGTTAAAACTTAATGCGATTTGATGTGAAAACCTTGGAACTTAATTGAACAGCGTTAAAACTTAATGCGATTGATATGAAATTGCCACATCCATGTCCCATCACCTTAAACGCCATCGAATGCACCTGCATCCGGGAACAGGGCAACATTTGATTGAGGACACATGGCATAAATTGATTGGAGTAGATATTTGTTTGGGCCACTCGCGCAGTGGAAATACGGACCCGAAAAAGATTAGGGCGAATTTGATAAGAAATTCATGTCACAAATCTCCCTCTGTATGCCAGCCCAACTTTGGACCCGAAAAAGATTAGGGTGGAATTCAATTGGTTTTCGCATCACAAAATTGGTCGACGTCAGCAGGCTATTTTGGAACGCGAATTTGGTTTGAATTATGGTTTATCGCCGTTTGAAGTCCGGCGGGCTCGACTTAAGAACAATTTTGTTTGATCCCATCTTATAAAATTTGTGTTGGTTTTCTTTGACAATACACATATTTATAATAAATCATGGGAATACCACACTAGTAAACATGTGGAAAAGTTATATAAATTATTGAGAACAATCATTTTTATGTAAAAATATCCAAATATGCTTTTGGGAAATAAGAATTCGAGTATTTGGTTCATATTGTTTTAAAGGAAGGAGTGAAGTTGGAGCCTCAAAAGATGCAAGCTATTACAAAATGACCTATTCCTAGAAAAATCAAGGTTCTTAGAAGATTTTTTAGACTTACATGATATTATTGATAATTTGTTAAGAATTATGCATGCATTTCAAGTCCACTCACATATCTCTTGAATAAAATATCATTTATATGGAATGATGAGGCTACTTTGGCATTCTCTCTTTTAATGGATGCCATGTCTTCTACACCAACATCGGTTGCACCTACTTTTGGTAAAACATTCATAGTAGAGTGTGAGGCACTAGGACAAGGAATCTACGTAACATTAACACAATAAGGGATATCATTGGCTTTTAAAAGCAAGGAATTCAAAGAAAATATTTGGTGAAATCTACGTATGAAAAATAAATGGAAGAAATATTACATGCAATAAAAAATGGGGATAGTATATCATTGGGAGGTACTTTAAAGTCAAGATATACCATGATAGCATAAAGTATTTTTGAAGCTATGATTTTCATTAGAATATTAACAAAAATGAGGAGAAAAAATGCAAAGTTTTAATTTTGAGATAATTTGCAAAAAGGGTAAGGAAAATTTAGTACATGATGCTCTTTCTAAAATATAAGAGGCCTCAAATTTATATCCAATTACATTTTCTATTCCTAGGTGGCTAGAAGAAGCTTGCCATAATGGAAAACTGACAATAGTACTAAACAAAAACTAAAATTTATAAAGGATGGGATGAACTCTATGGAGCATTGGGAGTGAAAGAGAGATATACTTTGGTGCAAATGTAGAATATTTTTATGCACGAAAGCATATTTGAATAAACAAATATTAAGGGAGTCCCATGTCTCTCTGATGGTAGGATGCAGGGTTCCTTAAAACATCTCAAAGGATGAAAAAATATATTTTTGGAAGGAATGAAGAAAGATATTCAAAATTTTGTAAGAGAAGGTCAGGTTTGCATAATAAATAAAAGAGAGATAGTAAAATCTCTAGGTTTACTTCAACCATTCCACATACATATTCAAAGACTAGAAGATATATCAATAGACTTTATTACAGGGTTACTGAAATATAAAGGTAAGTATTACATTTTTGTGGTCATTTATATAGACAATTTTTGTAGATTTTTTTTGTAGAGCTCAAAGTACATAAACAACAAGCCAAGTGGCAGAAGTGTCCGTGAAAGAAATTCATAGTCTTCATGGTTTTCCTAAATTAATAGTAACAAGAAAATTTTGGAAATAATTATTTAATATGAGAGGAGAAACACTAGCTGCCATGAGTTCTACATATCAAACACAATCAAATGGTCAAACAAAAATAGTTAACAAATGTTTTTAAGGTTATCTACAATGTTACTCTTTAGAAAAGAAATCTTAATGGATGAAGTGGGTTCGTCAAGGAAGAATGGTAATATGATACTACCTATCACACATCTACTAAAATTTCCCCATTTAAGGCTCTTTATGGATATCCAACTCCTAGTATCTCATACTTTTTGCAAGATAAGTCCAAAGTATAGGAAACAAAGTCACATATGGAAAATACTAAAGAAACTTTCAAAATTATTATGGAAAACCTTCAAATGACATGAAACATGATAAAACAACAAGGGGAACAACATTGAAGTGAAAGATAATTTGAGGAGGGTAATTGGGTATTTTTTAGATTATAGCATTATAAGCAATCTTCATTCAAGAAAAAGAAGAATAAAGAATTAGCTCAAAAATGTTATGACCCTAAATAATTATTCATAGGATTGCACAAGTGGTATAGAAGTTATATTTTCCTTCTTCTTGCATTCATAAGGTTTTTCATGTATCTTGCCTAAAAAAGGTTTTGGGAAAAAATATGCCAATGTAAATAGAACTTCAAAAATTAGATGAAGAATGAAAGTTGATTCTTGAACCACAAAAAGTTATAGATAAACATTATGTATCTCTTTGACATATAACCATTATGAAGTACCTAATCAAGTGGAATAATATTCCTCTAGAAGAAGGTACATTGTAAAATGATCAATTCATGATGAAATACCCACGGCTAAAGAGTTCGTTTGAAGTTTTGACAAAGGATTTGTTATATGTTTTATATAACGTGCGGCAGAATAGTTTTATTGTTTGTTAAGGTCCCACACAGTGATCAAATTTGAAGGGCAGGTCCGAATTTCAATTAGAAGGGCATATATCTATGTCACCCTTCCATAATGAAAAGCTTAAAAAAAAAACTTTTCAATTGACCACAATGAATTATTTTTACATTTCATTTTCAGAAAGACAAAACCATCAATCTTTATATTAATAAAAGACTGTTACATATACAACAATGAAGAAGGCTCCATCTTTCATTGCTTAAATATCTCATTGGAAATGTCAACATAAGTCTTGAAGACACTATTATAAGAATTTGGATACATACCACTAGGATATAAGAGATTCTTATGTGTCAGATTATGTAATGCAATTTTGACTTTGTCTCACAAGGAGCAGCAGCATGGAGGTCTAGATTTTTCTTATAGAACTTTTGTATTATTATTTGAAATGTTGTTTATAGATACGAAGAAAACAATGAAATTATGAGCATGGTGGACAATTAGTCAAGCTCATGATGCCAAACCATGATGATGTAAGTTTGAAATTTAACATTTTTACATGTTAAAGACAAATAGTCAAAATCAATGACAACTTAGTATGCGATAATTAATAATCATTCCCTGTTCACTTTTGTTAATAGGTTTATGTCACACGATGATCTCTCTTCTCTGGCATTTACTTGTATTGAAGATCACTATTCTAGGAATAAGGAGTTATTTTCTCCAAAAATAACCCCAGCCAAACATTGACAATGCATCAAGGATATCTTTCTATGCTTCATAAGTACATATGTTCTACTTCTAAATCATGTCTTGGAAGTGGTTGTTTTGCTGGAAATTATTCACCAGTTGGTTTCATACCAAAGTCTTTTTCTCATTTTCAGCATCCAATACATGAAAAAGATAATGGTTTAAAACAACAAAAATATTTGAAATTTTGCAAGAATTGTTTGGCACACTTTGAATATGAATTTTGAAGTCAAGTGCATGATGCTGTATAGGATCAAGTGTCATTTTGAATACCAAATGTTTCAAAAGAAACTTCTCAACATGCTACCCTGCAGTAAGGATTAAATGACAATATTGCATCAACTATTTCCATAATAAAAGTGCACCTCGGCCATAAGACTAAACAACTACAAATGTTGTAGATCTAACAAGACCACACAATCAAATGTATTCCACAAGGCCAATACCGTATGAAAAATGAAAAGGAGTTTGCAACCAAAAATACCTTAGGCAACTAATTCAATTAGATACACCAAACCATCAGCAAAAAGGAAAACCAGCCTACTCAAAAGGCAAGCGTTTACCTCCTTTGACAAAATTTTGAGTTCCGAAACAAGGGCCTTTATTGTCTTATCAATGCCCCTAGTAATTTGAACGAGGTTTGCACCTGCTGCAACAACCTAAACAAAAATGTTTCATTTCAAATTATTTTCCACAAATTTAAGATACAACCATTGTCAGTTTTGTATTTCCTAACAAGCTCATAAATTTTGACAAAAGAACCAAATTTTTTTAATACCTGATAGAAATTTTTTCACTCAAAAAATATCTTAGACTCAATAAGCCCAACCCAAAACTAAAAAACCAAACACCATAAGACCCTACAAAAATGAATAGATGATCTTAATCTAGTACTATCGACAAAAAGTTACCTTTACACCCTCACTTATTAAACCCTGTGCTGTTGAATTTGAACTTCAACTGCTGCAGCAGAAGGACGGATGCAGCAAAAAATTTTTTTTTTGGAGGTTGCTTGCACGCCATCCAGAAATTTAATTCAGCATTTAAAATTCCTGCAAGTTTTTTTTGTAGATGGCCGCAGCCATATTTCTGTACAGGATTGTATTTAAACACAACAACCAGCATTAACGCAATTCACCAACCATAAATTAAACAAACATAAATTTACCCCCCAGTTTTGTAAATTCAAAAGGAGGACACGTGGAGCACTAATATTGGATCACATGAAATTGAAGGGATTCTGAAAACCTGAAAAACTGGACCCGAATTTTTTATAAGGCACATTGGATTGAGAATTCGCATTACAAATTAGGCAGACGTCAGCATCCCATTTTGGAACACGAATTTGGTTTGAAATTCAATCTATTCAGACTTTTGAAGTCCGATGGAAAGGGTTCTTTAATGTTTTGATAGTTTAATTTTATGTATGCTTTAATATATACATATGTTTTAAACATATGTTATGTATATATATCATATGCGAAATGAAAGGTGGGCCATAGAATTTAGTTTTAATTTTATTTTTTTAAAAAGAGGGTTTATTATAATATGTTTTATATGTTATGACATATAAAAATAAAAAGGACAAAAAATATTGGTAGTTTTTTTTATAGACAGTACGTAATTTTTTTATTACACAGTAGTGTGTAAAACGTGAAAGACTGAGTGTAACTTTTTAAGTGTGTATGCACAGCTGTGCGAAAGTGAAAAACACAGTAGAGTGTTTTAGAGACAGAGTATGTTTGTTTTGAATAGACAATGAGTTGGTTTTATGCACTGCATTTTGTAGCAGTCATAATTTTGTAATCCCTCTTAGTGAGGAAGAAGTGTAATAGTTTTTTTTTGATTTATTGAAGGGAATAGAAGGTTTTTTTCAAAGTATTGAAACTCTGCCTCCTGTCAAAGAAATTTTTATTTTCTCTGTGTTAGAGGAAGGGAGATTTATTCTCCATTCATTGTTCTGGAATTTTTCAATATTCCAACATGTGCAAGAACAACATATGTTGTGGTTCCATCCCCAGCTAAATCATTTTTCTTTGCCGCAGCTTGCCTTACCAACTTGGCCCCAATATTTTCAACTGGGTCCTCTAATTCAACCAATAAAAAGGCCAAACCATAGCATTGAGATACATTTCATTACACTGTCAATAACAATAAAATTTGACTCAGCCATAACCCTTTCCTTTTATTTTTGTGAAAAGCTTTATGCATTACTCTAATGTGGCTAGTCCATAGGCCAAGTAGACCACTGGGTAACAAATATTTTTCCTTTCACCTTTGAGTTTTCAAATTATGCCTACCAAATCTAAGACATTTAAGAGGGGGAACTAATAAAACGTTAAAAAGAAAACCAGAGCACACATCTACAAATTACCTCCTTAGCTACTGTCACACCGTCATTAACTATTTTCGGAGAACCATGCTTTCTCTCCAAGAAAAAAATTTTCCCTTCGCCCCAAGGGTGACTCCAACAAGATCAGCAAGTTTGTTCACACCGCCTGCAAGACAAATTGACATTGCTTTCAGTAAGTGTGCAATTGAATGCCAGACCATATGCCAAAAAAACCCTCCATGAAAAATTAAAATAACACATTAAAATAAAATATAAGTGGACAAGGAAAGATCCACTGTAGTGAAGTTTCACGTGCAGGTGACCTTCCTTTAAACATAATTTTTTCTCTGACCTGCAATTTTTTTGTCACTGAGCCATCCTTGTTGAAGTACAACTCCTTTTCCATAGCTCTTGTATTAACTAACTTCTCTCTGTCGCGTAATCTCAGAGTCCCTCTTTTGCTTGAGCGATTAAAGGAAATGGGTGAAAAAACTGAAAGAGAAGACAATTGTCTGCCATAATTATCAAACATTGCACCCAACTTCTTCCCCTTTCCATTGTTACCCAATGAGGCAGATGTGGCAATTGTTGTCATACCGCCCAAAGCAGAGGCCATCTTCTCTTATGCTGAATATAGAATTACAAGATCTTCATATTAGTATGAACCTTAAAAAACATGACTCCCATTGCTAAAACCACTTTTAAGTTGTAACAGGCAAACTAAACAACTATCGCAACTTTTGGAAACTTCTGGAGCATTAAGAGAGAAACAACCAAAGAGAAATACAACCACAATCCTCATTTTAATGAGACCGAACTATATATTTGCATTAAGATAATAGAAAGAAATCACGACTATATTAAGGCCACCACAAAACAATCTTTAACCAGTGTCTCTCGCAGCCTTCAGGTTGCCATGCTAGATGTTGCATATTTTTAATTTAAATTCTTGACCTCTCGTGCCCATCTATGAATGCATCCAATGGGATATATACATCAAATGCTCCTTTATATCCCCAAAAACAAATTCCTTACTACAAGAGCACCAGTATTGATGGATCACCCCACACCATCCCACCCACTAGAAACGGTGAAAAAGGAAACCCGAGAAAACTTATGAAATATCTCAAGATGACTATATGGGTGGTTCTTATGAATCAACCAACCATTCAAAACATGCTCATCAATCCAAACCATGAGTATTATGTGACGATATTCAAGCAGGCACTGAATCAGATTTCTGAAGCTATGTTAGAGAAACCCTAAACTCTCACTAAAAATAGGTGAAATGTGGCACCACTCAGATATTGACATGTGCCAATTGGTACAAGTGGTAGACAATTGGCATGCTCAAACAACGAGGTGATGCAGGAATGACATGAGGGAGAAAATATGAGAAAAGCCCCAAATTTGGAGAACTAAAGCTCATCACCAACCTGAGATTGACAACTTTACATGATGTAACCTATGAAATTGTAAATGGAGAAATCATAGTAACAATAAAGTAACCTATGCAACAATAAATTTGGATTCATCCTGGGAGTGGTAATGGGAGAAATAATAGTGAACAACAGGAAACATGCAGAGTTGCTTACAATCAAATAGATGAAAAAACACATACAAAAAACCTAGATAATAATCATGAACAAGCTTAATATTGAATTATGAACTGTAAAGGAACTTACAAAATGTGACATTACGAACCCGGTCAAGCGCACAAGAAAAAATATCCTGGACATGACCCTGGTTGACAAGTTATATTGCTCATGATGCAAGAGGATTTGTACCTGCACTGCCAAGTCAATCAAAATCCATCATTATCTATACAATAAATACAAGTAATTGATGTAGTATTTTTTACTTTAAGATGCATTCTTATGATAATGTTAGAACATATGTTGAAAATGTCAAAACATACCTGAATAAGCTCCTCTTCGTTTCAAGAACAATTTATTGGAGTCGCATGAACTTGGAACAAGCCTCCCACGATCCGAAAGAGTAGCAACTAAGTCAACAGTGACTTTTTTGTTGCTACGCTGGATCAAGGGAGGTTTGCTCCAAGATTAAATTGCTCCAATAAATTATTCTCTACTAAACAGGGCCAACCACATGAAGGTGGAAGCTCTTATGGTCCCTCCCCCCCCCTCACATCACTCTCAATTCCCCAATACCCAATCTATATTTCATTTTTTACTTTCATGAGCATAAAAAAAAATATTCAATAACTAATAAAAAAACAATTCAACAAAAAGTACGCAAGGACACATTGCAATTAATGCTTGACATAAAAATAGTATGATAAATGAGTTTTTTATATAACACAAAAAACGTTCCAAGTATGGTAACGTTTGTCTTATAATAATACAATGTTTTACATTATCAAATTTTCTCTTTCTTCTTCCTATTTCTAAAGCTCCTAATTACATCATCAATATCATCATGCTCTACTCCTGTTTCGTGCCTTTCGACCCGCACTGCTGACCTAGTTGCATAGTCACGATGTCTGGTCTCATCTGGTGACGGGGCATCGCCTACAAAAACATATAATATTAAATTTTAATTGTCAGTTTTTAAATATCATTGAACTAGTTCGGTAATATTAATAAAAAAAATTGCAATGAGATTATTTACCTGGTGCACTAGTTGTCGCCGCCGACCTAGTTGCGTTGTCACGATGTCTGGTCTCATCCAGTGACGGGGCATCGCCTCCAAAAATAGATAATATTAAATTTTAATTATCAGTTTTTAAATATCATTGAACTAGTTCGGTAATATTAATTAAAAAAATTGCAATGAGATTATTTACCTGGTGCACCAGTTGTCGTCGTTGGGACTGTTGCCCTGTCTTCCTCTCTGGTGGTAAGATCCTCAAGGGAAACATTCTCTGTCATTTAAACAAAAAACGTTATAAGGACAACCATCAAGGTATAATTAGAAAAATTATAAGTGGAAATTAATTACCGTCACGGCCCTCACTGATAGTAGCATTGTCGACCTGGTCCCTACTACAATGATCAGGTTGCACGTGAGGATCACTACATCTGGCTCTAAAACTGGGTTATTTTCCTCGTCGGTAGTGCTGCTCCCCTGATTTAAACAAAGTTGTTAGACATTAAATTTATGGACGAAAAAAAACATATTGAAAGGTTAATGTTTTACCTTATCAGGCATTCTGGATCTTGGGACCTGCCCCAAGCTTCTGCGACGTTCAACTACGGCTTGATAGCTGAAATGGAAAGCGATATTTTTATCTTCCTCTGTAGTTTCTATTCCAAAGTCATCACCCTACATTACATATGATTGTGTATTTTTAATCATATTTGATAGGATTACAAAAACGTTGGAAGGCGATACAATTAATTATAAGATGTTTCGCTACTTAATTACAATTCTTGCGACTAATTTCAAGTAGCCGCCCTAGCCTAGCTTGTGAAGGCCCTTTTTTTCAATCCTAGCTTTGGTTGCCTTTGAGGTGTCAGGCAACCTAGCATCAAAAGATTGAAGTCAGATATGATGTAGCACACTTTTATTTTAGACATAGAGAAAATTAAAGCTATTGAATTAAAGTTTTAATTTACCTTGCGGGTCCAGTTGGCATTTTTCCTTCTTTCTTTGCCCTTTTCTCTTTTCCGTCATGGATCAGTGCTCTCCACTCACTCTCTGGAACTGTGAGAGGATGCACGTATCTAGGGTTAAATTGCAATTGCGTCCTATAGGTGTCCCTCGTATATTTCAAATATTTGCTGGCTACTCGAGCCACCACTATTCTGTCAAATGTGCCAACCCCAAAAAGGGCTTCTAGATAATCTAGAAGTTCTTTTTTTCAGGTTGGAATTCTGGGAATTCCACCCTGTGCGTATGGTTGGGAAAAAAATTACCAACGCATGGCTCTCCAAAAACATGTAGAAATCATTGTTTCCTACACAGAAAAAAAAGGTATTATCATTAATTTAAAAATAAAAATCATGATAAATATGTTTTAGATAGAGTACATGAAATAGTTAAAATATTAAAATTTACCTGGGAGTTGTACGTGCTTTATAGGGACACCTTAATCGTTCACCAACAACATGCCATTAATGGTCCCTGTGGAGCTGACACGTGTAGCTCCAGGAAACACAATAATGTAGTTGGCCATATCAGCCTCATCACTGCCAACACATTCAGCAGTTGGCTGGGTGTCTGCTTGGGCAGGGTGTGTTTCTTGGCTGGCACTTAAAGGAGTAGAAGGTGTACGAGAGCGTTGCTGGGAAATCTCTTGCCCTTGTGTCCCACTACCACCAACACAGGGTTCAGAAAGTGCCAGAAAACACTACATACAAAAGAAATTTTTGTTAGTTTAGTCAATGTAAAAATTAAAAATCAAACTATCACAATTCATCTCATGCAGAACAAAAAAAATATCCTTTTGTCTTTTTATTATTACCTGATATGTTTCTAGCTGGCTCATAAGTTTTTTTATCCTCTCTTATGTTTCAGGTGTTTGAGGCGCGTCTATCAAAGTATTAAATTCCGACCTTGCATCTTGTGCCTTTTTTCACAACAAGAGCGCTGGAGATAGGGATGAAGAAAGCTCTTCCTCAAAGAGGGAATCATCAGGCGTACCATGGATAGGTGTTTGCATATTTGAACAAAATTAATATTATTTCAATTATGTAAATAACTAAAATACCTGAAGATAGAGCAATGATGGCAATTTACATGTTCTTCTGCTGGCCTCTTTCCGCAATCATCCCGTCTCGAGGTTGTTCCTGTACTGCCCTGATCAGTCTCCCACATTGCGATAAAATTATAAATGTAAAAACTTGAAAAAAATATTTAACTTGAAAACACAAAATGAAAACTGAAATAATTTCTAATAAGACACCGGAAGACAGAGTTAGAGTTTCAAATATGCCTTGCATTGAATTCAGTCCTGGAAACATGTCATTGCACATTAAGGCACCCAAACAAGAGACGAGTTGACAATGAAGACTTTATTGAATATATTGTTGGAGAAACTTCTAGTAAACTTGTTGTGAAGACCTTGAGGACATTTTTGGAGCAACATTGTTGAAGCTGATGGTATAGCATTGTTGGAGACGATCTTGAAGGGCCTTGAAGTGAAGCTTTTGGAGCAGCTATTGAAAAATCCTTAGAGCATTTAAGTAAGGCACTTTCTATCTTCCATCACCTTTTTCCTTTCAATATCCTTTAAACGATTTTGTTGATATTTAATGTTTGAAATCACGTTATAATTCCTTGATTATATGTGTTTGAGGACTTTCCCTTTGAAATTACCCAAAAATACCCTGGCAATTTTATCTTTAGGATGCATGTCTGACCCTATTGTTCAATATTTTGATTGATAGTAGTAAAAATAGAGAGTTAGGGGGCTCTTGACTTGGTTTGGTTGGGCCATTAGATCCCTAACATCTACTAGGGAGAACCCCCCTTGAGTTGGAGGAGAGCTAACCCGAAGTGAAAAGAGGTTGGTGAGGTGACAATGGGGCTATTGAATTACACATGGTATCACACTTTAGCTTTAGGACTTTATCTTGAGAAGTGTGAGATTTTACTATGTCAATTCTCAAATTGTTTACAACACTATTGTTAAGAACTAATAAGAAGTGATGTTGAGGGGTTTTTGGGTATAAGAAACAATACCATTTAAAAACTAGGGTTCTCAGTCCTTGGAATTCCTTCACCTCGACCTAGGGGCACACTAGAATAATTTCACACTAAACCATGCAAAATTAAAAGTAACTTAACAGATCCATAAAGTAATAATAATCATAATTCCTAATTTCCTATTGTACGATATGATGCAAATTATTCAAACATGAAGAAATGAAGACATGCAATGTCTGAATTTCAAGATTGATGAACCAATACAAAAAGTTAGAAACTACAACTTTGATTCAATACTCTGTGTCCTAACTCCAGGAAGGAATCTAGTTTGTAGTACAGAACATGCATCGTGTATTATCAATTCTTAATTGACAACAATTAAAGGTCATCTACCTCATCAATTCCTTCCCATTTTGTGTTTTTATGTTATATTCCTTATAAAAGTGTCAAATTTCTCTCAAAGTAAGCAACCAATGAGTAAAATAAAAAATAGTTGAGATATGATTGAGAAATGGTCATTTATTTCTTGGAAGGATCTTCACAATTTCTTTGGTTGTTTTTCATCTCAAGAAACAAGAAATGACCTAAGAAACTATCGTGATGTAATATAAGAAACAACACGGTGCAATGGCCATTTTCAAAGCCAAATGATGTCCATTGAGAACATGGCCTTTATTTGGTTCCTGTTTCATAGGAGTTTCGGGTGGAACTTTTTTGTACCATTTCCAGTAGTAAAAAAGGAAAACCTTCTTTTTCCATGGGAAATAATTTACTTTTCCTTTTTCAAGATAATCTAAATCACAAAAAATATGAACTATATTGCACACATTCTTGGATAATGTGAAAGTGGAAAAGGAATACCCTACACAAGTGATGCACACATGTACATTTGAACACTAATAGATTTTTGTAGTTGAAATGCAATGCTTATTTTCATTTAAATGTAGGGGTTTTAAAGCAGGGAGAAATAATGGCTGCCAATTTAATAAGCGTTTCTTTGGGAAAAATTTAAATCTTGTATTGGGTGATGAAGATAATAGAGGGTATTGAATCTTGATTCTTGACATTGTGTTTAACTTGAATAACTCAAATGATTATAAATATCAGTGGATGAGTTCTTTTTCAAGTATGTCACTCAAAACTCTTATGTCAAAGCATTGTATGATGGCTAGCATTTTCTTGTTTCCCTTTCTTCAGTTCAATGTAAAAAATATATTAATATATTGGAGCACCAATGATAACTAAAATTGTTTGCTCTGCAGTATATCCAGCCCCAAGATTATGAAAATTTTTCTCAAGTGGAGCTATTGGTTATTGATGAAGCAGCTGCAATTCCATTTCCTGTTGTAAAGGCTCTGCTCGGGCCATATTTAGTGTTTCTGTGCTCTATTGTAAATGGGTAATAATTATAAATGAGCCAACCACAATCACAGATTTTGTAACCATTCGGTTTCCATGGATAGTGATGATGATATTAACCCTATATATCAGTGACCTATATCTATATGAGAATGATCTCAACATTGAACTTGATATGGTTGTATGGATGTGACCTTTGGTATGTCATCAGAAAATCCCCAAATATCAGAAAATCCCCAAATCTAGAGAACTAAAGCTCATCACTTTCGATCTGGAGTACTACCCTTGTGATAAATTTGATGACTTTCGATCTCCCATTCTCTACCACTTTGCACTTCACCTTCAATATAGATCAGACCAAGGGAAATTTGTTACTGGGTGTTGAGATGGATGAGTTTGTCGAACTAAAATCCATAGCTTAAACTTCATGAAACTGGTGGAGTCAAATTCATGCAAGCACAAACACATATTACACATCCTCTTTGAAACTCATCCGAAAGAACATTGGAAGACATCTAGAGAGAACCCTACAGCCTAACACAATCCAATGGAATTGACCAAAAAAAACCAAATAGAGTCAACCCTACTATAGGAGGAAGGGCTTGCAGTAAGAACTTACAATTTTGAAAGAGCTTAGGGCGAATGCTGTTCTGCAAGAGCTGAGGGCGAATGCTGTTCTGCAAGAGTTGAGGGCGAACGCTAAGGGCGAATGCAAGGCGAATGCTATTCTGCAAGAGCTCAGGGAGAATGCTGAGGGAGAATGATGTTCTGCAAGAGCTCAGGGCGAATGCTGAAGGCAAATTCTGTTCTGCAAGAGCTGAGGGCGAATGCTAAGGGCGAATGTTGTTCTGCAAGAGATGAGGGAAAATTTTATTCTGCAAGAGTTGAGGGTGAATGCTGAGGGAAAATGCTATTCTGCAAGAGCTGAGGGTGAATGCTGTTCTGCAAGAATGGAGGGCGAATGCGCGCGTGATATCGGACGTTAATGTAGTTTTTAATTAAATTGTTTTTATGTAGCGCGCATATAATTAGTTTCGTATTTTTATGTAGCGTGCATATAAGTGTCGTTATACTGACGACGGACAAAGCGTCACTATTGCGAAGGATTCCTCCAAACGTCGCAGTTGCGACACTTAGACATTGTGTCGCACTTGCGACGTTTGGAGGCAGCCGTCGCAAGAGCGACACTTTGGGGCATAGTGTCGCAATTGCGACGTCTTCCTCCAAACGTCGCAATTGCGACACTTTGTCTAAGTGTCGGTATTGCGACACTTTTCTCTAAACGTCGGTAGCGACGGTTTCGGGCAGGATTGAAAAAAATTGGGGAAATTTCCGACATTCGGTCAAAAGCGTCAGAACCAAGTATCAGAATTTCCCCCAAATGTACTAGTGTGAGACTCATTTTCCAGTTGTTACAAATGTGGCATTTAGCTACTGCGATGGGTAAGTCCTCCTTACTCCACGCATTTAAAGCTAGATTTTCAGTGAGGTTGCTGTGAATCATATCCCAAATCTGATCAAGTGTAGAAGCTTTATCCTTGAATATGCGACTGTTTCGCTCCTTCCAGATATTCCATATGAGGATGCCTAGAGTGATTTGCCATAATCTATTCAACAGGTTACTGTTAAATGTATTTTCCTGCCAATTTCCGATGGTTTCAATGATGTTGCCTCTAGCACGGTTAGACCGACAGTATAGGACAACAATTCTATCCCATAGAGAGTTTGCATGAGGACATTGGTCTAACAGGTCGTCGATGGTTTCTGAGTTGACCTGACAGAGAGGACATCTGGAGGGCCCTGCAAACCCACGTTTCAAGAGGTTCTCCCATGTGAGGATGTGTTGTTTACTGAGCAACCACAGGATGTTGTCGACTGGTCCTGGATCCCGCTGATGGAGGATATTATAGGATTCCCTGGTTAAGTAAGTGTCGCTTGGCATGTGCCCCCAGCGGAGGATGTTAGGCCCTATTTTGATCTGGATTTTTCTCTTTGTGCAGAGCTCCTCCCAGATATCAATATGGATTTAGGGTATTTCTTCTCTTATCTCGTCACTTTCTTCAAGTTTAATCTTTGTTTTTGTAGCATCGACACTATAATTTTGTTCAATAATCATGCTCCTCTCATTTTCTTCATATGTCGGTCTGGAAATTCTCTCTTTTTTTTGTTTCCCTTGCTGATGCCCAGTCTTTGAGCTACTCTAGTAGTATCTTGAGGTTCCTAGTAGAGTTTTTAAATTTCTCAAGGAATTTCTCCTATTGAGATATTTTTGGTCTAAGTTAAATCTAAAGAATAATGTTGGACTAGTGGTTCAACCTCTGGAATTTTATCCCAACAATAAAAACTTGGAAATTACCATTATTTAGACCCACAACTCGCCAAAATCATCACTTTTATACTACTATAATGTCCCTACCCATAATATATTAATAATATCCACGAAAATTTATGAGTTTATACAGTGTTACTAATTGTGGGGTTTTGACAAATAGTTTGTTCACAAAATGTTGTAGGTTGCTTCTCTATATTGGTTCTCAAATAAAATTGCACAGTAAATAAGGCACACCATAATGGAGTATCCAAATACCTTTGAATGATTTATCTTATACCCAGAATATATATAAAATGTTGGTGCAATGCCTACATAACATAAATTCACGCAAAAATAGTCCCTTCATTAACTAGAAATCAACCTACACAGAGAATTACAAGGATGGAATAACCTAGAACTTATTTCAGTATTAAAGCTTCAGCGTATCAGTCATATTTATGAGTAAACTCCAGTAGTAAAAACCCATAATTTCAAACCCCTAAATGGATATATAAATTATCTAGAACTTAGTAATCTACCCAGGGATATTCCAACAAAAATTTCAAGGCACAAGAGCAGATAAATACACCCTTGGAAGGCACCAAAATCAACCAAATATCTTTCACGAAATACACCAAAAATAATGAAGGTGTAAAACGTTCCCCTTGGTAGTGACTACATATAGCAATGGGGATGCATGTTCAGCACATTACACAAACTCATCCCACAATGAATAAAAAATCAACCTATAACATTGAATTAACCAAAAACCAAAAAGATGACATGAATCTCCTTAAACGTGCAATTAACTTAGCCTAAGGCAAAGGTCTTGGATCTGGAACTAATATATGTTTCTTTTTCTTCAATTCTAGTCATAGGAACTCAATTAGAAATTTGAAAATAATTCTTCCCTCTCTTCTTGACATAAAACCCTCTAAAATTTGTGCCATGGATATGGTCTAAACTGCTCTCATAAATCACTTAGCTTCTATAAATTAAGTGATGATATCATATGAAATTAAGGCTCCCTACTAGAATGAATAACCCCGCTATGATAACATAATTTGGATTCTTCTTGATGCACAATAAATTCGGCCTACTTATGGGAAAAATCAATCAATTGAATCTCTACAAATGACAAGCCTTTGGTAATGTATATTATGAGTGTGATAATCTAGTTTCCCTTGGATACTTGAAGCAATAGCTCAACCTTCCTTGATATTAAACTCAGCCCTCCTAGTTGTTCATAAAACCTACTTAAAGAAAATCCTGAATGATGCGATATGACCCCTCTTCAAGCTTTTAATTTGGAATGGTCGACTCTTAAATATTTGTAACCCTGCAATAAGCACAAATGAGAGACCTAAAGTAATCTCCCTAAAAGTTAATTAGGGTGGCACTCGATGTCCACCGAAATTAGCTTAGATTTTCGCTTGAAACTATTAAAACTCACTTGAGCTTATTCTCAATGTTAAGTAGAAATGATAGGAATATGATCCCTTTCAAATGAGTTCAATGCTCTATTTATAATTCTTCTTTGAGCCTCCTCCTAGCTTACAGATTATCCTTTTTCCAAATTATTTTATTTGTTGGGCCCATTTTCCACTAGGATACTTTTGCTGTTATTTTGATTAAAATAGTAATTTGCCTCCTTTTTTAATAAAATATTAATTTGTCATCATTCTACAATAAAATATTAAATTCCCTTTTTGCCATCATTCTCCACTAGAATAATATTTTTCCTTCCTTCTCCAATTAAATATTATTTTGTCGCCATCCCATTAAAATAACAATTTCTCCCTTCTCTCAAAAAATAAATACTTTCCCCTTTTTAATATTATCCAAAAAATTGCAAAAAACCTAAGTGATTTTTTTGCATGCCAAAAAATTGGGGACACTACAAAATAATTTGTAAAGGCTGAGAAATTTTGAAAAAACTGGAAGGAAATGATAAATAAATCTTAGAAACCTAGGGATTTGGCTCAAAGAATCATCAAAATCGAATCATGATGATCACCCACCTAATTAGAAGTAGCACTGATTGGATCTTCACTAGTTATTTTCATAGGTTTTCTTATTCCTTCTTCACATATATTTTTTGAATGCCAAGGATCTCAAACTCTTTTTGAATGTCAGTTCCTGCCACCGAATTTGATGATCATATTCGTTCTCACAAGTATTACTTGGAAATATATCTCTTCAGATTGAGTCACAAGAGAGTCGTTGAATTCACATAGACCGATGGATGGTGCATGCATCGACGCCCAAGCCGATGGAAGGTGCATGCATCGATGTCGTTAAGGTGTAAAGTCGCACCAGGTTGTTTAGGTGTTAAAATGCATCGAGTCATTAAGTTATAAAAATGTACCGCCACGTTAAAGGAAAACCGTAGCAGTGCATGCAACGCTTATCTGATCGTCTGGGTGGTAGTCGTCGATAAAGGGCACCTAGCGTTCTAATTGATATTGGTATTTTTGCGGTGCCCATAGGTCGTAGAAACGTACCAGTGCGTAGTAACTAACACACATTAGTGTGCATTTTCTATTTTTTAGAAACATCGACCCATGACAGTGCAATTATTGTGATTTTTAAATATTCATTATTCATCAAAAGTCGACACATATCTTATAATAATATTCATATCAATTAAATTTTTATTAGTGAATTTGAATTAATTTGTTATATCATATCATTAGATTTTGCATCTCTTCATTATAATATTTTATCATCCCGATATATTTAGTTAGTGGTGTAACATTTCACAATGACAATGGAGAATGAAATAAAATAAATTAGAATGTATTTTATTATATATATGTATGTATGTATGTATGTATGTATAATACACTTTGTTGTACAAAATGGGACAGTTATTGGTATCCATTTGTTTTTCAATTAGGACACTTTTTCCATTACATTAAACAAAATTTCTGATTTCACAGACAAATATTTCAAAAAATACAATGCCTTGCTTTGATATCCAAACATATTGATCATCATTCTTCGCTGGAACTATTGTCGCGGTGCGCCTTTCGCAAAGTACACAACGAATGCGGTGTGATAGGTTCTATAAACGTACCACTAATACAATAGAAATTTCATATGGTGCTTGTTGTCAACAAGGAGACCCGATGCGTTATATGTTAACTGGTGCACTGATTAACACAAACATAAATTAATGAAAAAATGTTTTGATCAAACAGTGTTTTTTGTCAGTATGCACCCGATGCGCTATTTTAAATAGTGCGAACCGATTAAAAGAATTGGGAATTTTGCTTCTGTGATCCATAAATTGTGTAAGAAATTCTTTCGGTGAAAATCACATGTAGGGAATTTTTGCCGACGCGTTTCGAACCAGCTAGTGTGGCTCATCATCAGGACAAGATGAGAATTTTGAACCAAAAAACCAGATTAAATAGACAAGAATGCTCCAACCAGCCGTTAGTAATATAACGGCTAGTTTGACTAATTTAATAAAATAAATTAAATTTCATCAATAAAACTATATGTTATTATAATAACATATAGTTTTATTGATGAAATTTAATTTATTTTATTAAATTAGTCAAACTAGCAGTTATATTACTAATGGCTGGTTGGAGAATTCTTGTCTATTTAATCTGGTTTTTTGGTTCAGATTTCTCATCTTGTCCTGATGATGAGCCACACTGGCTGGTTTGAAACACGTCGGCAAAAAGTCCCTACATGTGATTTTCACTGAAAGAATTTCTTACACGATTAAAAGAAATTGTGCAAGGGCCGACATGGATTGGGATCTGACTCCGAAAGCGGTCCCGTAGTTTATATGTGATACAACTATATATATAGTAACACAAACCCTATAAATCTAAAATTAAAAGCCCTAATTCTGAAGTCACATAAACAAGAAGAAGCAACAGTTTAATGTAAGAGTGGATTTTTTTTGTTTTCTTAAAATCACAGTAAAATTTTAAAATCTTACTATGCATGTATTAAACTATATATAAAAAAAATTTATTACCATAAAATTTAATAATTTTACTATACTACAGGGTTTTTGTGCTAATCACCAATTGTTTCAAATTTTAATTCTTTAAATAGTGTTGTTGTTTGAAAGTATTTTGCTGCTCCACAGTGCTCTCATGCTCTCTTGCTCCAGGTTTGTCTCTCATGCAAATCCCTCCCTAATTTTTTTTGCAAAAATAATGAAATAATGAATGGATTTTACTATTTAAAGAACTTTTTAATGAAATTAGATTTCCAAAAATAATTTACCACCCATCTTTGAATTACCGCTTTTTTTTTCACTTCAAAAAATAAAGTTGTGATTTTTTTATTTACGGATATTCAGTGCATTTGTTAACTATCAACACCATTGCGTCCATTAATGAAACTGCACCGGTGTGCAGTAACTAAAACACATCGGTGCGGATAATAGTACATTAGCACCGATAAAATTAAGTCCATTTTAAGGCACCAAAATTTATTGTTGATTTTGCTCAAATGTAGGGAGAAGATCTCATAATTATATAAAATGGAAAATGATTCAAAATTTGGCTTGTTCCATAATATTTCTCAAAGTCCATCATAGATTTCTCCCTATCCATCTCCAGACCTAATTACTTCATATTTTATTTATATTTTCATTATCTAATTGAATTTATTTTTTTATCCATGTTAATCAGCTGAATAAAATTAATGTATACAAATTTGCAAGTTCATGCAGATTGAGAATCAAATTTAGATGCACAAAATATTCAAACAACTCCAAAATGTTGGAAGCTCTTATCAGGAGCATCATACCGCAAGGCGCAATTGGTAGATCAAAATGGACACCCGCTTCACCCTGCCAATTGTAACATGCCATCTTCTAGCCAAAATCCTTGGACAATGATGGTAATAATAATTGTTTGGTATATTAATGTAATTATTTCAACATCAAACCAGTTAATCATGCATTTTCGACGTGCTTACTAATTGATATCATCGATTTTGTACTAATCATTTTCAAATTTTTTTTTTTTAAATTATTAGGATTCTAGTGATGATGAGCGACCTACATACCATTTTTCGTTGCACCCCGTGACAATTTCAAATAGAGATAAGCCCAAATTAAGAGAAAAACTCGAAGAGGAATGAAGAATGGTTGAATTAACCACCTATTCAATTCCCACTACGTCTAGATTCACCAATTAGGAATGAATACAGTAATAGTAGTTCTTCACAAGCTAGCAATGGAGGAAATCAAATAAAGTTTGGTATGGATCATTACTTAAGGGATATGACTGCCACGGAGACAATGTTGTTAGATGCATTCGAGAATGATTACCAGCTAGGGGATGATGCTCTTATCGAGGATACCTTTTTCAAAAGCCTTAAATTTGCTTCCACCACCCCTCTCTTTGGACCTGGTGGTCAGTCAAAGTCTACCCAGTTGGGGACAACGATGTTACTGTACAACTTGAAAGCAAATTTTGGCTTGTCGAATGCATGTTTCTCAAAAATTCTGAGGTTATTGACCATCAAGCCCCTTATATTTTGAGAAATATAATCACACAATGAACATTAAAAATGGTCAATTTTATGAACGTTAAGAATTATTGGCATCAATGTACATTTAATATTGTCCATGACTAACTACAGGTTATTCAAAGATAAGTTTCTTCCAATTGATAATGTCTTGCCCAATAGCTGCGAAGAGGAAGAGAAATTGTTGAAAATGTTGGGTGTTGAGTACATATCATATCATGCATGTCCAAATGATTGTACTCTATATAGACGAGAATATGTAGACAAAGAGATATGTTTGAAATGTGGGCATGACAGGTATGATAAATAAAAAAAATAAGGGAAAATCACGTGGTCCTCCTTTTAAGATATTGAGGCACATGCCTATAATCCCAAGGATTCAAAGGTTCTTTCATTGCAAAGAATTAGCTATGTTGCGAGGATGGCATGCCTCACACAGAAGTGAGTTGGGAGTTATGTGAATCTAAATAGATTCAATAGCCATGAATCATATGGAGGATACATGGTCCAAAAAATTCAAGGATGAAGTACGAAATCTATGACTTAGCATAACCATGGATGGTGTCAACCCATATTCCCTCCAGATCACCAACTATTTTTTTTGGCATGTAGTAATGATAAATAACAATATCCCCCCATGGTTTTCCGTGAAGAATGAACATCTTATGTTGGATCTCATAGTACCTGGTAGAAGACAAGTGAAGAATATGGATGTCTACTTAGAACCATTGGTAGATGAATTGAAGGAATTATGGGATGGGATAAATTTATACGATGTATCAAGACCCATCACAACATAGAGGAGTTTTACATTGTATGGCATATGTGCTTACACGACACATGATTATCTAGGCTTAGGAGTTTTCTCTGGTAAATTACATGTTTATTGATTTGTTTATATACATAACAATATTCTTTCACATATTAGTTATTTAATTTGTTGTAATTGTTTTGAACTTCATGATATTCTTTAACGTGCCATGCATATTGTATACAATAATTTCGCAGGTCTTGTAACAAAAGGGTATTATGGATGTAAATTTTTTGGACCTTCTCTGAAAGATAGATGGTCCAACGACCTACGAAAGCCAATGTATGACTACTCCATGATATTCCTCCCAGAAGAACACCCTTACAAAAGAGGAACATTCGCTTTCAATGGTAAACGAGAGAGAACCTAAAGGCATGCAATAACGAGACCAACTGAATGACTTAGAGCATCTGAGAGAGAGAAGGAGAATGAGTTCATAGAAATGTTCAATTCAAATGGGGAGCCTATGTTCGATGATTGAGAATTCTTCGACACCTATGTTGAGATATTTCCCATTGGGATGAAAAGGAAATCTATCATTTATAACCTCCCATATTGGGAGCATCTTAAGATTACCCACTTATTAGATCCCATGCATATATTTAAAAAATGTTTCATCTTATTTATGGAGGCATATATCACCGAAACATAAAGACACATTGGATGTTAGGAAAGATCTTATTACTTCAAAAACTAAAAAGAAACATTTTTCAAGATGATTAGAAAGTACATGATCAGAGGCAGTTGGTTCCTCTAATTGGTATTTCAAAGAACGTGATGTACCATGGAATTTAAAAAAAGATGATCGTTCTTTGGCAAAGGAAGTTATAATGGGTGTGAGGGTGCCATCTTCATATGGGTCTTCACTACGACGTTGCTTCAACGTGGATGACCATTTGTTTGGGTTGAAATCACATGACCATTTGAATCTTCTAAGAGTATGTATAATGTCAAAAGCTTGATTTTGTTATTTGTTATATTAATAAATTCTATCCCATGCAAGGATAATATAACATAACTAATTTTTGCATATTATTGCATGTGTTTATAACTTTGCAGTGTAATTATCCTTTTTTCGTGCGTGGGTGTGTGAAACATGAATTCCCCAGGACTTATGACATGCCATATCTAAATTATCTGAATTTTTACGTTGGATCACGTCAAAGGAGATCCATGTGGATAGAATTCCATAGTGGTGTCAAGAGATAGTTGAGATTGTTTGGATGTTTGAGAAGGAATTACCGACGAGTTTCATGGACTTGCAGGTTCATCTTCTAATCCACCTAGTAGATGAGGTTGAATTAGTTGGGGTGGTTTCTTGTTGTTGGATGTTCTTCTTAGAGAGGTACATGAAAATTTTGAAAGGTTTTGTTTGACAAAGGGAAAAACTGAAGGGGTTTATGGCATAGGGGTACATATCATATGAGTCTTTCTATTATGCTAGTGAGTACATCAAGCACATCGACAACAAACCAGGTGCAGTGATTTGGGCTGATGAAAGGGATGAAGACAAAAGAGAAGGGGAGATTCTATAAACGAATGGAAAAAGGCGTTTAATAAAGAGTAAGTGGCTTATAATTTTTCAAATTTACACAAAGTAAATATTGATGTTGAACTTCGATATAATTTATATTTTGATCTCATATGTGCTATATGTCGGTTTGATGTCATTAGCGAATGCGGAAATTAAAGAAATCAATAAATTCACTCTTTACAATTTCGAAGTGGCAAAACTGTGGGTTGCATTATACGAATAAAAGAGGATGAAATGGAATAGTGACAAGAAATAATTTAGAAAATTGAAGGGTAGAAGTGTGCCTTATCTCGATCATTTAAAAGAAAATATGCCAATTATATGCCCCAACAGTTGGGTTGTTGACCAAGTTAGAGAGAAATACAGTGCAACCGGTCGTTACCTGCTTGTTGAAGAGGATGCGCTAAATATAGGAATTCGTTGCAATAACTCAAAAATAATTTTTTATATACATTTCAAACTTAATAATTATCCTTTGAAATGTAACATCTATATTTCATATTTTAACAGTTGGGTTATTATAAGACACATGACACTATGATTTTTTAAATTTTTTATAGGTGCATGTGTTCCCATATATGTGGGCATATGGACACCATTTTCGCACAAAAAATGGCAATGATGGACACATGACACAAGACTGTGGAGTGGAAGTCGAATTCGATCAATATAGTCAAGCTAGCCACCGTGGTCAAAACCTAGTATGAGGGACGTTAGGTTATGTCGGAAAGATACAAGAGACCATTGAAGTGGACTTCTCTTTTTTCCAATGTGTTATTTTTAGGTGCGAGTGGTGGGACACCTTTGATCATAATAATGTAAAGGAATATCACATTAGTAGCCTGACATGTATCAACTCTAGAAATATGCGGGATGAAGCTAAGGAGCCTTATGTTTTCCCCAAACACTGCATGCAAGTGTTTTTTTACCCAGATGTGTTGGATATGGATTGATGGTTCGTATTGAGACATGACCCTAGATCAAAACATATTTTTGAGAACAATAATGTTTTCATTCCAAGTGAGTTGGAAGATAATGCGGGTGATCATGAGAACATAGAGTGATATGGTGCATGTGTTATTTCATCATTTATACTATTTAAGATGAGTTTTTATAAAGAAGATGGCGTAATCTTATAACTAAGACTCTTTTTTTTGAAACGTTATAAAATGTATTTTGAATTAATTGGTTTGCATTGTGTTAATGTTAAAATCATTTCACTTGATAATTTGCAATTATGTTGATCTCAAAAACAATGCACTGTATCAAGTTTTTTTGCTATGTCAATTTCTAATATAATACAACTACTTGATTTCTTTAAATGTGTGTGAATGATATCTTCAAAATTTTAAAAATTGTATTAATGTATACTGTTATTTTTGGTATGTAAGATCACAATAAAATAATGATAATTCTAAACATGAATTTATTTGCATTATTTTCTAAACTTTATTATGTTACAAAAATTCATATTATTCTAGATTTATTATTTTACAATTATTTATATTCATACAAATTTACAAATTTAAATTATGACAATTTAACAATATTTAAGGTATACATTTACTTAGGATAGTTATGGTTCAAAATTGACAATTAATTTACAATTTTACAATTTTACAACTTTAAAAATTTACAAATTTTAATAAAATTAAATCATGACAATACATATAATTACAAATACAATTTTACAATTTCACAATACAATTACAATTACAATTAGTATTCTAGAAATATTTTACATACAATTACAATTAAAATTACAATGAAAATTATAATTACAATTTTACAATTTTACATACAATTAAAATTACAATTACAATTAAAATTAGAATTAGAATTAGAATTAGAATTTGACAATTTTACATACAATTACAATTACAATTACAATTTTACATACAATTACAATTAAACTTACAATTACAATCATTTCACAATACGATTATAATTACAATTACAATTTTACATAGAATTAGAATTAGAATTTTACAATTTTACATACAATTACAATTAAAATTAGAATTACAATTTTACAATTTTACATACAATTACAATTAAAATTAGAATTACAATTTTACAATTTTACATACACTTACATTTACACTTACAATTTTGCAATTTTACATACAATTACAATTAAAATTACAATTACAATTTTACAATTTTACAATTTTACATACAATTACAATTACAATCACGACATAATATTTAATAAATATCATGATTTAATATTAAAAATAAACATCACTATCATGATAACCATCATACAAACATCGTATTCTTAAATACACATTCAAATTCGTTAACATCATCTAATCATCATGATCATGATCATTTAACAAAATACGAGCATTATATAACATCATCACAACACAAACATCAAATATACATCTCATGTCAAATAACTGCTATCACATACAGATCTATCTGCAAGCACATTAAATGAACATATATAACATGACCTAACAATATACACATCATGATGAACAACAACATGTAAATTAAGTACATCAAGATGAACATAAAATACATGCACTATATATATATATATATATATATATATATATATATATATATATATATATATATATATATATAGACACACACACACACACAACTGTAGTATAACTTCATATAAATGTAAAATATCTGGTGGTACTACATCAATACTAGTACTAGTTGAAGCTTACTCAGTCGATGGTGCAGCCTCATGCTCAGATGGATTACGTGCTTGCTCCAGAGGTGACTGTTGATCAGATGGTGCAGTCTACTCAGGAACTGCCTACTGATGAGTCTTCGATGGTGCAGCCTGCTCAGATGGACCTGCCTGCTCAAGAACATATGCCTGCTGAGTAGATGGCCATGTATGCTAAGGACTAGGTGTCTGCTGAGATGGTGCAGACTACTCAGAAGATGCGTACTGATCAGGACTTGATGTTGGCTTCTCATGGTATCTGACGCAAGGTGAAGGAGGGATGATAACTCCACTCATGATCATGATCATTCGATGAGCTTCTCTATCGTGCATCTCCATGACACCTATCCCTCCTAGCCACTAGTACTCTGAAAGCTCCAATGATATGATGCATAAGGGTCATCATATCGTGGGTCATGTCTCTCTAGATATTTTTGAGCTTACGATCAAACTGGATCTCTTTTATAGTAGCACGGAGGACTCCCGCATCAACTAGGAGGCGACACAGTCGGCTGCCCAACTCCATCTCGAATCGGGTGTCCGCCCTACGCCACACTCTTGCGAGTATCTACACACGAGGATCAGGTATGTCACCCTGATGATCTGCCACCCACGCCATCTCCTTGACAACATCTACACCTATATCATCCAGTTGGGGTGGAATCATGTCCCCAACGAATGTGCCAATATCTACAAAATATATAGTACACAACAATAATTAGACAATTTCATTAAACAATTTAATAAAACAAGTTAAAGAATGTGTTAGAATAAATTTTATTCTAATTAATTAATTAAGATAATAAAATGAAACTTTATTAATTTAAAGAAAATACTAATATTACCTCTTGCATCTGGTGGCTCATCCTGTGTGAAGAGGATTTTGGTACACCCTCGCTAATCCAAACCAGTGTACGGACATAGCACCATCACGAATGAGTGATCATCAGCACTGGCTAGCAACTCCACTGCATTGGTAGATATCTTGGATAAAAAGTCAGGAATTCCCCTATTGGGCATCATTGGCTCCACATATGAATCTGTACATGCAACATCGACCTACGAGGATGCCAAACAAATGTAGGCCTTGTCTCCAGAAACCTCTCGAAAAACAAACAAAATAACTTTGAAGAAAAAGGGAAGTTCAACCTCCCACATGCCTGAGAACGATATCTATCTAATGTTGTACACAACTACCGCAAAAATATCGTTGTCCATATCACAAGTCATGGCGCCTGAAATAAAGAATCGACATACAATAAAAGTGGGCAACTAATGCGCTGCTCGTCACAAGTATAGTGTGAAATGTTCATCAGTGTTAGTGAGAGGCACATCACCTCCTCTGGACCAAATGAAGTAATGCGAAACTGACCTCCAGACAACTGAAAATCTGTAGGAGAAACTATATCATCCTTAATGTATATTTGGGAGTACATCAACTCACTCCATGCTGCATAACTGATGGGGACATCTGGGAACTGGGGAAAATCCTGCCCTCTCCTAGATAGGCCAGTAATAAAATAGATTTCCTCCTATGTGAGCTCGTACCGCTGGCAAGGACTGACCCAAAAATCCAATCGGTGGTCATCCCACCTGTAGATCAGTTGTCCCAATAACCCACTATGCCCCTTTAGGGATTTAGAACTTGAGGAGGCCTACCTCCCTTAGGAGAAATTAGGCGGCTGCCGTAATAGGGCGAGGGTACAAAAGCCTCTCCCTCTCTCGTGCATCCCACAGTTGAATCACGTTATAATAGTCCTCCATATGCTCTTGTTGTTCCCTTTTCTCTCTCCGTTGACGTCGTTGAATGATTCACATAATAAATACATTTTCTTTATTAAATGAGAAATGTATGTATGTATATATATATATATATATATATATATATATATATATATATATATATATATTTTATTGAAAAAAACACACTCGGTGAGCCCAAAAAATAGTAATGCATCGTTACCGGTGCGTACTTATTTATTGTACACCGTGCCTAGTGCGCATGAAAAATGTTCGCACACCGCCCAACCAAGAAATATTTTTGTGCAGTGTGTTGAACAAACTAACCGCCCCGAGGCAGATAGTTTGGTCAACGCACCACCCAACATCAGTAAATGGTCAATGGTATGGTCCTGTAAATGACCGCATCGTTGACTATGTATTGATGTCGGGCGGGTGGTGTGTTAACCTAAATATCCACCCTGGGGCGGTTAGTTTGGTCAATGCACCGTTTGCTCAACAACATTCTATAGTCAACGGTGCGGTCGTTAACAGGACCGCACCGCCGTGTTAGTTTTTAAATTTTATCGGTGTGTGTTTTCTCGGTACCGCATTGGAACCCAGTGTTATTTCTGTTAATACTGTTCACGGTGCAACGTGTAAATTTATAAGCACTGAGAAAGGTGCGAGACAAACAACTTGAAAGCACTGCACAATACATATATATATATATATATATATATTTTAAATGGACAATTTTAAGTTAATTTCAAATTTTAATATTATAAAAGGTTTAGGTTTAGTCGAGGAGGCATCTTTGCTAAGGAATTGAAAAAAAAAAAAATTCCCACCATTTTTTAAAATTTGAACTCCACACAGTGCACAATGGATAATAGGAATGTGGGCAATGGGAGCATCGATGGCAGGGCGCCTCACAGAAGACAAACTCACATCGGTGCTTGAGAGGTCCTTTGCATTGAACAAGTAAAAATCACTTTTTTACAGTAGTTATTGTTATTTTTTTAAAGTAACCCTTTTTTAGTGCACTTGATTTTGAGACACACTAGGCAGTTTTATCAATGGCACATTTCAAATCGTTACGGTGTGCTAGATTATGGAGACGCACCGGGTTGGTTTGTACGTAAAGCACTAGTGCAATAGATTACGAAGACGCACCGGGTTGGTTTGTACGTAAAGCACCAGTGCGCTAGAGTACTTAGATGCACTGGGTGGGTTTGTATAGAAAGCACGGTGTCTCGATATGCTTCTAGCCAGATTTGGAATTGTTCCAGGAAATTCTTTGAGTTTTAGTTCCAAAGTTGGTGGTCAGCCTTAAACCACCACTAGTTGAGAGCTCGATTTCTTCCACCTTTTGGTTTGTGGTTTTTTGTTAAACCACCATTAGAGAGATCACATTCAACTATTGACTAATATGCATTTTTCCATTTTGTCTCTCTTCTTGGACTCGATATATATCATATTCATTAAAATTAATAAATATAATATTACTAAATATTTAATAAATTTAAGAAAATATCAATATTAAATATGATATGCAAATGACAACATATTAACTCTAGATCTACCAAGTACCTAGAGGGATCAAAGGTTTAAAGGTTTTCAGTTTAAAGGTTTTCATTTCAAAATATTTTATCCCTCTTGGCACTTGGTAGATCTAGAGTTATGATGAATGTAGACTTAAGTTATGTTGGGATAACAATAACTAAAAAAAATCATTCAGTTATACTCAACTTGTGAGCAATCAATAATTTTCAATTTCAAATAAAAATTTTCATAACTTATATAACATATATAATCAAATATGACAAGATGAATATAATCATATTGAAATAGCAATATTGAGAATCAAATACCATAAAGTGATGACAATATTATTGAAATACCAGCTATATATATTACATAAAATCTTAATTCGTTTATCTATAAAAATGTAATACTACAAATAATAATTTCCTATTTCTATATTTTAAAATGAATTAATACATAAATGTTATGAATAGCTTACTTTTACGACTTCCAAAAATTATCTTTTCACTATTAGAGATCAAACTTTCCTTGTGTGCGTATAAACGTTTTCTACCTAGGAAGCTCCCGCGCTGGTGTTCAACCCTGTCGGCGCACAACAACACTCTTAGTAGAGGCTCGCAACCATGGCCGCATGAGGGGGTTATGAACCCCTTCCTCCACTTCCCGAAGTCTCAGAATTCATAAAATTAATAGCAGGTCACAACAAATTCCCCCTCCCCGACTCGCAGCAAAAGTTCGTTAACAAACTAGACAACATCCCAACTGTGGAGCTCCGAGTCGAGAAAAATTGTAGGTCTACCCTGAATCTCGCTAAAAGAGGACTCATAGGGAATTTCACTAGCCTATGGCCATCTCCTAAATCTGTGGAATATTGGGTGTAGAGAAATTAGACACCCTTGGTCTCGAAAGGCATCAAAATCCACTTCGTTGGAAAAGGATTTTTCGTTTTTGTGTTTGAGAATGCAGAGGACAAGATCCTCATATTCAGAAATGGGCCATACTTCATGGGGCATTAAGGGCTATATTTAAACAAATGGATGCTTGATTTCAATCCTTCCCAAGATGTGCCTTCAGTTTTCCCAGTGTAGGTGCGCCTTCCCCACCTCCCTTTGCACTGTTGGACACAAAAGTCTCTTCAAACCATCGGAAACTCCCATGGAAGATACGTCGATCAAGAAATGAGAAAATACCAATACTACCACGCACACATCCGCATTGATGTTGACCTGGAATTAGGGTTACCAGAAGCCATAAAACTATCAGTAGCAAACTAGACCCATATCTAGGAGCTGGATTACAAAACAATCTCGTTCAAATGCAAGAATTGTCATGGCTATGAACATTTTGCCAGGAATTGCAAAAATAAGGCCAAAGAAGAAAGTGAGAACTCTAAGGAGGAGAAATGGACCATAGTACAAAAAGAAGCCCAGTCAAAATCTAGAGGAAAAGGGGAAACAAAAGGGAGAAATTCCCTAACAGCAGGGCAGGCTCTCGGGGTTGGGTGCTCCACCCCCTCATCGGCACTTGCCAATCCTAATGAAGAGGATAATACCACAACAGACCCACCAGAAACAATCATGAACAATAAGGAACAACCCATTCCCCCCACCATAGAAAAAAACAAAGAAGAAGAAATCCTCCCTGGAGCCACCCCCGACATATCATCCTCTCCCTCATATGCAGATATGATCAGAAAGAAGTCATGGGACTCGCCTTGCTCCTCAGAGGATGATACCTTTTAGAGGCCCTTGAAAAGAGCTGGAATAAAATCCCATATGGAAGCAAGGGAGGAAGAGTTAGAAAGGTGAAAAACACAAGGAATCCAACCCATAATCGAGATGTCCATTGGGAGGAACGCAAAAAAAAGGCCTCCCAAGGGAGGAGCTCCAAACCCCTCTATCAATAAATAATGAATTTAGTCTCTTTTAATTGTAGAGGCTTGGGTAACCCATCAAAATCTAAAGCCATCAAATATCTACTGAAAATGGAACCCTCATAAATCCTCCTGCTCCAAGAGACTAAAATCGAAGGGGACTCCCTTCTCGACATCAGCAAGAATAAATGGCAGAAGAACGCAGGAAAGGCAGTAAGCTCAAGGGGCTCCTGAAGTGGAATTGCAACCCTATGGATGGAGGACCAATTTCAGCTGGAAAACTCCTTTGAGACCCAGCACTGGATATTTACCGAGCTAAGGCATTGCACAAGTAAGTTAACCTTTGCTCACTTTAATCTTTACATTCTTGTGATTTATGCTGAGAAGAGAGAATTTTGGCAATCTCTTTCTGTCTTTTTAGATATCCTTTCCCCTAAGAACATCATCATAGCTGGATATTTAAAAATGGTGTTGGATTCAAAATAAAAGAGAGGATGTGGCATTAGCAGAGACCAAATTCTCCCTTTGGTCAAAGACCTTGTTCATCAATGGGACCTCATGGATTTCAAACCTAGGAGAGGTCTCTACACATGTTCCAATAACAGAGTTGGGGAGGATCATATTTCTGCCAAACTAGACAGATTCCTTGTCTAGAGTTCATTGCTATTGGAAAAGAAAGTCATCTCCTCCAAAATCCTCCCCAAGATGGCCTCGGACCATAAGCTGATTCTTCTACAGTTGAAAGAGGAAGAAAACTTGGGACCAATTCCTTTTAGGTTCAGTCCTCTCTGGAGTGATAGAGAAGGTTTAAAAGACATTGTTTGCATGACATGGTCCAATTCAGTCACTGATTCCTCAAGTTATGTATGGGATAAGAAGTTAAAGGCCATGAAACAAGATTTGAAAGAATGGATCAAAAAGCCATCCAACACCCCAAACATCCAAAGAAAGGAAGTAGTCCAACTGTTGGAGGACCTGCAAATGAAATTGGACATAAAAGGTATCACCTCTACGGATCTTTCAAGGGAACAAATAGCGCAAGCCCACTCCTACCGCTCCTTCAACATTGAAGAAGAATAGTAGAGAATTAAGTCTAGTAGCCTATGGTTGAAATCAGGAGATAAAAATACTTCCTACTTCCACCGTCAATTCAGAGCTCGCCTCTCTCGCAATCCTATTTCAGAAATTACAACCACTGATGGGTTGGTCTGCAAATAATTTGAACAAATCAAAGTTCTTGTTGTCTCTCACTTACAAAACCTTTACAGCAAAAGGTGCGATGGCAGAAAAGAGGACATTTTGGACTTCCTCTCCCATATCCCCTCTCTGGTTAATAGAGAGGACAATTTAGTTCTCATAAAACCCTTCACCGATGACGAAATATGCAACGTTGTATGGTCTATGGAACTGGACAAGGCTCTCGGTCCCGACGGGTTCTCAATCCACTTCTATAGGATATGCTGGGACATCATCAAAGTGGAGTTGTTGAGAATGATTAAAGGGTTCCTGGAAAAATCCAAGGTGGGGGCAAGCACTACCTCCACCTTCCTAGATATTATTCTAAAAGAAGTGAATCCAGACTCCTTTGGAAGATTCAGACCTATCTCACTCTGCAACGCCTCGTACAAAATCATAGCCAAACTCTTCTCCAACAGAATCAAACCGCTCCTCGAAAATCTCATCTCCATTTCTTGAGGAGGGTTTGTCAAAGGCAGAAACATCCTGTAAAATGTCATCTAGGTGCAAGAAGTTATGCATTCAAGCAACCAAAGAAAGGAGAAGGGAATTTAAATCAAACTGGACATGGCAAACACATTTGACAGGGTCAACCTGTCTTACCTCTATAGGGTCATCCTCTCCTTTGGGTTCTCCCCTGAGTTTGTCAACCTGATCAAAGCATGTACATACAAACCATGGATTTCTCCACTCATTAATGGCGACCAACCAATTAATTTCAAGCCATGAGGGGACTAATGCGGGGTTGTCCTCTCTCCCCTTTCCTATATATCCTAATGGTAGACTTGTTGAGCAGGATGATGACAATAGATAAATCTACAGGGTCTGCTCCATGATCACTAACTCATTCAAAGCCACCCTTCAAAGATTTTACAGTGTCTCTAGCTCTCTAATAAATGACAACAAGAGTGTTGTGTATGGTTGGAATGCAAAGGAGCATGAAATTCAGAGAATCGCGCAAATTATGGGCTTTGTAGGCTATGCTCACTGAGACAAAATAAAATACCTAGGGTTGCCTCTAACACTTGGAATCAACAAGAGATCCCTATGGGCAGATGTAGTCAGCAAAATCAAAGATAAAATAAAATTTTTCGTAGGTCATTGGCTCACGGATGGTGGAAAGATAATCCTCATAAAATCTGTGCTCTCTTCTATGCCCATATACCAATCCTCCTTTCTGCTGGCGCCCAAGTCCATCTCCAACTAGATCTCCAAACTTATCCACGATTTCCTATGGCAAGGTGGCTAATCAACGGAAATTTCACCTAGTTAATTGGGCCACTATGAAACGACCAATGCAAGAAGGCGGCCTGCAGATCAGAGATCCTACCTATGCCAACATGTCACTCAGCTATAAGATCCTGTGGAAGCTACATGCAGAGCCAAATCACCCAGTAAGTCGAATCCTTAGAATTAAATACGTAAAATATGCATCCCTTAGAAAATTGCAGGCAAACAACAACAAGAAAATTTTGCTGATATGGAACCTATGCAGGAGAGGAATTGAATTCTTCCAAAAAAAGTTATATTGCATCCCTGGAAATGGAAAGAAAATCAAGCTATGGAAAGACAACATAATGGGCCATCCACCTCTCTCCAGCTCTGAAGCACTTAATGAGATCCAGGATTAGTTGTCAAAACATGGTATTCGCAGACTAGAAGACATTTCTGAGTGGGACGAGACTGATAATTGGAAATATTGGGCCTTCCCCAGAACTCAGGATAATCTGCAACATCAACAAAATACACTCATAAAAGATTTAAGATATACTGCTTAAGTCCACGAGCTTGCTCCTGATTCATGGGGCTAGGGTACCTTTGGAACTTACACAGTTGCGCAAGGCTTCCTTATTGTTCAAACATAGCGTGAGATGATTCATCTGGCAAGCTTTTGGAGATTGGTTTGGGATCCTATGGGCCTCCAACAAATTAATTTTTTCTTTTGGTTCCTTATGCATAAGAAGATCTTGACAGGGGAAAATATGTTAAAAATAAGCATAGCAGGCCCTCATAGGTTTTCTCTTTGCAGGAACGCTCTTGAAACCTCGGATCATCTTTTTGTAGACTCTTCCTTTGCCAAATAAGTGTGGAAATTAACCCTTCATGGTCTCAATGTCGTTGCTACCTCTCAAATATTAGTGGTGGAATTATTTTCGACATGGAAGGAGTGCTACCCTCAGCTCATCTCTAGTAAGGATCTTTGGTTTTGTGTTTGTCACACCATCCCCAAGTTTGTTTGCTAGAAAATATGGCGAGCCAAAAATTAACAGATTTTCAATAACACATATTGTACTTCCCAATTAGTTGTTGCCAAAGCCAAATCCCTTCTTTTTGAATCCTTGAGAAACAAATACCATAAATATGAAAGCTCTCTCCTCCTAGAAGAAAAGAAATGGATGGGGAATTTTGTTTTCCGAGACAAATATCAAAACACAGTTAGACCCCAAGCCAACCTAGGATGGCATTTAAGGGACTCTGATGAAATATTTCAAGTTTAGTGGAGGAAGCAGGGTAAAGCAACGAAATTCTTCGATGGAGCCTCCAAAGGAAACCCCTGGACAACAAGAACTGGAGGTGTGCTCTACTCTCAGGATGGTACAAGAAAAGACAGTTTCAGTTGGGGCCTCGAGCAACGAGCACACAACCAAGAAGAAATTCTCAGCTTGTTAAAAGCTTGCCAAATTTCCCGAGAGAAAGGCATCAAATACTTCCAAACCTTTGGAGATTCTGAAATATTGATAAAAAACTTACATTTGAAAGATCAATTCAAAGATGTAGTCCTAAACAAGGTCATTTGAAGACTGAAGTTCATCTTGCTTGACTTCTCCTCTTTCCAATTCTTCCACATCCTCAGAAGCTCAAACAAAGAAGTTGACCACAATGCAAACAAAGGCTGCCTTCTCTCACAAGGTGATCTTAGCATAAATGATGGAAATCCTTCATAAAAATGCATACCTTTAGAGGATGAATATCATGTAACGGGAAGCTGGATAGTTCTCTTGTATCATTGGTTGATTTTTCCTCAGCCAACCAAATTTCTAATAAACAAAAAATATAACCGTTTCAATTAAAAAAAAATCTCCTTGTATTGAAACCCTAGACACCTTAACCTCATATAAAATATACCAAATATTAAATTCCTTAATAAAGTATAGTATAAAATACTAATAACACAATTAAAAAAAAATGGAAGAATTAAAATATGTTAAAAGTAAAAGTAATGAGAAATCAAAATTCTAACACAATTAAAAAAAAAAAAATTTTTAAATTGAAATGCAATTTTGTTTATTTTCAAATGTAAAGCAGTGGGCAAGATATAGTTTTGAAGTCGAGAAGAGTAAGATATCTTAGTTTCATCCTCCTTCATGATTTAATGCAGTGATGTGCCTACAGTTTCTTTGTTTGTATTTGCTTTGTTTTTTAAGTTTCACTATAAGTTTTTGCTTGGGTCGAGGATGTACTATTTGTACTAGGACTCATATATAGCATGGAATCTATCTTGATGATCGATAATAAGGGGTTTGAGGTCTTGTTCGATGATGGGAATGCAAGACTTAGACCAAGAGGCTCTAGATCCGATGGGTTAAAGACTCATGGTCCCTACAGGTTGACGGGAAAGCATGTGGATCATGGGAAAAGTAGCAGGTGAAGCAGGTGTAGGTGTAGGCTTCAAAAGGGTAGGTATAGGTTTCAATGAAAAAGGTACAATTTCTAGAGGGTCAGAGTGAGTCGAGTTCTGACGGGAGCTTGCAGGTTCAAAGGGATAATTTGCAACCCAATAAGAGTGCATGGTAATTGGGGAGAAAGGGTGCTCCTATAACTAACAAAAAGGAATAAAGAGGGATTTGAAAGAGATACAAGAGAATAAGAAGAAGCATGATGCTTCCAGTGATAGTGACACTTCCAAGAGAGGCGTAGTTCATGCTACACATATTGTTGCAGTGGTGACAACCAAGAGTTTGGAAAGTGTTACAAGTAGTGATGATGATGATGATGAGTTACTTCGACCTAGTGTTGGAAGTAGCTCCCTCGCTAAGAGGGGGTGTTGATTTTTTAGTAGCTTGGGAGGTAATCCAACCCCTAGGGTTTGGGGTTTGGAGGAAAAAGTGCCACAAGAGTCACTTGTGCGCTTAGAACAAATGCTTTGGTTTTTCACCCATCATGTTTTGAGGTAAATCCATGGAGCACTTGTAGAAATTATATACAAGATGCATGTATATATCCAGATTATCCTGATCTAACAATATTTATCTTCTTGCTAAATACAGAATCCTTCCACTGTTAATCTTTTGCAGAAATTTAAAATTCAATTGCAAACACATGAAGCAATAAAAACAATCGCACATAACACAATTGTTTAACAGGAAAGCCTGAATCTGAAAACCCCAACTATCATATATTATGTATCATGGATATCATGTAACAATCTCATACAAAGCTTAGTACATCAAGCTCTCAGTACAATGAATTGTCACACACTAATCATAGGAAATCTGCAAATCCATGCACTGATTTCTTGTCACCTGATAGCCTGCCTCCACTTCACAATCCCTGTTGAAGAAGACCCCTGAATGAATTCGAATCTACCTTGCTTTCACTACGCAATCCTCATTGGCAACTCCAATGTGTGTGTGATGCAATCAATGCATCACTATAGTCACAATAGATAGTCCATCTTGCCCTTTCACCTATCTCTCCACTGGGTCTCCACTGGAACTGACATGCACTGTAGTTAACTTTTTTATTTGTTCAGTTGATTAATGAGTTATTATTTGTGAATTAATTAACTAATCAATTCACTCCACTCTCACTAGTGTATCATTCAGTTAGACTAGATACAACTAGCTCAACTGAGTTTATCTCCATTAATTGAGTTAAACTGAATAACAACTCCATGAAATACTCTTCCAACTTTGTCATAAATTTTCCACTTCAGTTATATCTGATTCCTCCATGCATGAACCACTAGTAAACCCTAGGAATTGCGTAATTCCTTCAACGCACTGATTTGAAAAATCTGTATATTGAAATTAAGTGCTCCAAGAGAATAAGTTGATTTTTATTGTTGGATTATTATTAAGAGCTAATAATAATCGACACTTCTATTTTTAGATTGATGATCTATAAATAGACTTCTCCCAATATTCTAAAAATATAATTTCATCTATTTTTCCAACTTGAACAACCATCCACAAATAATACCCTGCAAATTCTGAAAAATGATCACCATGTCTAAAAATAAACATAGTATAAAAATATACTTACACCTAAAAAAAGCCTGCGGGCCCACTTAGTGAAGGTGAATTATTTTCACTAAGCTCATCAAGTTTTTGAATCTCAACACTCCATCTCAACAAGATAGGGATTATCCCTCACCCTGATCCTACCTCTATGGTATTCGAATTTTCTCCTAGTGAGCGCCTTCGTCAGAATATCTACATCCTGATCTTCTATAGGAATGTACTGAAGCAACATGATCTTCCGCTGCACACAATCTTTGATATGATGATACTGGATATCAATATGTTTAGATATATCATGAAACATAGGATTAATCCAGAGTTTAATGCAACTCTAATTATCACAATGTATCACTGTAGGATCTAAATGTGAACCGAACAAACCAACCAGGATCTTCCTCATCTAGATAGCCTCACATGCAGCTTGACTTGCTGCCATGTATTCTGCTTTCGCTGAACTGAGTGCCACGGATCTTTGTTTCCTGCTGTTAAGAAACTGTTGTAGATCCAATGCCGAAAATCCCTCCTGATGTGCTCTTTCTGTCTGTTGGGATGCCTGTCCAGTCTGCATCCGTGAAGCCATGCAACTTCACCTCATCCGTTTGTCTGTACCATAAGCCATACTCAGATGTGCCACTGAGATATCTCAGGACATGATTGCCTGCCTTCCAAAAGAGATTGGTAGGCTTAACCATTGCTTGTGAAAGCTGGCTCACCGCATAGCATATGTCCGATATTGTATTAACTAAATACATGAGCGAACCCACCAACTATCGATAAATAGTGGCATCCACTACCTCTGCTGATGTAGCATCCTCTTTCCTCCAATTTCCTGGAAGAGGAGTGTCGATAGTCTTGCAGCCTTGCATGTGAAACTTCTCAAGTATCTCCCAAGCATACTTTCCTTGAGACACAAATAATTCACCTTCCCGCTGCCATATTTCCAATCCAAGGAAATAATTAAGGAGGCCCAAATCCTTCATCTCAAACTCCTTTGCAAGATTTTCCTTGCATGAGTGTATCAACTGCTCATCACCTGTTAGTATTAAATCATCAACATAAAGAACAATGACTAAAAGCTTACCCTCCACCACAATTTTGTACAGGTTTTCATCTGCCTCACTCTTGGTGAAGCCAAGTCTAGTGAAATAGTTGTTGATCTGTGTGTACCAAGCACGCGGTGTTTTCTTCAGCCCATACAACGCTCTTTTGAGCCTACACACATGCGACTCACTAATGAAGATCTCAAATCCTTCAGGCTGCTCAATGTACACCTCTTCCTCAATGATCCCATTAAGGAACGTAGTCTTCACATCCATCTGATGAATGTGCTAACCCATCTGCGCTAAGAGAGCAAGGATGGTCCTTATGGAAGAATACCATGTGACAGGTGCAAAGGGTTATTCATAATCAATCCCCTCGATCTGTGAGAAGTCTCGGGCAATAAATCTTGCCTTATACTTCTCGACGCTCCCATTAGCAGCTTGATTTACCTTGTAGATCCATCTTGATCCTACAACTAATTATCCCACCGGCCTTGGAACAATCTCCCAAGCACTTTTTCTGACAATGGAGTCATACTCCTCCACCATGGCATCTACCCATGTGGGCTTCTGCATTGCTTCTTTAAAATACGTGTTGGAAATACTAAGAGGGGGGGTGAATCAGTATTTCTTTCAATTAGAGCATTAGTTAATCTTCAATTATTATCAGTGTTTGTACAACGATACCAGCAAACAAGTGGAACACAAATGCACACATTTTTTAAGGTGGAAACCCACTCCGGGACAAAAACCACCTAATGCTTTTCTAATAATTATTTTCAACTCCAATTGAAAATAAAGCTCCAACTTCCTAGAATCTAGAAAATAATTCTTCTCCAGCTCCCACTGGATGGACGCTCCAACGCTTGAGATTCTTCAGTAGTCACTGAACAGATGCCCCAACACCCAATGAGCTACAACTCACCCTAGCACCACCCTAGCACCCTATAGAAGAATAAAAGAAGAATGGACTCCCATACCAGGGAAAATGGTCCACTTTACAATGATATAGAATGATGTAGAAGAAGAAGATATACTAGACCATAACCCCAACTTTTACAAAACCACCTAATGATGATCCTAGACCTCCCAACACTGCCTCTTCAACCCTTGGCAGATAGACACTAGTACAATTTGTACAATAATGTATTTACAATGACTAAGTACAATGATACCTTTACAATGATTGTATGCAGTGTTGCCCATTTGAAGACTTCATATGATGAAATTCTTGCTGCTATTATGCACCTTGGTTGCTACTCTTGTCATGCTACCCTCTGCTGCACCTTGTTTTGCTTTTTTTCCATAGAAAGTCTGGTCCTTTGCAATCCTTGACAACACATGATCTAGCTTTTTCTTGCCTTCTAGGAGCTCAATATTGAATTTGGTTTATCTCTGTTATTTTAGATCATCAATATCTGATTTTCGGTCCTGTATTAGTCCTCTGAGTCTCAGGTCTGACCCAATTTGGATTCTTCAAGAGAGAGTTATACCCAATTTCTCACACTTCCCTAATTAGGGACTGTTTCAGCAGAGTGCACTTGTACGGCGTGCCATGTGTCACTGTTTCTTCATTTGCCTCTAAAATTGATAGGGAGAAAAAAAAATAATGTGCACTATCTTCCACTTTTTACAGAATTCCAATCCGATACTTAGAGAGAGAGTTATCATGATTTTACCAAGGTCACTTCTTTGAGATGAATTGCAGGAGCCTGCAAAAACCCTGACTTACACAGATCATATCGCCAAAAATGTGGCGAAACTTGATCTGAAATTTTTACTATATCTTCCTCAGGATTTCGGCTTCGCCTCATAAAAATTTCAGCTTCTTAACCTTCGTAGAAAAAAATTTAGAGCGAAAATTCCAAGATAACCTGTTTCAGATGGCCGAATCCCTTGCATAAGGAGGAAATGAAGATCACAATTTTTCTGAATGCTTAAGTTGAGAGGGGCTTCAACAAGTGAACGTGGGAGGGATCTTAGGAGCTTAAAAAATATTAATTATGACTTTTCAATGATCCATGCCCCAACCCCATGGGGTTTTAGCCCACTAACTGGGGGTACAAACTTCAAACATGAATATCTCTCAAACCGTGAAGAATTACATGGCGTGCCATATATGAACGGAAACATCTCAAGAAGTAGAAGCCATTAATTTGGTAGGTCAAAATTCCCATGCAATATTGGGTTAGCCCCTAGTGCTGCTTGGGTTGACATCAATGACAACCGCTGATCAACAATCTCCCCCTTTGGCATTGATGGCAACACAAGTACTCCCCCTGCGATCATGACACCTCTTACTACAACATTCTCTCCCCCTTTGACATCAATGGAAAAGTGTAACTCCCCTTGAAACACAACCATCCTGCGGACCTGTACACACTTCCACTCACGCTGACACACAACCGTCCTGCAGACCTGTACACACTTCCACTCCCCCTTTATATTCTGAAAAAGGAAAATCTAATGAGAACTTGGGAGAATCCCAAGCTTCTGGCAAAGATATTCCAATGCTAACGAATATTTAATATGTGATTCGTTTGGTGCTGCTTGGAATCTTTTACTTGTCCAACTTCTTGCATAACATTTGGTCGGGAGGCTGTTACATATAGAAGATAACTAATCATAGATCTGTACAACCTTTGATCCACATCCTTAGACGAGTCGTCAATGCTCAATTTGCAACCAAGTAAAGACATCTCTAAATCACTTTGCACCTTTGTAGCAAAATTCTTACTTAGTCGATCATCATTGCTACCAATTATTGTATCATCCTCTTTAGCTATTAGACATGCTTTAGTTGCTTCATCCAGAACATATATGTCGTTTGGAGCTCGACATGCTGTAGCCACAATTTCACCATACACGCCTTTCCTAATTTCACATTTCGTGGAGTTGAATAGTATTGTGTGTCCTTGATCACACATTTGTCCAACACTGAGCAGATTGTGATTCATGTTTTCAACCAATAGAACATTCTTGGCTAGAACATCTTTGCTTCCGAGAGTGACAGTATCTGATCCTATAACATTTGAAGATCCATCATTTCTAAAGGACATGGTTCCATCCTTCTTCTCTTTCAGAGATACAAATTTATTTCTATCTCCAGTCATATGCGTTGAGCAACCGTTATCAACATACCACATATCTTTGCTCTTTTGAGCCTTGAGAGCGAGAGCACAATTATCATTCTTCTTCTTCTTCCATGTTCGTTCATTCTGTGGCTTCGAGGATTCTTCTGGAGGATTTTCAAGTCTGCAGTCTTTGGCTATGTGTCCAAAGTTTCGACATTTGTAACATTCAATATTATTTCTTAAATGTTCAAATCTATTGATATTTCGCTGAGCGCTGGGAGTTTCATATCTGACAGATCTCCTGGAATTGTATTCGTTCCTAGGGTACGTGCGACATTCTACAGCTTTATGACCAAATTTTCCACATGAATAATAGTAGCCATAAAAAATATGTTGGTACCTGGATGGAAATTTTCATCGAGGAATTGTCTTCCAAGTTTTTTCTTGCGAATCTTGTCCAATGAAGTCTACATGCATGTCAGATCTCATAGGTTCATTGTATTTTGTTGTATAAGGTCCTGCTTCTTCTTCTTTGTAACCGATTCCAGTTTTGTCGTTGTAAGACCGTTGATTGTTGATGATTTATTCCAATGCCCTTGAGCTGTTGGCATAGTTTTGGATAGTTTTTCCTTTCTTCACATCCTCACGTAGTGAGACTACTTCGGCTTCTAATTCTTCCCTTTCTTGGTTGCTTTCTTCCAACTTCTTTTGAAGTGACTCTTCAATGCATTTGTGTTCTTCAAATTCAATTTTGAGACCTTGAACTTGTTCTTCAAGAGTTTTGGAACATATCTTCTCTACCTTGAGATCTTTTATAAGCTTGATTGCTTCCTCATAAAATTCTTCTATGGTCCATCCTTCTTCTTCATTGTTTGATACCTCTTGCTTATTGTGCTTGGCCATAAAAAATACTCTCTCATTGGCTTCTTCTTCACTATCATTGCCTTCATCGGATGATGAGCTATCTTCTTTAGAGAGAAAGTTCCTTTTGGATTATTGCTTGTTGAATTTCTTAAAGCCTTTCTTTCTTTTTGAGTTGCCATTACTTTTGTTTGGACATTTTGCTGCAAAATGCCCAACCTCATTACAGCTGAAACATATCAATGGAAGTTTACCTTTGAATTGTCCCTTACCAATTTGTAGTTTTCTCATGAAGTAAGCATATTCTTCATTTGAAAGACCTTCTTCATCATCTCCCTTTTCTTCACACTTGCAGGTGCATGTCTTTTCAATTGAAGGTTGTTTATCCTTATTGGTTTTCTTAGATGCAACGAACACAATTTCTAGATGTGAAGTACCCTCTTCTTCATCAAGTATTGTTTCATATGCTATGAGGACTCCATGTAATTCCTCTTTGTTGAGTTTTTCCAGATTTTCACTCTATTCTAAGACCGATACCTTTGGTTTGAATCTCCCTGGTAACGTTCTAAGAATCTTCCGTATAATAGTCTTCTCATAAACTGGCTCTCCCAATCCTTCCAGAGTATTGGTTATTTCATCAACGTATTGAAAGTATGCAGCAATGTTGCAATCTTCTTTCATTCTGAGTTGCTCAAATTTTGCTCTATAGATTTGAAGCTTTGCTTCTTTGACATTTGAGTCACCTGTATATATATTCTCAAGCTTGTCCCATACATTTTTTGTGGTTTTAAAACCTAACACCTTATGATAAGCAGATTCAATAAGTCCATTGATAATAATATTCTTTGCTTTTGCATCATTTACCAAATTCTTCTAACATTGTTCATTCGTAGTTGATGTAAATCCATTTTGAACAGTATCCCATACTTCGTAACCTTGCACCAAGAGATAGACCTCCATTCTTCCTTTCCAAAGTGCATAATTATTTTCATTGAATAGAGGTACACCATTCTTGGTATACTCCATGACCTCCTTCCAGCTGTTAAACTGCTACTGAAGGAACCAAGCTCTCATACCAATTGTTGGAAATACTAAGAGGGGGGGTGAATCAGTATTTCTTTCAATTAGAGCATTAGTTAATCTTCAATTATTATCAGTGTTTTTACAATGATACCAACAAACAAGAGGAACACAAATGCACACAGTTTTAAGGTGGAAACCCACTCCGGGACAAAAACCACCTAATGCTTTTCTAATAATTCTATTCAACTCCAATTGAAAATAAAGCTCCAACTTCCTAGAATCTAGAAAAGAATTCTTCTCCAGCTCCCATTGGATGGATGCTCCAACACCCGAGATTCTTCAGTAGTCACTGAACAGATTCCCCAACACCCAATGAGCTACAACTCACCCTAGCACCACCCTACCACCCTATAGAAGAATAAAATAAGAATGGACTCCCGTACCAGGGAAAATGTTCCACTTTACAATGATATAGAATGATGTAGAAGAAGAAGATATACTAGACCATAACCCCAACTTTGACACAACCACCTAATGATGATCCTAGACCTCCCAACACTGCCTCTTCAACCCTTGGCAGATAGACGCTAGTACAATTTGTACAATAATGTATTTAAAATGACTAAGTACAATGATACCTTTACAATGATTGTATGTAGTGTTGCCCACTTGAAGACTTCATATGATGAACTTCTTGCTACTGTTATGCACCTTGGTTGCTGCTCTTGTCATGCTACCCTCTGCTGCACCTTGTTTTGCTTTTCTGCCATAGAAAGTCTGGTCCTTTGCAATCCTTGACAACACATGATCTAGCTTTTTCTTGCCTTCTAGGAGATCGATATTGAATCTGGTGTATCTCTGTTATTTGAGATCCTCAATATCTGATTTTCAGTCCTGTATTAGTCCTCTGAGTCTCAGGTCTGACCCAATTTGGATTCTTCAAGAGAGAGTTATACCCAATTTCTCACACTTCCCTAATTATGGACTGTTTCAGTAGAACGCACTTGTACGGCATGCCATGTGTCACTGTTTCTTCATTTTCCTCTGAAATTGATAGAGATAAAACTAAAGAATGTGCACTATCTTCCAATTTTTACATAATTCCAATCCGATACTCAGAGAGAGAGTTATGAATATTTTACCAAGGTCACTTCTTTGAGATGAATTTCAGGAGCCTGCAAAAACCCTGACTTACACATATCATATCTCCAAAAATATTGCACACCTTGATCTAAATTTTTTACTGCAGCTTCCTCTAGATTTTTTCTTTGCCTCATAAAATTTTTAGCTTCTGAACCTTCGTAGAAACAAAGTTAGAGCGAAAATTCCAAGATGACCTGTTTCAGATGGCCGAATCCCTTGCATGAGGAGGAAATGAAGATCACAATTTATATGAATGCTTAAGTTTAGAGGGGCTTCAAAAAGTGAACGTGGGAGGGATATTAGAAGCTTAAAATATTAATTATGAATTTTCAATGACCCATGCCCCAACCCCATGGAGTTTTAGCCCACTAACTGGGGGTACAAACTTCAAACATGAATATCTCTCAAACCGTGAAGAATTACATGGCATGCCATATATGAATGGAAACATCTCAACAAGTAAAAGCCATCAAAAGCATTATTGACCTAGAATATATTAATTTGGTAGGTAAAAATTCCCATGCAATATTGGGTTAGCCCCTGGTGCTACTTGGGTTGACATCAATGACAACCGCTGATCAACAAGAAGATGGCTCTGTCACGATACACTTGCTCATGAGAGCCATGTATCCAATAAATTGGTCAGGTGACTATCTCTATCTGTGCTGTGATGTAGGGACTCCTACATTCTATGCCACATCAAGGTTCAGTCTCTTAGCTTCTGTGGTACGCTTTCTGCTTTGTCTGATTTTTGGTTCTACATGAGTGGACTCATCCACTCCATGAATCTCCTCCTGTGGCTGATCCACATCTAGAGGCTCATCTTTGGGAACAAGAGAAATCAAGTTCAAATTGTGAGGCTAAGGCCTCACCAGCTACAGCTCCAGCAACCTTCTTGTTCTTCTTTTTCTATGGGTAGTTAGTGGCGAGATGCCCATGTTCGTGACAGTGAAAACACTTCACCTTGGACAAATCCAGCTTCTTGCCTTTAGATTCAGATTTTGAATGGGATTTATTCCCCTTCCCTTTTGCTTTGGTAGCCAAAGCGAAATTCTCTTCATCATCATTCTTTGATGAAGAGCCATCCCTGGTATTCTGCCTTATGTACTCCTGCACAAGATCCGACCAAAGTCGCTCCCAATACAACAATTTCTCTCGTCCATTGACAAAGTCTTCGTAGCTATGCCAACTATTCAGAAGCCCAAGGAGAGCCAAGCTCACCAAGTCATCATCCTCAACTATAATTCCCACACTCCCCAACTCATCCCTACATTGGACAAACTTCGTGAGATATTTTGGAATACTGTCTCCCTTCTCCAATTTGATTTTTCCGAGCTTATATTTTAGCGCCAACTTCCTATGGTCGTTGCTTCTTTGGAAAAAATCTATCAAAGCCTTCCACATTGAAAATGGAGTGGCTTTCCCATGAATTCTCGACACAATATGGTCTTTCACACCTTCCAACATAATTCTTCTTATATTCGCTACCTTCTTTTTCCATGCGTCAAGTACTGCAACATCGCTAGAAGTAGGCTTAGGAACATTGTTATCGATGAACTCCTTCAGACCATTATCTTCAAGCACCGCCTCCATATTGGTCTTTCAGGCTATCTAGTTCGAGCTACCCTCAAGGGCATACTCCAACCGTAACCCATTGAAAGCCATTTCAATGAATACTCAACTATTGCACCAAGAAATTTCTGCAGCAAATTCGAATTGTCCACCAGAACAAAACTCAGCACCGCTTCAATATTGCAATCTCCAGTGATTAACACTGCTTCGATACCATGTATAAATTTATTAATACTGATAATATTACCATATTCTCCTGATCTAACAAATTAATATTATGTTAAATAAAAAATCCTTCCACTTAATTCTTTGCAGAAATTAAATCACCAATTACAAACACATGAAGAAAATCAATCGCACATAAACATGGTTGTTTAATGGGAAAGCTTAAAGCTCAAAACCCCAACTATCTTATATTATGTGTATCAATGGAATCATGTAACAATCTCATACAAAGCTTAGTACATCAAGCTCTTAGTACAATATACAATCGTCACACACTCTCATGCAGAAATTTGCATATCTATGCACCAATTTCTTGCCTCCTGACAGCCTGCCTCCACTACGCAATCCCTGCTGAAGAAGACCCCTGAATGAATACGAATTGGCCTTGCCTTGACTATGCAATCCTCATTGGCATCTCTAATATGTTTCAGATGCATTGAATGCACCACTATAGTCACAACATATAGTCCATCTCACCCTTCCACCTATCTCTCCATTGGGTCTCCATTGGAACTGACATGCAAGTAGTTAACTGTTATATTTTTCAGTTTCAAGTGAGTTATTAGTTGTGCATTAATTAACTAATTAATTCACTAAATGCTCACTAGTGTATCTTCAGTTAGAACTAGATACAACTAGCACAACTGAGTTTAACTCACTTAACTGAGTTAAACTAAATAAAAACTCCCATAACTACTCTTCCAACTCTTTCAAAACTCTGCCACTTTAGTTCTAACTGAGTCCTCCATGCATGAGTCACCAACCACACTAGGAATTGTGTAATTCCTTCAACCCACTGATTTGCCAAATTTGTTCACTGAAATAAAGTGTTCCAAGAGAATAAGTTGATATTTATTGTCGGATTATTATTAAGGGCTAATAATAATCAACATGCATCTATTTTTAGATTGATGATCTATAAATAGATTTCGCCCAATATTCTAAAAATAAAATCTCATCTAATTTTCACATTTGACCAACCATCTACAAATAACATGCTACTACATATAGAATATGCTCACCATGTCTAAAAATAAACATACACCTAAAAATAGCCTGCGGGCCCCACTTAGTGAAGGTGCTTAATTTTCACTAAGCTCATCATCTTGTTGAATCTCAACAAAATTTACAAATTTACAATTTTACAATTATGGTAATTTAAAAATATTTAAGGTATACATTTTACTTATGGTAGTTATGGTTCAAATTTAACAATTAATTTACAATTCTACAAATTTACAAATTTTAATAAAATTGAATCATGACAATACATACAATTACAAGTTTACAATTTCACAATACAATTACAATTACAATTTTACAATTTCACAATACAATTACAGTTACAATTTTACAATTTCACGATACAATTACAATTAGAATTAGAATTTTACAAATATTTTACATACAATTACAATTAAAATTATACTTACAATTTTACAATTTTACAAACAATTACAATTTACAATTTTACATACAATTAAAATTACAATTACAATAATTTCACAATACAATTACAATTTTACAAATATTTTACATATAAATACAATTAAAATTAGAATTAGAATTAGAATTAGAATTTTACAATTTTACAATTTTACATACAATTACAAATATAATTAAAATTTTACAATTTTGCATACAATTACAATTACAATCATTTCATAATACAATTAGAATTAAAATTAGAATTTTACATACAATTACAATTCAAATTACAATTACAATTTTTCAATTTTACATACAATTACAATTAAATTACAATTGCAACCACGATGCATACAATTATAATTACAATTTTACAATTTTAATAAAATTGAATAATGACAATACATACAATTACAATTAAAATTTTACAATTTCACAATATAATTACCTACAATTACAATTACAAATAAAATTAAAATTAAAATTAAAATTACAATTTTACATATAATTAAAATTAAAATTGCAATTACAATTTTATAATTTTGCATACAAGTATAATCACGACATAATATTTAATAAATATCATGATTTAATATTAAAAATAAACATCACTATCATGATAACCATCATACAAACATCTTATTCGAAAATACACATTCAAATTCGCTAACATCGTCTAATCATCGTGATCATGATCATCTAAAAAAACACAAGCATTGTATAATATCATCACAATACAAACATCAAATATACATCTCATGTCAAATCACTACTATCACATACACATCTATTTGCAAGCACATCAAATGAACATATCTAACATGACATAACAATATACACATCATGATGAACAACAACATGTAAATTAAGTACATATATATATATATATATATATATATATATATATATATATATATATATATATATATATATAATATTTGGTGGTACTACATCAATACTAGTACTAGTCGAGGCCTACTCAGTTGATGGTGTAGCCTCATGCTCAAATGGATGACGTGCTTGCTCCGGAGGTGACTGTTGATCAGGTGGTGCAGTCTACCTAGGAACTACCTGTTGACGAGTCTTTGATGGTGAAACCTGCTCAGTGGATGGTGCGGCCTGCTCAGATGGACCTGCCTGCTCAAGAACATGAACCTGCTCAGTCGATGGCCATGTTTGCTCAGGACTAGGTGTCTGCGGAGATGGTGCAGATTGCTTAGAAGATGTGTACTAATCAAGACTCAATATTGCTTGCACATGATATCTGGCGTGAGGTGAAAGAGGACGAGGTGGAGTAATATAATGATGATCACTCTCCTCTTGATCATGATCATCAAATGAACTTCTCTATTGTGCATCTCCACGATGCCTATCCCTCCTAGCCACCAGTACTCTGGAAGATCCAATGATATGACGCGTAAGGGTCATCATATCGCGAGGCATGTCTCTCCAGAGCTTTGTGAGCCTATGATCAGCCTAGATGTCTTTGATCGTAGCAAGGAGGACTCCTGCATCAACCAGGAGTCAACACAGTCCTAAAATATGTCCTAAAATATTTTAATTATAGATTACTTATTAAAATAACAAGAGTCAATTTACAATAAATATCCTCCTAACAAATCTATTAACTTTTTTCCTATATTAGAGACTAAGATATGACACTTTTCTAGAGTCATATATTTTGTAACAATATTCTATTTCTAAGTCTCTCCAATATTAATTTAAATATTCTAATTTAATAAATATTTTATCCTAGCTTTAAACTATGATATTTTTATGTTTTTAGATCATCTAACAGTGGTTCGTATTAATACATGACCCTAGATCAAAACATATTTTTTAGAACAATAATGGTATCATGTCATGCGAGCTGGAAGATAGTGAGGGTGATCATGAGAGCATACAGTGATATGGTACATGTGTTATTTCATCATTTATACTATTTAAGATGGGTTTTTATAAAGAAGAGGACTTAACCTTATAACTAAGAATATTTTTTTGAAACATTATAATATGTACTTTGAATTAATTAGTTTGCATTGTGTTAATGTTTAAATCATTTCACTTGATAATTTGCAATTATGTTGATCTCGAAAACAATGCACTGTATCAAGTTCTTTTTTTATGTCATTTTCTAAAATAATACAACTACTTGATTGCTTTAAACGTGCGTGAATAATATATTAAAAACTTAAAAAATTGTATTAATGTATATTGTTACTTTTGGTATGTAAGATCATAATAAAATAATGATAATTATAAACGTGAATTTATTTGCATTATTTTCTAAACTTTATTATGTTACAAAAATTCATATTATTCTAGATTTATTATTTTATAATTATTTATATTCATACAAATTTACAATTATGGTAATTTAACAATATTTAAGGTTTACATTTTACTTATGGTAGTTATGGTTCAAAATTGACAATTAATTTACAATTTTACAAATTTTAATAAAATTGAATCATGACAATACATACAATTACAATTACAATTTTACAATTTCACAATACAATTACAATTACAATTTTACAATTTCACGATAAATTACAATTACAATTAGAATTTTACAAATATTTTACATACAATTACAATTAAAATTATAATTACAATTTTGCAATTTTACATACAATTACAATTTTACAATTTTACATACAATTAAAATTACAATTACAATCATTTCACAATACAATTACAATTAAAATTACAATTACGATCACGATGCATACAATTACAATTACAATTTTACAATTTTGCATACAATTACAATCACGACATAATATTTAATAAATATCATGATTTAATATTAAAAATAAACATCACTATCATGATAACCATCATACAAACATCATATTCTAAAATACACATTCAAATTCGCTAACATCGTCTAATCATCGTGATCATGGTCATCTGACAAAACACAAGCATTGGATAACATCATCACAACACAAACATCAAATATACATCTCATGTCAAATAACTGCTATCATGTACACATCTATTTGCAAGCACATTAAATGAACATATCTAACATGACCTAACAATATACACATCATGATGAACAACAACATGTAAATTAAGTACATCAACATGAACATAAAATACATGCACCATATGTATATATATATATATATATATATATATATATATATATATATATATATAATGTCAAAAATATACAACTGTAATATAACTTCATATAAATGTAAAATATCTGGTGGTACTACATCAATACTAGTACTAGTTGAGGCCTACTCAGTCGATGGTGCAGCCTCATGCTCAAATGGATGACGTGCTTGCTCCGAAGGTGACTGTTGATCAGATGATGCAGTCTACTCAGGAACTGCTTGTAGATGAGTCTTCGATGGTGCAACATGCTCAGTGGATGTTGCAGCCTGCTCATATGGACCTCCCTTCTCAAGAATAGGAGCTTGCTCAGTTGATGGCTATGTCTACTTAGGACTAGGTGTCTGCTGAGATGGGTAGACTGCTCAGAAGATGTGTACTGATCAGGACTCGATGCTGCTTTCTCATGATATCTGGTGCGAGGTGAAAGAGGACAAGGAGGAGTAATAGTATGATGATCACTCCCCTCTTGATCATGATCATCAAATGAGCTTCTCTATCGTGTATCTCCACGATGCCTATCCCTCATAGCCGCCAATACTTTGGAAGCTCCAATGATATGATGCATAAGGGTCATCATATCGCAGGGCATGTCTCTCCAGAGCTCTGTGAGCCTATGATCAACCTAGATCTCTTTGATCGTAGTAGGGAGGACTCCCGCATCAACCATGAGTCGACACATTTTGTTTCCCAAATCCATCCTAAATATGGGTCTGCCCTTCGCCACACTCCTGCGGGTATCTACACACAAGGATCAGGTATGTCACCCCCACCATCTCCTCGTCAACATCTACACCTAAATCATCCGGTGGGGGTGGAATCATGTCCACAACGAATGTGCCAATATCTACAAAATATATATTACACAACAATAATTAGATAATTTCATTAAACAATTTAATAAAAAAAGTTAAAGAACGTGTTAGAATAAATTTTATTCTAATTAATTAATTAAGACAATAAAATGAAACTTTATTAATTTAAATAAAACACTAATAATACCTCTCACATCTGGTTGCTCATCGTGTGTGAAGAGGATGTTAGTACACCCTCGCTAATCAAAACTGATGTACAGACATGGCACTGTCACGAACAAGTGATCATCTGCACTGGCTAGCAACTCTAGTGCATTAGTAGATATCCTGGCTAGAAAGTTAGACAGGCCCCTCTTGGGTATCATCTGGCCCCACATCTGCATTTGCACATGCAACATTGGCCTACGAGGCTGCAAAACAAAAGTAGGCCTCGTCTCTAGAAACATCTCAAAAAATAAACAAAATAACTCTGAATCAAAAGGGAAGGTCAACATCCCACATGCCTCAGAATGAAAACTATCTAATGATGTACAAAACTACCGCAAAAAAATCGTAGGCCATATCACAAGTCATGGCGCCAGGAATAAAGAATCGACATAAAATAAAATAAGGCAACTAATGCACTACTTATCACTAGTATAATGTGCAATGGTCATTAGTAGTAGTGAGAGGCACCTCACCTCCTCTGGACCAAATGAAGCAATGCGTAACTAATCACTAGACAATTGAAAATCTGCAAAGAAACTATATCGCCCCTAACGTATATTTGGGAGTATGCCAACTCACTCCATGTTGCATAACTGATGGGGAAATATGGGAACTGGGGAAAATCCTACCCTCTCCTAGATAGGCTAGTAATAAAATAGATGTCCGGCTATGTGGGCTCGTACCACTGGTAGGGACTGACTCGAAAATCCTGTCGGTGGGCATCCCACATGTAGATCAGTTGTCCCAATGATCCATTGTGCCCCTTCAGGGATATAGAACTTGAGGAGGCCTATCTCCCTTAGGAGAAACTGGGTGGCTGACGTAATAGGGTGAGGGTATAAAAGCCTCTCTCTCTCTTGTACCTCCCACAGTTGAATCATGTTATAACGATCCTCCATATGCTCTTGTTGTTCCCTTTGCTCTCTTCATTGATGTCGCTAAATGATTCACATATTAAATACATTTTATTTATTAAATGAGAAATGTATGTATATTATATATATATATATATATATATATATATATATATATATAATTTTTATTGAAAAAAAACACTCAGTGCACCCAAAAAGGAGTAACGCACCATTACCAGCGCATACTTATTTATCGCGCATCGTGCCCAGTGCACATGAAAAGTGTTCGCACACCGCCCAACCAAGAAAATTTTTGTGCGGTGCATTGACCAAATAACCGCCCCGAGGCAGATAGTTTGGTTAATGCCCCACCCAACATCAGTACATGGTCAACATTACGGTCCTGTAAATGACTGCATCGTTGAATATGTATTGCTCTTGGGTAGGGGGTGTGTTGACCTAACTATCCACCCTAGGGAAGTTAGTTTGTTCAATGCACCGCCCTCCTGACAGCATTACATAGTCAATGGTGGGGTCATTTTCAAGACTGCACCTCCGTGTTAGTTTTTAAATTTTATCGGTGCACGTTTTCTCAGTATTGCACCGGAACCTGGTGCGGTTTCTGTTAACACCGTTCACAGTGAAGTGTGTAAATTTACAAGAAACACTAAGAAAGGTGCGAGCCAAATGGCTTGAACGTACTGCACAATTTTATTTTTTTTAAACGGTTAATTTTATGTTAATTTAAAATTTTAATATTCTAAAAGGTTTAGTTCTTGAGAAACAATTATATTACCTGTACATTTCTGCGTTGAGGAGGTATCTTTGCTGAGGAATTGAAAAAAACAAATTTTCCCGAAGTTTTTGAAAATTCGAACTCCACACAGTGCACAATGGACGACAGCAATGCGGGCAATGGGAGCATCGATGGCAGGGTGCCTCAATGAAGACAAACTCACATTGGTGCTTGAGAGGTATAGAGCACTGAACAAGTAAAAATGAGTTTTTTACGGCCGTTAATTTTTTTAAATTAACCCTTTTTCAGTGCGCTCGATTTTGAGACGCACTGGGTGGTTTTATCAACGGCGCACTGCACATCATTATGGTGTGCTAGATTATGGAGATGCACCGGAATAGTTTGTATGTAAAGCGCCAATTCTCTAGAGTACTTAGACGCACCGGGCGCATTCGTACAAAGAGCACGATGTCTCGGTATGCTTATTTATAGTACGCACTGGTGCTTTTTGCATAAAACGCATTGGTGCGTTATGCATAAAATGCACCAGTGCATTTTTTTCACACAAGTTCAGTTATGATATATTTATCAGAAAAAGAGGGGAGGAAGGGAGCTTCTTGGATACAAACACACTCCACACATCTTACAAAAAAGATTTAAATGTTGGGAGTGCAATGCTGCTAGAGTTCTGCTATTACTACTACTTCTTACAAGCCTTTCTGAGATGGAGACAATATCATTTATACTATATTGTCTTACAAACTTTTCAAGCAAGAGAATGCATTTTGTTTTCATAATAAACTATTTTAACACATAATAACCAACATACAAGACTAAGAGGCCCAGTGAGGGAGAAAGTTCATTTGTTGACTGTGTTTTCGCTTTCTCTATGGCCACTCCCTTGGTCCATAGAGTTGGATTCGTGCTCAGATATTTTGATGAGGACATCTTGTAGATAGCTGATAGTCCCTTCAAGGTGATTGCAATGATTTTTCGCCTCCATTAACTCATTGTTGCATTTTTTCCATTACTTTCTAAGAAGGGACATTTCCTCTTTAGTGCGCACCTGGTCATAAAGCATTTGATTCTTCAAATTCTCTATTACCACTCTGTGTGATTTGAGGAACGCACAAGGGTGGACCTTATCATCAGAGGGATCCATGTTCTTGTGGTGGGAAGGAGATAAGGTATTGCTCCATTTTTCCTGAGGAGAAGATAGATTTGTTTTGAAAGTATCTATTGTGGAGCCTTGGGTATAATAGGAATGTCTGATAGCTATTGTGAAAGGAAGAATGGGTGTTTTGCTAAAATAGAGTGGAGCAAGTGAGAGAGGAGAGTAAATGCAGGTAGGGATAAAAGTGTTGAGATCAAAATGAAGAGATTGGATTGAGAATCGAAGTGTCACTTCCTAGATCGATGTGTGAGAATAGCATAAGCACCTAATATTGAGATTGGTGCGTTGTGAAGGAAAGTCGCGCTTAATAGCAGATACAATGAGGAGCCGAGATGCAGAGGAAGATGTCGATCATGGAGCTGAGGGTGTTGCTTTGGGTTCCAAACATAAATTGTAGGTGCAGAGGATTGAGGAAAGTGAGGCAAATTTATGATGTAAGGAGTGATGAAATGATGATGGTTCACGAGAAGGGTGCAGAGATTTTGAGTTTGAGTACACTTAATCGGGGTGCGGAAAATATTTAGAGGATTTCAAATGAGTGGATCGAGGATATTTCTGCAAATGCGATCAGAGGTTCGGGTCATTTCTTGACTACAAAGATGTTGTCCTATGTATGGGAGATAAAGCATGATGGTGATAGGAGTGAGGATTTCCATCAAGGGATGGGGAGGAGAGTGATTTTCCCATCAATTTTAACCTATCCCATATCTTTGTTGACTCCTTCATTTGCCTGGATGTCAGCTTTCTTGTTATTGCTTCTTAAAATATAATAATAGTCTATCTTTCCAATTTGAGTTTCATATTGCTTTTCTCTACTTAATATTTGACAGAGTGTTGCATTATTTGGGTTACTGCCACTCACTATTTCATGAATGACAATAGAGGAGTCCCCAAATATTATCAGGTTGTGAATTTATCTGTCTTTTAATATTTTCATGCCCAAAAGAATACCATAAGCCTCTGCTCTGGTGTTGAACATTGTCCCCCTCCCCCAATTAAATTGAATAGGACTGGAATTGTCTCTTTGGGATATTACTCCATCAGCTTTAACTTTGCTCAGATTCTTCTTGGAGGATCCGTCGAAGAAGAGGTAGGGCTTGTTGAGGGAATTAATCCAATTTTGGAATTCTTCCTCCTCCTTTCTGATTTTCCAATTTGGATGTGCCTTTGTGACTTTTTCCATTTGTTGAATTGTGATCATGTTGAGGGCGAAGCTGATCCAAATTTTTTCATCATTCTGCAGTTGACTCATATCAATTCCATTTAATCCTTTAGTTTAGAGAAACTTTGTTATTTGACCCCATGCCTTTGAAGTCACTCTATTCACTGTTGGCTTTTTATTTTTAAATACTTTCCCATTCCTAGCAAGTCAGATCTGCGAGCAAAGGAAGGAGGGGATGTTGGCCCAGAACCTTTGAATTGTGGTTTTGTTTTTAAAGGACTGGGGATAGCTTCTCCTCCATTTACTTATGAATTGATTTAGGGGGATGTTGTAATTCATATTTACTTCAATTGGTGACATATTTTTCTCCCAACACTCTCTATAGAATGAACACTCTAGGAAGAGGTGTTGAATAGTTTCTTCTTCCTGCAAACAAAGGGGAAATTGAGAGGGTCCATAGATTCCCCTTTTTTAAAGATTCTCGGCTGTGAGAGATTTGCTATGGAGAAGGGTCCATAGGAATATATTGATTTTTGGGAGATTTTTCACCTTCCAAGCATACTTCGAATACTGCCATTCTTGCTGCCTTTTCTATTTTTGAACCTTGGCATAACCTAACTTCACTGAGTTGTCTCCACCTGTAGGAACCCAAAAATGAGTATCTTGAATGTTCTTGGCTATAGGAGTAGATCCCAGTAAGCGAGAGATCATGGAGTTCCATTGGTTAGTGAGGTCGATGGAAAATTTGGGTCTATCCCACTGTTTCCAATTTCCATCTTTCTCCCATTTGGAGAGGTCCCCCAATTTTGTGTAGCCTTCCACTGTCATCCAGCTCTTTAAGTCATGAACATTTGGATTGCTGCCCAAGGGAGGGTTACCCATGATGTTATCTGTCCACAAGATGATTTTTCCCCCATTCCCTGGCCTTGTTGAGATGTTTTCCTTCATCACTGAGATTGTGATGGATATGAGCTTCCATATTTGAGAGCATGATCTTATGGGAGGTCTTCTTTCCAATAAGTATATTCTTGGAGCTTTGAGATATTTTTCCTCTAAGGAATATTTCCACCATCTTTCTCCAGTGAGAAACCTCCAAGAAATATTGATTCTGAGTGCCAAATTCATTGCCCTAGGAGTTCTAATGGATAGGACTCCATTTTTGTAATGAGCAGTGACTTTGTTCCAATTGAAAAGACTGAATTTTTTTGTTTTAGATTTTCCTCCCTGCCACAAAAAGCTTTTAATGATGATTTCGATTTGCTTATGTATGCTTGATGGAGCTGCAATTAAGGCAATTTGATATAGGAGCAGTGTTGAAAGGATTGATTTGATGAGAGTGATTCTTCTTGCTTGGTTTAACCATATCATCCCCCATGCTTAGATTTTACTTTTCATTTTCTCAGAATACTTACTCCATATCTTAGTTTTTACAGTTTTCTTGGTGATTGGTAGCCCTAGATATTGGAAGTGCCTCCAATTATTCTAGAAGGGAATTTCCAATAATTTGTGACATTCATTGGAGTGTTATTGGAGTGGTGTTCCAGCCATATAAATAACCTTTCTCATTATTAATCAGCCCTCCCGAGACATCCATGAAATTGTTGAAAACATATTTAAATATTCGTGCAACTATGCAAGATGCACCTCCCATGAGAAGGGTATCATATGAAAATAATGAATGGTTGATCCTTTTGGTGCCTCTACTTCTGGTTAGGCCTGTCAAGGAATAATTTCTTCGATTGTGATCCAATTTTCTGCTTAGAGATTCAACCATTAGAATGTAGAGGAATGGAGAAAAGTGGAAACCTTGTCGGAGCCCTCTAGAGCTCTTAAAGTAATCACATGCTCTCCCATTTACAAGAGGGGATATCCATGGCCCAATAGTGCAAGCCTTGATAGTGCCTATAAAGTCTTCAGAGAAGCCAAATCTATTGAGAACAACAACAAGGTATGAGAGATTGACTCTAACCAATGCGTTTCCCATGTCCATTTTTAATATGAAGACTTGGTCATTGCGGGAGTAGCTTGAGTGATGGGCCTCTTGGACAAGGATTATATTGTCAACAATTTGATGGTTTGGGAAAAAAAACTCCCTGGTTTTCAGAGATGAGGGAGTGGAGGAGACGTTTGAGTCTTCCAGCTAATATTTTAGAGATGGTTTTGTAGGAAGCATTACATAGGGAGATGGGGAGAAATATTTTGGGAGAGGAAGGGTGGGGGTCTTTTGGAATGATGACAAGAAAGGTAGAATTTGTGAATCCTCCCACCTTTTCTTTTTGATGACATACCTTTTTTATTACATGCCAGAAGGTACGGTAGAAAGAGATAGGGAATAAATCTGGGCCCAAGGCCTTTTCTGGATGGAGGTACCATACAGTTTCCATTACTTTTTTTTCAGATACTTCTCTAGAGAGGTGTTTGTTTGTTTCTTCATCAATTAATTTTGGAATATGCATTAAAAATTCATTCGGGTTTGCTCGGATGTCCATAGCTATTAGAAGAGTTTTAAAAAGCTAGAAAAATTATTTTTTGATGTCTTCTTGCCCCTTTAATTCGGTCCCTCCTTCTCCCATGATTTTTTCTATATTATTTTGCATCATTCTTGTTTTGGTTGAATTGTGGAAAAAAGCAGTGTTTTTGTCCCCATATTGTATCCATAACTACCTAGACTTCAGCCTCCAAGTTTCCTCCTCTTGTCTGATGTTCCTATAAATTTTACAATGGATCTCTTTTTCCTTTACTTGAATTTCAATTGTATTGTCCATGTTTTCCATCTCCTATTGTATTTTTTCTAATTCTTGTTGCAACTCTTCTTTTTCTCTTTGTGGTTCCTTATAGTTGGCCTTTGCCCAATATTTCAGTCTTTCTCTGATGATATTTATTTTTGTTTCCCATATGAAGCTAGGTGACCCATTAATTTTCTATTTCCACATTTTTTTCAACCTCTTTCTTTACCTCTTCATGACTGCTCCACAACTGATTATATTTGAAGGGAAGATGACCAAATTTTTTAGCTGCTCCAAGTTCAATGGAGACCAGTTTGTGGTCTGAGGCTACAGATGGTATGATTTTAGAGGTGACTTTGTTGTAGATGGCCACCATGTTGTCCCTAAAGAGTATTCTATCAAACCTTTATTTGATGTTGACCTTCCCTAGTCTCTTGTTATCCCAAGTGTATTTTCCATTTTTGGGAGGAATGTCCAAAAGATTGCACTGCTCGATGATTCCTTCAAGGAAATCTCTATATGGATCTGGCTGAAAGAGGCCACCTCTTTTTTCTTCTAGCTTAAGAATGAGATTTAAGTCTCCTCCAAGGATAAGGTTCTCTTCTTGGTCTTCCATTGTTGTTTATTTTAAAGTCTTCCAGCAGATTTCTTTGTCCCTATAGTGGTTTGGAGAATAAATGTTATATATGCTGATTTTTTCCCCCATAGATGAACTTTCAAAATTTGTATTGATCCAGTGGGCTATCATTGTTGATTTCTACATTTTCCATTTTCCTTTTTTCCAAAGGGTGCAAATCCCTTTGGCTGCTCCATTTGCTGAAATAGCTTTTCCTTCATAATTTTTTATTTTTCTATGATACTGTCCATCTCTTGGCTGTTCATTTTTGTCTCTTGGATAAGGAGGATGTCTAGTTTTTATTTATTGATGAGGTCTTTTATGATATTTATCTTGAAGGGATGACCCAACCCCCTGCAGTTCCAAGGGACTACTATCATTATTTATTGTGGATTGAGAATGAGGGACCTTTCCGTTTTTGGGTCTGTTGAATTTTTTTCCTTATTCTTATTTCCTTTCTCGAGGTAGCACTCCATTGGCTATTGTGTTCCCAAGGTGAGATCCTTCACAACTGACTCATCTCTTAATTCTTTATTTGACTTCCTTCCTACTTTCTTAGAATGTTCTAAATATAGTAGGGATTCCTTGGAATGATTTCTTTTTAGGATCTGGTCAGAGGGGGGGAGGGGGGCTAGAGAGGATGGGGGGGTCCTCCAAGAGGGGTGGTTTGGAGGAAAAGAATCCCTGAGGGGGAGGGGAGCCCGGATGATGCAAGAGCATCATGGCTCCAAATTTTGTACATTTATTAGAATCTAGGGGGTCTTAAGCTTTCAAGGGAGTTGGTTCCCTAAGTATTTAATTAATGTAATTTTCAATGTTTTGAGTGATTTTATGTGAGACAATTGGAATAGGATTTAATTAAATATTGTGAGGCATATTTGTAAATGTTCTCAAATGTATGAGAACATGAGAGATTTAAGCTAGTTGAGATTTAAAAGGGGTTGTGAATCCTAGACTTAGGAATTAGTTGATGATTTTGTGGATTTAGAGGATTCTTAGGATTTAGTTGAGAAGATTGAGGATCTGAACCAAAATTGGTTGGAGACCCCTTTTGTATATATTTTTAAGCTCGAAGGTATTAGAGGACCATGATTCTTAGATAGAATAGGAAGTAGAAAAAGTAGAGTAAAGAGGAGAGAGGGAGAATAGAGAGGGTTTTGTTGAAGAGAAAAAGGGCCATGTAAAGGCGCATAAGGCCAAAGCCAGACTGTAAAGAGGTTTTATTTGTATCTGTACATTTTTTTTGATTAATAAGAAATTGAGATTCATTGCAACCATGTTTTTTTCTCTTTTATGATCCATAACTGAGCAAATCTGATTTCTCTGTAATAAATTGTTGTTGCATGAATTTTTATGGGTGTATAGCCTTTTACTGTGTGAAAAAGGACTTACTGTAGAAGAATTTGGGTAGAATCACCATGTGATTCCAGTTTTGGAGAAATTGGCAGAGAGTGAAGCTAATGGGAGTGAATGAGTGCAAATAACCTTTGTGTAGGTCAGAAGTAAAACAAATAAGATACTTGAATTCGTAGGTAGTGATTTAAAGCGAGCCTGTCAAGTATTGGCTTGGAAACAATGTGCAAGTCATTGCAACGAGTGTGATAATTCTGGATAAGATCCAATAACAAGAAGAAATCTCAGGAGGGAGTTAACGCGTGGATATAGAGATGAAATTATAGTAAGGTAGAAGTCAACTAAGACAGAAAATGTTAAGTTTTCCCCAAACCCTTAAGAAGATTTATGGAAGGAGAACTATGGAAGGTGTAGATTAATTTGCAAAGTCCAAAGTGAAGATCAACAACCCAGATTACTTCACAAGATAATTTGGGAAAGTTTCGAAGTGGACACGTGTTAGGTAGAGGTCCATGTGCATATCGCAGATCGCATGCGATATGGTATAACAGTTAACAACGAAGACTTAAATTTGTGAAATGTTGATTTTTGATGAAGCCCTAAAGGAAAGGGTTTAGCGATGCGATGCGATGAGGTAAAGGTTATAAAAGCCGATATGCATTATTACATATTTTCCGACGTACGCTTTATAATATTTTTTGCGAATTGAGAAATAGTATTTGCAGTGAACTGCGAAGTGGATAAATCAGTGAAACTGCGATAAATGTTGGAAATGCGTATAGTGGATATGTGATAAGGTAGTGTGAAGGGGCGGCCATGGTATAAATGTAAAACAAAACTTTATTATACGAGTTATAAACCAGAGAAACACTTTTTACAGGAGCTTCCGCAAAATCATATGAAGATTAAAGTTGGGTTTTTAAAGGTTCTTAGAGATATATGAACATATCCTCGGGTTTTAGGAAGATTAAGTCTTAGGTCTGCACATTTGGGTATTTGCAGCCATATGACTGCATCATTTTTCGTATTAGAGCAGGTTTGCTCTTCGAAGGAGAAATGAGGACAACAAGATTTCTTTGAAGAGAACAAAACAGGAAGATTTTCAGAGAATAAGAGGTGCAGTAGAAGTGAAGAGAAGAATTAGATCTGAATCTGATTGAGGTAAAAAAAAATGATTTTCTTATTGATTTTGAAATTGGTGATTGATAAATTGATTTTTGAAAGAACAGTAAAGAAATAGAAGAAAAATATACTTTGGGAGAAAGTAGATCGGATTTTTGAAGGACAAATTGAGAAAATTGTTTATGAAGGGATAGTGACAACTGCAACAGTGAAGGTAAAGTTAGCAAACAGAAAAGAGAAACTGCAACAACAACATGTGTTAAGAAAATTGGACAGTGAGGTATGGTCTTCATGTTTTCAATTAATTAATGATGAATTATTGATTGAAATAAATACTATGAATATGTTTGATGATTATAGCCAAGAATAGGCAGAGTTTTTGATGATGATGGCAATGAACTTATCCAACTAGATGTTGGAAGAAAGGAGAGAGGTGGCTGAGTGAAACAACCAGAGGAGCAACTAAGCTCTAGAAGGTTCAAGAAAGTGAACCAAGAGAGAGAATACCTCCGGAGAGATCAAGCTCAAAGAGGAAGTTTTATAGGGTATTGAGTAGCAAGAGGAGATTGCTACATGAGAAGGCTATGTTGAAGATCACCAATCGAGCATGGATGAGCTCATGAGAGAAATGATCATGGAGGATCATAGAAAAGGTTCATATAATTTCCATAAAGGTAATATGAGTAATAAAGAGTGTGAGATTAGTCTTACAGTGATGAGAGGACAGTTGGATATACTACAGGGATGGCTACAAGAGAAAGAGAATGAGGACGAAAGACATGGATGGAGAATGAGGAAACAGGTTAGATGGAACCTATTACAAAAGAAATGGAATGCCAAGATGATAAAAATTTTTAGAGAACTTGAACAAATACATATTAATTTGAAAGAGAAGGAGAGACTCAAAGGAATTGAGTCATATCAAAAAGGATCTCTTGAAACCCAGAAAGTACATTGTGAAAAATTGGTGCTTGAAGCATCAAATGAGACTGAAAGGTCTTTTATTTTTAAAACTAATGATTTGTGTATGATTGCAGGATGAACCAACTTTATAGTTTGTTAAGAAGGAGAAGAGTCTAAAATCTGTTTAGATTAAGACTGAGATAGCAAGATCTCAGAAATGAGAGGAGACAAAAAGGTCTCATGGAAATGTGCAGCAGAATATTGAAGTTGGAAACAGTGAAGATTGGAATATCAGATATGAGTTAAGACATGGAGATGAAGAAAAGGTATTTACTGTGCCTAATGAGTTTGGAATTTTTAAGCATGATGATTTAGACATGTGTGTAGATTTTGCAAAGGGAGAAGGTCGATCTGATGATTGGTCAACAACAAGTGAAGGTATGGAAAATTTTGTAAAGTTTCCAAATTATACTCTAATTGAAATTGTTGAGTTATACAGAAAGGTATACCTTCAAAGAATAAATTTAGAAAATCAGAGGATATATACTCAGGATGAATTGTTAAAGAAGGAAGAAAAGAAATTGTCACGAATGACAATCATGAAGAAGAGGGTAAGGATGTAAGAGTGGTAATAAGAGTTCAGAAAACCTAAATTACAGAGGAAAGAGTTCATTATTGTGAACTAGAGCATGGAGACATCCTTGAAACAGATGATATGGAGGAGAGACTAGCTGACATTCTCGTGAGCTCTTTGGAGAATTTAAATCAGCATATTGATGTGCTGAAAAAGGAGTTAGAGGAAAACCCAGAGCAACATACTGAGATGTTGCTAGAGAATGAAAAGGCAATGAGGCCTTATATTTTTAATTCTGATAATTGGTTTATGATTACAGGTTTTGATGAAGATGAGGCATACATGTCTCAAGTTGAAGGAGAGTTAGTTTTAGAATTGAAAAAGATTGGAAGTTGCCAGGTAAGGCATAATGATGAGGAAGATGTAAAACATGAAGATACAATGTTTGAATAAGTTGAATTGACTGTCAGAATCATTCAAGGAGGTGAAGGAAAATCACTTACGGTTGTCAAGGAAGAGGAAGAAAAATATGTTGGAATTGATGAAAATCATAGTGATGTATTTGAGAGGAATCAAGTAGAAAGTGAGTTACTAGAAGAATTTGAGTATGAGAAAGGAATTGCAGACAATGATGTGGAAATGTCTCAAGTTGTGAAAGAGGTAGGAGTAGATACTAGTTTTCCAAACTTGATTATGTTTGCTAGTATACAAAGAACACTGAATGAGTATATTACTACAGTCAAAGAATCAGAAGACAATTTATTTTTTGAAAGTAAATTTGTAGTTAGTGAGCTGAAGAGGGATGTTGCAGAGGGAGATATCTTAAGAGATATTCAGGAAGTTTGGGAGGTAGCAATGTTTAGAATAATATCTACAGTAGTATCTGGAGAAATCTCGAGAAAAATAGCAAAAGTTGAAGCAGGAGAAGCTAAAAAAAGAAGAAGCAACAAATGGTAGAGTGATTACCAATCAGAAGATAAACTGGACATGGAGATTGAAATAATAACAAGGTTGAGGATGAAGGTGTCTCAGAAGAAGACAAAAACAAGAAATCAAAGCATCAATAGTAAGGAAAATGCAGCAGCAAACTGTGAAAGCATAGCTAGTGGGGAAATGTAGCATAAAGTATGGAAACCTAGAGAACAACAACAAACAACAACATCAGCAACCAAAGACAAACTACAGAACAAAATTTGGGATCCAGGAGGAATTCCATCAGCATTGAAGACACATTATCTAGAGTTCATGATTGTTTTCTACCTTGGGAGTTTGATGCAGGAGCATCATGGTTCAAAATTTTGTACATTTAGTAGAATCTAGGGGGTCTTATGTTTTCAAAGGAGTTGGTTCCCTAAGTATTTAATTAATGTAATTTTCAATGTTTTGAGTGATTTTATGTGAGACATTTAGAATAGGATTTAATTAAATATTGTGAGGCATATTTTTAAATGTTCTTGAATGTAGGAGAGCATGAAAGATTTAGGCTAGTTGAGATTTCAAAGGGATTATGAATCCTAGACTTAGGAATTAGATGATGATTTTGTGGATTTATAGGATTCTTAGGATTTAGTTGAGAAGATTGAGGATCTGAACCAGAATTGGTTGCAAACCCTTTTGTATATATTTTTAAGCCTCGAAGGCATTAGAGGACCATGATTCTTAGATGGAATAGGAAGTAGAAAAATTAGAGTAAAGATGAGAGAGCGAGAAGAGAGAGGTTTTTGTTGAAGAGAAAAAGGACCATGTAAAGGCGCATCAGGCCAAAGCGAGACTATAAATAGGTTTTATTTGTCTCTGTACAATTTATTTGATTAATGATAAATTTAGACTCATTGCAACTGTGTTTTTGTCTCTTTTATGAGTTGAGTGATCTGTAATTGAGCAAATCTGATTTCTGTGTAATTTATTATTGTTGCATGAACTCTAATGGGTGTATAAGTCTTTTAATGTGTGAAAAAGGACTTACTGTAGAAGAAGTTGGGTATAATCACTGTGTGATTCCAGTTCTAGATAAATTACCTGAGAGGGAAAATAATGGGAGTGAATGCCATGCAAATAACCTTTGTGCAGGTCAAAAGTGAAACGAATAGGATACTTGAAGTCGTAGCCAGTGATTCGAAGTGATCCTATGAAGGATTGGGTTGGAAATAGTGTACAAGGAATTGCATCGAGCATGATAATTCTGGACAAGATCCAATAACAAGAAGAAATCTCAAGAGGGAGTTAACGCGTGGATACAGAGGTGAAGTTACAGTAAGGCGGAAATCAACTAAAACAACAAATGTTAATTTTTCCTCAAACAATTAAGAAGATTTCTAGAAGGAGAACCATGGACAGTGCAGATTAATTCGCAAAGTTCAGAGGGAGTATCGACGACCTAGATTACTTCACAAGATAAGTTGGGAAAGTTGTGAAGTGGACATGTGTCGAGCAGAGGTCCATGCGCATATCACAAATCACATGTGATATGGTATAACAGTTAATGGAGGAGACTTAAATTTGTGAAATGTCGATTTGTGATGAAGTGCTAAAGGAAAGGGTTCGGCGATGTGATGTGATGAGGTAAAGGTTATAAAATCTCATATGAAATATTATATATTTTCTGATGTTTGCCTTATAATATTTGCTGCAAATTTTGAAATAGTATTTTCTATGAACTGCGAAGTGGATAAATCAGCGAAACTGCGATAAATTTCATAAATGTGCATAATGGATATGTGATAAGGTAATGTGAAGGGGCGACCATGGTATAAACGTAAAAAGGAAACTTTATTATATAAGTTATAAACCCGAGAACCAATTTTTAAAGGAGCTTTCACAAAATCATATGAAGATTAAATTTGCGTTTTTAAAGGTTCTTAGAGATATATGAACCTATCCTTAGGTTTTAGGTAGGCTAAGTCTTAGGTCAGCACATTTGGGTATTTTCGGCCATATGGCTGCATCATCAGGGGTGGAGAGGAGATTTCAAAGGTAATTTGGGGAATGGAGGAGGAGGAGAGGGGAGGGTTGGGGGGGTCAGATGGATTGATTGGATTGGATAGGAGCTCAAAAGGGTTGGATCCTAGGAAAGGGGACGTTTTAGGGATGGAGGAGGAGGGTTGTGCAGAGGATCTATGGGTAGGAGAGAGAGGATCAGATGGAGGGGGTGGAGGGGGTGCAGGCTGAGATTTGGTTGCAGTATTTTTTTTTAACTTGTTCCCATTTTGGATCTTGAATTTCTTCTACATGCTTATCATTCTCTTCTTATTTTTTGCATCTATTAGTGAAATGGCCATATTCATGACAGCCTTGCACTTGAAGAGTATTTGCTTGTAATCTAGCTGTTGAATGTGCGTCCAGTTATCGACCTTGAGCTTGATGGCTTCCGGAAGTCCTTCTCCTAGATCTACATCGACACAAATCCTTGCGCATGCATGCATATTATCCTTTGGTTTGCTTCTGTCGATGTACTTTCCAAAAAAAATCACTATTTCTCTTACTGAGTCGTCTCCCCAGCAGTGCAGGGGAAGACGAGGCAGCCTGACCCATACAGGAACTGGATTAGGGACATCCAATTCCAGATTGAAATCAAGCATCCATATATTCAGATATAAACCTCTGGTGTCCATGAATTATGGACCGATTCTGAAGATTAGATCGCAGTCATCCTTGGATTCGAAGTGGAAGGTATAGTAACCTCTGCCGCAAAATCAAATGGATATTTTTCCCTGAGTGACTTGTGCCCAGTTTCGTTCTACCCATTTTTGGACGATCTTGGGGGAGGGCCATAACCCAGTGAACTTCCTGACCAACCCTTTTTCAGAAAATGATATCGCTGCTCTCCATGTAAAATTGGGAGGCAGGTTGATCTCGAGGATTGCTTCAATTTTTTTAGAAAATTTGGAGATAATAGGTCTGGTTCTCTGAGGGCCCATTGCGGCGATTAAAGAGGTGAAGGCAAAGGCAACTGAATTAGGTTGTGCATGAAGAGGAGAGACAGGGCCATCGCTGGAAGTGGCCTTGCCTGGATCAAGCTCTAGGTGAGCCATGAAATCTGGAGGCCCAGGCGATGCGATCAGGAGGCTGCTAGGTCAGGAGCGCGGGCTCACAGCGCGACCAAAAAATTCAATAACACTGATGCATTTTATGATGAGAAACACACCGCAAAAAAAACATTCGCAAAAACCTCCACCTGCCAACCTCCTCTAGTTACCTCCACTACAAATGGATATTTGGGCTACTTTTATAAGGGCTTCCTCAAAAAAATCCACTAGAGGATATTTTCCATGTAGTGAGTGAATGGTAGCCACATTATCTGATATGTATGGAATGGAATTGCAAAGGAAATGCTTGGATGCTGAAAAATATTTAATTGATTGATGACTTATGTTGCGTTGAAAAACCAAGAAATAAATAATAATAATAATATTATAAAAATCAGCTTCTAGAAAACTACTCTACATTTCAAACATTTGACTTGAGGCTGCTTTGTAAATTGTTTCATTTTTGGTTGAAGTTAGTTTAATGTAAAATGGCTCAAATCAATAGCATTTTAGAGTTACTAAACAATCTCATATTTTCTACTACTGGGCAAACAATGAATATCAACAAAGTCACTATTGTTTATGTTAGAATCTATCTACATCATTCATGGACATGAGATGATTTGGTTTCTCCAACATGAGTCTCAGCTACAATGAGATGAACTACAAAAGAAGAGTTGTAATTTTGAGCTAGTTCATGTTCATAAAAAAATGTGTTTGAGCTTTAATTCCATGAGGAGTTGAAGATTGATCAAAATAATGGAGCCATTTCAAGTGTGTATTTGCATGCAGATGTGAAGGTTCAAATTTCAGTTCCCAATTCCTTCATCACGCTATGGGAATAAATTGTGAATAACAAGCATAGAACTATTCTCGGATATGACAATGATGTGTCATTTCATATTTTAGAATATTCCAAGCCCATCTAGTTTCAAAACGTTGGATTTATTCACGATGATCCATCTTCATGTGCTCTTGTTTCATAGCACCCACATATTTTCAAATGTCAACATTGTGATCGGGTTGGCCATATGAAAGATCAATTTCTTTATCTTCACCCTTGTGAGTGTTGTGGTAAACACACTCATCATTTAGATAAATGTTCCATAAACAAAACTCTTGCAAGAAAAAATATTCAACTTAGACAGATTGCTTATTGGAAATGGTATTCAATAATCAAGAAGATATAATGATCATACCACATAATTTATTCTCTAGTATTGGCTAATAATTTAGTGCAGACTTCTTCATCTTCTCACCGGGTATCTAATAAGGGGGAATTGATGTTGAGTTACTAGCTTTGAAGATTCATCAAGTGAGGTTGAGCCACATCCTGAACATGTTGTTTGAAGTACAACGAGAGACATCCATAGCGAAATTCAGAGTTGTAGCGAGAGACAAAGCAATGCCCCATGAGCATGTCTTTCATTGGTGGCCTTCCTTAAACCACACAAGTTGAGACCTCCCTTTTTAGGTTGAGGTTCTCCCTTTCTTTTCTATAGGTTGATACGTTCCTTTTTAGGTTGAAGTTATGCATTTTCTTCTCTATGTGTTGATACCTTCCTTTTCTAGGTTGAAGGTCTCCCTTTTGAGAAAATTACAAACACTTCCTCTAGAAGAAGACTTCAACTTCTAGCTAGATTTGGAATTGTTCAAGGAACTTCTTTGAGTTTTAGTTCCAAATTTGGCAGTTAGCCTTAAACCACCACTAGTTGAGACCTTGATTTCTCCCACCTTTTCATTTGTGTTTTTTTGTTAAACCAACATTAGAGAGAGCACATTCAACTATTGACTAATATGCATTTTTTCATTTTAGCTCTCTTCTTGGACTCGATTTATATATATATTAAATATTACTAAATATTTAATCAATTTAAGAAAATATCAATATTAAATATGATGTTCAAATGACAACATCTTAACTCTAGATCTACCAAGTACCTAGAGGGATCAAATCACTTTTCAGCTTACAAGTTTTCATTTCAAAATATTTGATCCCTCTCGACACTTGGTAGATCTAGAGTTATGATGGATGTAGACTTAAGTTATGTTTGGATAAAAAGAACTAAAAAAAATCATTCAACAAAATTCATTCAGTTATACTCAACTTGTGAGAAATCAATTATTTCCAATTTCAAAAAAAAAAATTCATAACTTATATAACATACATAATCGAATATGACAAGATGAATATAATAATATTGAAATAGAAATATTGAGAATCAAATACCATAAAGTAATGACAATATTATTGAAACAAGGACTACATATAGCAACAAGGATGTATCTTCAACACATTATAAATGGCCACAAACTCATCCCACAATGAATAAAAACTCAACCTCTAACATTGACTTAACCAAAAACCACAAAGATGATATGAACCTCATTAAATGTGCACTAAACTCAGCCTAAGGAAAATGTCTTGGATATGGAACTAATATATGTTTCTTTTTCTTCAATTTTGGTCATAGGAACTCAATTAGAAATTTGAAAATAATTATTCCCTCTATTCTTGACATAAAGCCCTCTAAAATTTGTACCATGGATATGGTCTAAAATTCTCCCATAAATCACCCAGCCTCTATAAATTAAGTGATGGTATCATATGAAATTCAGGCTCCCTACTGGAATGAATACTCCCTCTATAATAACAGAAATTGGCTTCTTCCTGATGCACAATAAATTCGGCCTACTTCTAGGAAAAATCAGTCAATTCGATCTCAACAAATGAAAAGTCTTTGGTAATGTATATTATGAGTGTGATAATCTAGTTTTCCCTTGGAGACTTGAAACAATATCTCAACCTTCGTCGATATTAAACTCAACCCTCCTAGTTGTTCATAAACCCTGCTTAAAGACAATCCTAAATGATGCAATATGACCCCTCTTCAAGCTTATAATCTGAAATGGTCAACTCATAAATCTTTGAAACCCTGAAATAAGCACAAATAAGAGACTTGAAGTAATCTCCCCAAAAGGTAACTAGGCTGGCACTCGAATTCCACCGAAATTAGCTTACAGTTTCTCTTGAAACTCTTGAAACTCACTTGAGATTATTCTCAATGTTAAGTAGAAATGATAGGAATATGATCCATTCCAAATGAATTCAATCCTCTATTTATAATTCTTCTTTGAGCCTCATCCTAGCTTATGGATTCTCCTTTTTCTCAATTGTTTTATTTGTTGGGCCCATTTTCCAATAGGAGACTTTTGCTGCTATTTTGAATAAAATAGTAATTTGCCTCCTTTTTCAATAAAATATTAATTTTTCATCATTCTACAATAAAATAATAAATTCCATTTTTTCCGCCATTCTCTATTAAAATAATATTTTTCCTTCCTTCTCCAATTAAATATTATTTTTTTTCCATCCCATTAAAATAACAATTTCTCCCTTCTCTCACAAAATTAATATTTTCCCCTTTTTAATATTATCCAAAAAATTGCAAAAATCCTAAGTGATTTTTCTGCATGCCAAATATTTGGGGACATTACAAAATCATTGGGAAAGGCTGAGAAATTTTGACTGAATTGGAAAGAAACGATAAATAAATCTCAGAAACCTAGTGATTTGGCTCGAAGAATCATCACAATGAACCATGATGATCACCCACCTAATTAGAAGTAGCACTGATAGGATCTTCACTATTTATTTTCACAGGTTTTCCTATTCCTTCTTCACGTATCTTTTTTGAATGCCAAGGATCTCAAACTCTTTTTGAATGTCAATTTTTCCACCAAATTTGGACATTGGATGAGGGAAAAAAGAAATTATTTTTTCTTTAAAGCTCCACGTGAAAGGATGGTGTTGGGAGCAGAACTTGTAAAAAAATTATAATTTATTAAAATCTAAAGACTATAGAAAAGTGAAAAATTTGAAGTATCAAAAATTGACCATGCTTTGGAGGTAAGTTTCTTTAGAGGACGTATTAAATTTTTTTGTCGTTGGAAACTTGACTTTGAACCATTTAATAACTTTAGTAGGTTGGTTTCTAACCATTCCCTCAGTTGAGGGATGTATTCATAATTCTATATTCGATATTTTATGGTGCTCTAGTAGATTAATATTTGTTGCAGTGGAGAAATTTGGCTCAAACCCGATTCCTCATGTTTTGAATGTTTTCTAGAAGAAAATATTGAGCATCATTTCCTATTCACCATAGAATCTATATAAGTTCTCTTAACTTGTAGTAGAAGGAAAACTCTTAGCTCTTCCGCAAGCACCTCATGAAAATGCTCCCTGCAAAACATTGACGGCTAGTCATGATAGCAGACTAGTATTCATTCATGCTACCTTGCAAAGTTCATCAATAAAGAAAGGAAAATTTTAGGGGCTAATATTCGTAGGTGGGAAAATTTTCCATTCTTTTTCCAAAAAAAAATTCACCATTTTCCATTTATTTGAAAATTAATTCGCCAAAATTTTATAGTATAAAATTATTTTACCCTAAAAATCGCCAAAATTTTATATACACATATAAAATAATCAAAAACCTAAATATTTTTACAAAAATATTATTAAAATTTTTACAATTGACATACTGGGGACTAGCAAGAGTCGCCAAGATTTCTAAACTTTAAGATAAAATTCCATCCTTTAAATTTTCCCTGCAATAAAGGCATTCGAGTAGTGCACATTTAGACCAATTGAGCCGATTTTTTTAATTTTTGAATGATCCCATGCATGGTAGAGTGAACAACGTACAAAAAATTGTGTATATTTCCAATCTTAAGTTTGGCATATATGGATTTTCTTAAACCAGTCACTACAAGGAAAAGACACTCTAGTGGAGGTTATAAAGGAGGTTTTTAGTGTTATAAAATTGGCCAAAATCATCAAAAAAAAAATTGCCTCAACATCTGTTTTTGGTAACGAAGGTTTTGGTAGAGATTCTATTGGAAATTCAACACAACTAGAAAAAATTCATTGGCCAGAGGTTTTTGGAGATGTTTTTCTCATTGTTGCACACATCAGTGTGAACGCACTGGTGCATTTTACCATGTACGCACCGGTACTGTAAACATACCAAGCATCATGATGGAAAACAAATTTTGAATGCCCAGGGGCATTTAGAAACCTGCCGGTGCATGTCACCCACAAAGACGCACTGGGCTGATGGAAGGTGCATGCATCAACATCGTTAAAGTGTAAAAACACACCGGGTTGTTTAGGTGTTAAAACGCATCGGGACGTTAAGTTATAAAAACACACCGATGTGTTAAAGGCAAATCATATCAGTGCATGTAATTCCTATCCGATCATCTGGGTGGTAGTCGTTGATAAAGCACATCGGGCGTTCTAATTGGTATTGGTATTTTTGCGGTGCCCATAGGTCGTAGAAACACACCGATGCACAGAATCATACAAAGGCACTTGTGCATAGTAACTAACACACACCAGTGTTCATTTCTATTTTTAGAAACATCGACCTGTTAGAGTTCAATTATTGTGATTTTTAAAAATTCATTATTCATCAAAAGTCGACACTTATCTTATAACAGTATTCATATCAATTAAATTTTTATTAGTGCATTTGAATGTGATGTTTGGATTAATTTGTTGTATCATATCATCAGATTTTGCATCTCTTCATTATAATATTTTATCATCCATATATTTAATAAGTGGTGTAACAATTCACAACGACAATGGAGAACGCAATAGAATAAATTAAAACGTATTTTATTATATATATATATATATATATATCTATATATATATATATATATATATATATATATATATATATATAAGACACTCTTTGTCATACAAAATGGGACAGTTATTGGTATCCTTTTGTCTTTCAATTGGGACACTATGTCCATTACATTAAACAAAATGTCTGATTTCACAAAAAAATATTTCAAAAAATACAACACCTTGCTTTGATATCCAAACATATTGATCATCACTCTTCGTTGCAACTGCTTTCACGGTGCTTCTTTCACAAAGTACGCATCGAACGTGGTGCGGTAGGTTGTTATAAACGTACCGCCAGTACAGTAGAGGCATCGTACTATTCTCTTTTTCAACAAGGAGACCTAGTGCATTATATGTTAATCGATGCACCGATTAACACAAACATAAATTAATAAAAAAATATTTTTATCAAACGATGTTTTCTGTCAGTATGCGCTTAATGCACTATACTAAAATAGCGCACTGGTGCACTATTTTAAATAGTGTGAACCAATTAAAAAAAATTCGTGCAAGGGTCGACATGGATTGGGATTTGACTCTGCAAGTGTTCCCACGGATTAGATGTGATACGCCTATATATATAGCAATACAAACCCTATGAATCTAAAATGAAAAGCCCTAATTGTGAAGTCACATAAACAAGAAAAAGCAAGGGTTTAACGTAAGAATGGATTTTTTTTCTCTTAAATTCATAGTAAAATTTAAAATTTTTAATATGAAGGTATTAAAATCAATGGAAATTGTACAAAAAACAATTGTTATAGTAAAATTTAACAATTTTACTACACTACAGGGTTTTTTTGTGAATTAACAAATGTTTCAAATTCTAATTCTCTGAATAGTGTTATTGTTTGAAAGTATTTTGCTGCTCCACAATGCTCTCGTGCTCTCTTGCTCCAGGCATGTCTCTTGTACAAATCCCTCCCTGAAAGATTTTGCAAAAATAATGAAATAATGAATAGCTTTTACTATTTAAAGAACTTTTTTATGAAATTAGATTTCCAAAATAATTTCCCACCCATTTTTCAATTTACCGCTTGTTTTCACTTCAAAAAAATAAAGTTGTGCTTTTTTTATTTTTGGATATTTGGTGCATTTGTTAACTAACAACATCGGTGTGTCTGTAACTAACTAATATGCACCGGTGCAGTTAAAATACATTAGCACTGATAACAATAAGTCCATTTTTAAGGCACCAAAATTACTTTTAGGTATGTACACCAAAATTTATTGTCGATTTTGCTCAAATGCATTGAGAAAATATCATAATTATATCAAATGGACAATTCTTCAAAATCCAGCTCATTCAATAATATTTCTCAAAGTCCATCGTGGAGTTCTCCCTATCCACCTCCAGACATAATTACTTCAGATTTTAATTTATATTTTCATTATCTAATTAAATTTATTTATTTTATCTGTGTCAATCAACTGAATTAAAATTAATGTATACAAATTTGAGAATCAAGTTCATATGAAAAAATATTCAAATAGCTCCAAAATGTCGAAAGCTCTTATTAGGAGCATCAAACTGCAAGGTGCAGTTGGTAGATGAAAATAGATAGCTACTTCACCCTGCCAATTGTAACATGCCATCTTCTAGCCACAATCCTGGAACAATGATAGAAATGATAAAAATTTTGGTATATTAATGTAATTATTTCAAAGCCAAACTAGTTAATCATGCATTGTCGACATGCCTACTAATTGATATCATCAATTTTGTACTAATCATGTTCAAATATATTTTTTGAAATTATTAGGATTCTAGTGATGATGAGTGACCTACTTACCATATTTTGTTGCACCCCATGTCAATGTCAAATCGAGAGAAGGTTGAATTAAGAGAAAAAATCGAAGAGGAACGATACCAAGAATGGTTGAATCAACCACCTATTCAATTCCCACTACGTCCAGATTCACCAATTAGGAATGACTACAGTAATAGTAGTTCTTCACAAGCTGGCAATGGAGGCAATCAAATAAAGGTTAGTATGGATAACTACTTAAGGGATATGACTGCCATCGAGACAATGTCGTTAGAAGCATTACATAACGATGATCGACTAGGGTATGATGCTCATATCGCGAATACCTTTTTCAAAAGTCTTAAATTTTCTTCCACCACCCCTCTCTTTGGACCTGGAGGTCAGTCAAATTCTACTCAGTTGGGGACAACAATGTTACTGCATAACTTGAAAGAAAATTTTGGCTTGTCAAATGCATGTTTCTCGAAAATTTTAAGGATATTGACCATCAAGTCCCTTATATTTTGAGAAATATAATCACAAAATGAACATTACAAATGGTAAATTTTATTAGCGTTAATAATTATCGGCATCAATGCACATTTAATATTGTCCATGACCAACTATAGGTTATTCAAAATTAAGGTTCTTCCAAATGATAATGTCTTGCCCGGTACCTACGAAGAGGCAAAGAAATTGTTGAAAATGTTGGGTGTTGAGTACATATCGTATCATTCATGTCCAAATGATTGTATTCTACATAGAGGAGAATATGCAGGAAAAGAGATATGTCTGAAATGTGGGCATGACATGTATGATAAATAAAAAAATAAGGGTAAATCACATGGTCCTCCTTTTAAGATATTGAGGCACATGCCTATAATCCCAAGGATTCAAAGGCCCTTTCGTTGCAAATAGTTAGCTATGTTGCAAGTATGGCATGCCTCAGACAGAAGTGAGTTAGGAGTTATGCAAATCCCAACAGATTCAATATTCATGAAGCATATAGAGGATACATGGTTTGAAAAATTCAAGGATGAAGTATGAAGTCTACGACTCAGCATAGCCATGGATGGCGTCAACCCATATTCCTTCCAGAACACCAACTATTCTATTCAACCTATAGTAGTGATAAATAAAAATATCCCCCCATGGTTTTCCATGAAGAATGAACATCTTATGTTGGCTCTCATGGTCCCTAGTAGAAGACAAGTGAAGAATATGGATGTCTACTTACAACCACTGGTAGATTAATTGAACGAATTATGGGATGGGATAAATGTATACAATGTATCAAGACCCATAGAAGCAGAGAGGATTTTTACATTGTATGTCATATGTGCTTGCACGACACATGATTATCCAGGCTTAGGAGTTTTCTCTGGTAAATTATGTGTTTATTGATTTTTTATATATGTAACAATATTCTTTCGCATATTAGTTATTTAATTCGTTGTAATTGTTCTGATATTCGTGATATTCTTTAACGTGCCATGCATATTGTATACACTAATTTCACAAGTATTGTAACAAAAGGGTATTATGGATGTAAATGTTGTGGACCTTCTCTGAAAGCTAGATGGTCCAACGACTTACGAAAGCCACTGTACGACTACTCCAAGGTATTCCACCTAGAAGAAAACCCTTACAAAAGATCAACATCCACTTTCAATGGTAAACTAGAGAGAACCTAAAGGCATAAAATAACGACACCAGTAGAATGTATTAGAGCATGTGAGAGAGAGAAGGAGAAGGAGTTCATAGAAATGTTCGATTCAAATGGGGATCCTATGTTCGATGGTTTAGAATTATTCTACACGTATGTTGAGAAATTTCCCATTGGGATGAAAACGAAATCTATCTTTTATAACCTCCCATATTAGGAGCCTCTTAATATTACCCACTTAATATATCCCAAGCATATATTTAAAAATGTTTCATCTTCTTTATGGAGGCACATATCATCGAAACAAAGTGACACATTGGCTATTAGGAAATATCTTATTACTTCAAAAACTAAAAACAAACATTGGCCAAGATGATTAGAAAGTATAGGATCAGAGGTAGTTGGTCCCTCTAATTAGTATTTAAAAGAACGTGATGTCCCATGGATTTTAAAAAAAGATGATCTTTCTTTGGAAAAGGAAGTTATAATGGGTGTGAGGGTGCCATCTTCATATGGGTCTTCACTACGACATTGCTTCACTATGGATGACCATTTGTTGGGGTTGAAATCGCATGACCATATGAATATTCTAAGAGTGCGTATAATGTGAAAAGCATGAAATTATTATTTGTTATATTAATAAATTTTATCCCATGCAGGGATAATTAAACATAACTAATTTTGTATATTATTGCATGTGTTTATAACTTTGCAGTGTCATTATCCTTTGTTCATGTGTGGATGTGTGAAACATGACGTCCCCCAAGACCTAGGTCATACAATATCTAAATTATCTGCATTTGTATATTGGATCAAGTCAAAGGAGATTCATGTGGCTAGCATTCCACGGTGGCGTCAAGAGATAGTTGAGATTGTTTGTATGTTTAAGAAAGAATTATCGATGAGTTTCATGGACTTGTAGGTTTATCTTCTAATCCACCTAGTAGATGAGGTTGAATTAGTTGGGGTGGTTTCTTGTTGTTGGATGTTCTTCTTAGAGAGGTACATGAAGAAATTGAAAGGTTTTATTCGAAAAAGGGCAAAACCCGAGGGGTCTATGGCAGAGGGGTACATATCGTATGAGTCTTTCTATTATGCTAGTGACTACATAAAGAAGATCGACAACAAACGAGGTGTGGCAATTTGGGACGATGAAAGGGATGAAGACAAAAGAGAAGGGGAGATTCTCCAAAAAAATGGAAAAATGCATTTGATAAAGAGTAAGTGACTTACAATTTTTCAAATTTACACAAAGTAGTTATTCATTTTAAACTTCAATATAATGTATATTTTGATCTCATATAAACTATATGTCAGTTTTATTTCATCAGCAAATGGATTAATTGACGCAATCAATAAATTCATTCTTTACAATTCCAAAGTGACAACCATCGGTCACATTGTACGAAAAAAGAGGATAAAATGGGATAGTAACAAGAAAGAATTCAGATGGTTTAATGGTAGAAGTGTGCCTTATCTTGATCATTTAAAGGAAAATATGCCAATTATATTCCCCAACAGTTGAGTTGTTGACCAAGTCAGAGAGAAATATGGTGCAACCGGTCGCTACCCACATGTTGAAGAGGATGCAATAAACATAGGAATTGGATGCAACAACTCGGTAATGATCTATTTAAGTACATTTTAAACTGAATAATGCACCTTTGAAATGTAACATCTATATTTCATATTTTAACAGTTGGGTTATTATAAGACATGTTACACTATGATTTTTTAACTTTTTATAGGTGCATTTTTTCCCATCTATGTGGGCATATGGACACCATTTTCACACAGAAAATTCCGATGATGGACATATGACACAAGGATGTGGAGTGGAAGTCGAGTTCGATCAATCTAGTTGAGCTAGCCACCATGATAAAAACCTAGTATGAGGGACATTAGGTTATGTTGGAAAGGTACAAGATATCATTGAAGTGGACTTATCTTCTTTCCGATGAGTTATTTTTAGGTGAAATTGGTGGCACACCTTTGATCGGAATAATGTAAAGGAAGATCACAATAGTAGACTGATATGTATCAACTCTAGAAAGATGTGGGTTGAAGCTAAGGAGCCTTATGTTTTTCCCAAACACTGCAACCAAGTGTTTTTTTACCCAGATGTGTTGGATATGGATTGGTGGTTAATGGAAGAAGTGTCCTTAGACACATAATTTTATTAATATGAAAAGAAATTACATGAGAAATTTGCAAGATTTTACACTTGTAGACCCCAACACTCTTGCAAAAATGAGAGTTATCTATATATAAGCTAAATGTCCTAACATATTTTAGTTATAGATCACTTATTAAAATAACAAGTGTCCATTTACAATAAATATCCTCCTAACAAATCTATTAACTTTTTCCCTATATTAGAGCCTAAGATACGACACTTTTCTAGAGTCTTATATTTTGTAACAATATTATATTTCTAGGTGTCTCCAATATTAATTTAAATATTATAATTTAATAAATATTTTATCCTAGCTTTAAACTATGATATTTGTATGTTTTTGTATCATCTAATATTCCCCCCATGATCCAAAGATACATTACAACAGTTACCAAGTTCATCTCTGAAATTAGTAAATTTTATCCTGCCAAGTGGTTTTGTGAAGATATCAGAGAGCTGATCTTTTGAAGGAAAACAAATCATCTTGATGACATCCTTTGCAATGAGTGATCTGATATGATGATATTTGACATCCACATGCTTTGTCTTGGAATGAAAAATTGGGTTATTGGAAAGCTTTATGAGTGATTGGTTGTCGATGAATAATGATGTATCTTCTGCTTGAGGAATTCCCAAGTACTGTAAAACTTTGTGCAACCAAACAATCTCACACGCTACTTCCCATGTTGATATGTACTTTGCTTCTGCTGAATAACTGGCCAATGTAGCTTGTTTCTTGCAACTCCAGGGCACTGAAACTGACCCTATGTTCATTAAATAACCTAAGTTGGATTCCCTTTCATCAATACTACCAGCAAATTCAGCATCTAAAAATCCATAAAGTACACAGTTTTTAGTATTTTTGTAAAGAAGACCAAAATCTTTTGTTCCTTGGATATAACGAAGAACTCTTTTGGTTGCATTCCAGTGGATGTCTCATGGTTCTTGTATAAAGCATGAAAGAGTATTAATGGCATAAGAAGTATGTGGTCGAGTGGTTTTCAGATAAATTAGGTTTCCAATCTATTGTCTATAAGTAGTTATATCGACCATTCCACCCCCCCCCCCCCCCCCCAGCTTCAAATTTCGAAAGTTCAAGTTTTGTTCCATGGGGATAATAATAGGCTTGTAATTCTACATTCCAAATCACTGAAGAAATTATGTTGCATACTTACTATGAGAAATTAAATTATGATGTGGATGTTGGAATACTTCAACTCTAAGATAGTAGTGAAGTAGTCCCAAATCTTTCATATTAAAACCTACATGTAACTCCTTTTTCACCTATACAATGTGATTATCATTGTCACCAATGATGATCAAATTATCTACATACATAACAAGAATTACCAAATTTTTACCTTGTTGGCGTACATACAAGGTATCATCAGATTCACTTCGTTGAAAGCCAACTTTCCGAAGGTATTCATCCATTTTTGCATACCAATCTCGAGGAGCTTGTTTTAACCCATATAAAGCTTTTATTAGTTTGTAAACTTTATGTTCCTATCCTTCAATTTCAAAACCTAGTGGTTGTGTGATATACACTTCTTCTTATAAATATCTGTTGAGGAAAGAACTTTTGAAATCCATATGATGAACTCTCCATCCTTTCTGGGCTGCTAATGCAAGTTAATCGGATGGTGTTCCATTTAGCCATAGGAGAAAAATTTTCCTCATAATCAATCCCTTCCTGTTGCGCAAAACCCTTAGCAATAAGAATTTATTTGTACTTGTTGATATCTCCATTTTTATTGTACTTAATTCGGTAAACCCATTTGCATCTCATGGGTTTAACATTTTGAGGGCAATCAACAAGTTTCAAAGTTTTGTTGTCGAGAACTGCCTAATATTCATCATCCATAGCATGTTTCCATTCTTTATGTTTTACTGCCTCTCTATAAGTTAAGGGTTTAGTAAAAGAATTTGCTATCAAGGAAAATTTTCCTTCACTTCTATGTGACACCCTTGTTCCTGTTTTATTCTGCTTATTAGGCCTTACAACTTTCAAAAGTTGAACTGTCCATTTTGGTAATTGATGTTCACTGGTTTGAGATTCTTAAAAATCACCATCATTGTAAAGAGGGTTGATGTAAACAGATGTTTGTTGGTCAACTGTAGATTCTAGGGGTGGAGATTCACTATTAGAAGAACTGTTGTTGCTAGTAGATTTGGATGAACTGTCAGAAGACCTAGACGATGTTGGTGAAGTAGATGGACCGGATGAATTATCTTCAGATGAATGAAAATCAAGTTCATACCAATTTTGTGAATTTGGTTGACTTTGTATATTTCCTTTTCTTTTATCACCTTTTGTTTCTAAATTTTGAAGAAGACCTTCTATTTCTTCAACACTCTTACTCTCAATCTCATCAAAAATCACATCTATGCTCACAATAAATTTTCAGTTGGAAAAAATTTGGTACCCTTTCTTCTCATCAGAATACCCAATCATTATGCACTTCAAGCTTCGTGAGTCAAGCTTAGTTCATTTTACTTTCTGAACTAAGGCATAACTTACCGATCCAAAAACTCTGATATGTTTAACTCGAGGCTTGAAACCAAAACATGCTTCATAAGGTGTGATTTCATCTAAAGAAGCAATTGGAGATATGTTCCTTAAGTAGACAACTATATGAATTGCCTTGTCCCAATATATAGGACTTAAATTTTTAAAAGTTAGCATCGACCTTGCCATTCCTAACAAGGTGCGGTTCATTCTTTCTACTACTCCATTTTTCTTTTGAGTGTATACATTTGTAAGATGTCATTTCATGCCATTATCCATCTAATACATTTTGAATTCATTAGAAGTGAATTCTCCTCCATTGTTTGTTCTAAGAGTGCCAATATTCTCCTTGAATTCATTTTCAATAAGTTGGCGAAAAGTTTTAAAATTTTCAAATGCTTTTGACTTTTGCTTCAAAAAATATACCCAAGTCATCCTACTAAAATCATCAAAAAAGAGTAAGAAATATTCGCATCCTCCTAGCAAAGTTTGTAAGGGCCCACAAATATCACTGTGAACCAATTGCAAATGCCTATTTGCTCACCATGAACTTGTTGGAAAAGTATCTCGATTTTGTTTTCCACAAATGCAAGCTTCGCATTTTTCATTTTCCCTTTTGAAGTTTGGAAGTCCCTTAACCATTCCATGTTTCTATAACTAAAAGAGACTTTCAAAGTTGAGATGTCCATACCTTACATGCCACAATCTGATCAGTGAAATGTTTGTACTTGCTACTCCTGCAAAGTCAAAATTCCTTGGAATAATTGTCCCTTTCATCCTCAACAGTTTTCCATATTTATAACCTTTCATCATTGTTTTCATGTTCTGTTTGACTGAGTTAATTTTAACTAATATACCCTCCATAATCACCAGATATCCTGCTTCTTGAATCGTAACTAAAGACAACAATTTTTTCTTAAATGTCGACACATACCATACATTTGAAATCATTTTTTCTCCAATGCCAGGTAGAAAAACTTTAACTACACATTTTCCATAAGGAGTATGTTTTGTATCATCAGCAAGAAAGATTTAATTGAGATGGCATTGTTGGAAGTTCCAAAAGAAGTCACGTCGAAAAGTCATGTGTTGAGTTGCTCCTCTATCCAAAATCCATGCACTTCATAATCACTCATAAGAAAGGTTCAAACCTGTAAAGTTGTTGATTTTGTGCTTTTGAAGACATATTCTTAACCATCATGATTATCTTGATCATTTGAAAATTGCGCAATGTTTTAATGAAACTTAGGAATTTTATCAATGGAAGTTCTACAATCCTCAGCAAAATGGCCAACTTTGTTACATCTTCTGCAAATAATTTGGCTTAAATCTCTACCTCTGCCTTGATATTGTCCTCTACATCTGCTTTGACCTCTATTTTGAGTTTGTCCTCTTCCTTAATTATAGCCTCTGCCTTGATTGTTTCCTTTGCCTTGAAAATTACTCTTGCCTAAACTGTAGCCTCTGTTGAAATTATTTCCTCTGCTTTAACTGGGACCACGACCTTGTACACTGTGGATTTCTTGAATTTGATTGAAATTTCCTCTTCCTCTGTTTCTAGAACTATCAGATGAGGATTACTTGTGCTAGCCTATGTGAAAAAGATATCTTACCCATTGTGGTGGATTCGACACACGGGTGTACGAAATCACAGGAGTTTAGAGAGTGTGGTCTACCGTCTAAACTATAGGTAACAGGCAGTATGTGGGGGGAGCTCAAAGGCATAAAACTTAAATGAAGTAATACGCTGAAGTATGTTCTGTTGAAAAACTAAAACTAAAAACACAAAAGAACCTAAATAGAGAGTTCCAAATAGTAACAATGTAAACAGTGGCTCGACGACCTCTTTTTATTGAATTCTTGGAATGAAAACAAATCTTACCCACTTGCCAAAGGGCCCCTAGGCAATGGCTCTAGGTCCCGATGCAAGGATTTTTTTCCTTCAAGTTCTGCCTTCTGACGCAGTCTAACTCTCTCTCTCTCTCTGTTGTGGTGGACTAAGATGTTGGGTGGCCAACCATCGAGTCCTCTTTTGTTCTAGCTCCTTGGGTCACACACAACGCTGGTGTTGCTTGGGAAAATTTGGCCAGCATAACCTTGTGATCACCATTTTTTCATCTCTTGGTGGGTTTATATAGGTGAGCTTAAAATCCTCCTTCCCTCCCTTGGTACATGATGGATTGTTACCCAAGGGAGGGGTGTGATTCCATTGTGTGCTCAAATATGCTTTTGTGTGCTCACATTATGTCTAAGGAGGCGTTGGTGTTGTCCTTAGGGGGCTTTCACATAAGGAGAAACTGTCCTTTTCTTGCTTGTGGTCCTGGAAAGTGAATTTTTTTTACTTCCAAGAATGCGCGCTTATAAGGCTCCAGTGCATGCAGAAGGCACTCTTTTTGAAGGAAAAAGAGTGCATTTGAGCATTTATGTCTAGTTCAAATTTGATTTTCTCAAAACCTTAGAGATTTTAAATACTTCTTGATTCCATAATGTATCCCTGTCCTTTAAATCCTTAGGCTCGACATTAATTGATGTCGTCTTCTGCTATACGATTTTCTAGTGTTAATAGTTCCCCCCTAATGTGTGAGGTCTAGGAAGAACTGTATAGCAGAAATACATTATAGTTTCTTTTCTGTATCGTATGCAGAGAGAGAGAGAGAGAGAGAGAGAGAGAGAGAGAGAGAGAGAGAGAGAGAGAGAGAGAGAGAACGAGGCCTATGTGTAGAATAGACAACACCTTGCACTATTTCCGAGATAACCATGGCCTAAGGGATCCCCTGAAAGAAGACAAAATATAGAACATATTTGCAAAATTTCAACGAGGCGGGCATGTCCCATGCTCGTGATGCTATGGCTAGTTAAACAAAATTGATAGATACATGTGCTGTCTATGCCACTACTGTGGTAGTGATGTTGGTGATTGTTGACGACGACAGCTGATGCCCTCAGGGGAATTTTTTCTTTGACGATAGGTGCAATGCAGTACCCATATGTGTAATCTTGGTATGGCATATCACTGCACAATGTACGCATATGTACTAGCTAGGACCTTCCCATGTAAGCATTGTTGTTAGAGACGCTTGTAAAGGCACAGGTCTTCGACAGATCTTGATCAAAGTGAAATGGTTGTAAGGTACGATACCATCGTGACATGAAAGCTTTTGCTGTAGTCAAATGTCAAGAGGATCGATGACATCTATGGACAATGATGTCTCCCATAGTGCTACCCAAGGATACCCCATTGCATGGGGAGGGGTCATCCAAGGTACCACTTCCTTTTTGGAAAATAGGTGTTGATGTCGACAAAAAGGAAGCCTTAACTGAACCATAATGGGTTTAACATAGGCATGTTGGTGAGCGATAGCTAAAAATGGACGATGGGGATTCAATGGCCCGAGGTCAAAATATATTTGAGCAGCTTGGTGGAAGTCATAGGTATTTCTAAAGGGAAAAGTCTCTGGAGTTGGTAGGACCTCCAGGGCGGGTATGAACTGGCTATGATTGTCGTAATGGTGCATGCATGGGGGGTATGAAATAATTCGACCAAGGGAGATGGGGGACTACTGCCATGGGATATAAGGTGAAATATGAGGGCGAAGAGGTGAAGGGAATCATTTGTGGTCTTTATACACATTACAAAAGAATAAAATAATGGGGTTTGTTTTGTACAAAACACAGAGACGGGTACCCCAAAACATGAAAGAGGGTCGCTCACTTGATGGTGTGAGGACATTGTTTTGCTGGGGGTATGGGTCCCATTGGTTGGTCTCCTGTGCAGGGTTGAGGAAGCAAAAGATGTCGTATATGGGTTAATGTTGATGGAGGTATGGTGGGCCAAATGCGGTGCGTGGAGGTGCGCTTTTATTCTGCGTGTACAACCTGATCGTCCGAGAAGGGGGTTCAGTTTAAATGGTGAACTTGACCTTATGCATGGTATATGGATGGGCATGAAGTGCTTCCCAGACTAAAAATGGTATGGCCATGGCGTCACTTGGAGGGTGATGTATGGTCTACTTGGGATGATGATCGCCATGGAGGGGAGGCTATACCGACCATCACAGACGTTTATCATATGTAGGGTGAGGTGATGATAAACATGGTCGGGTATGAGGACCCTATGGTCTATTCCTGATGGAGAAATGATGTCAAGATATGCAAAGTTTTCTGGGACTCTATCATGCTGAGGTTAGAATGATACCTACTCTGGAACTTTCGGTGGTTGGTGTTGTTAATGGTTTGCGGGTTCTTCCTGCAAAAAACAACTACCTCAAGTGAAAGCATATTCTTTTCATCCAATATTATTGAAAAACATGAATTTTGGAAAGGAAGATGGGAGGGTGCATACCTGTCGGTGCCTAAAAAAATATTTCTTTGGAAAGCGAATGTGGGGCATCACTTTTGTTTTTCATGGTATACTGATGATGGTGCAACTTACGGTTTTTAGAATGGACCTTCTGATCTCCTGTTATGGACCTTCGAAGTTCTAGAAAAGGGCGATAAATATGGGATTATGCCCCTAATCCTATTCATTTGTATTTTCTGAGTTTTGGGAGATTAGAGGTGATAACAAAGACTTTCTTGCCATTGTGGTTAGCCTGTGTACTAGGGATTAGCGATATTATGCTGAGGTAACTCTCATGACGTCCTGCATTTTAATTTTTCTAGTTTCGTGATGCCGGGGGTCGTATAAATTAGGTTTATACGGCCTCAAAGGGGCTTTTTTCCCTAGATTGCGCGAGTGATCGAGGCAAATAGATGCCCCCCTTGTGCGTATTTCTCAGGTACATCCACGTGAAGGCACATTGTTCCTACCTTTTTGCACGCAACGGCACGCCTGTGAATGAAACAGGCACGCAAGGGCAGTGTTCTTGAAAAAATAAAAAATAAAAAACTTGGGTTTTTTGCTGTCCTTTATGATTTCTCTCCTTTGTACTGATGGGTGCCTATTGCTTGGCAAGTTGGTGTGGAAAGAACGATATTGGCCCAAGATCCAGACTGCTCTGGCTGCTGATGCTGGGGTGCGCCATCAGTTGGTTGCATGGGGCCTCCTGAAATTTGCTGAAAAAAAGGTCCTCCGGTCACAGGACCGCTTGTTACGTTATATCATACAACATTGGCACAGGAGGTGCAACATGTTTGTTCTGAGGGGGACAAACTTGATTATATCCAGAGATAGATATTTATTTTGTGACTAGATTACTGCCTCAGGGCGAGGCATTGAGGTATCCACTTCCTGCTGGACGAGTGAACATGGACAAGTTCCAGAGGAGGCATTGCGGTGGTGCACCTCTTACCGAGGGGTGTATCAATATCGCCTCAGTGACAGATGTGGCCGAGCGGTGTGCTCTGGCCATTATTGTGAGATTGGCAGGGTCGTTTGCACCTCATCAGGCATCGTACCCATAGGTTGGGGTTTTACGCCATTTGAGGAACGGGCATTTTTTCGATTTTTCCTGTTTCTACTTTGATGGTATGGTGTCGCAACTAAACCAAGTCTAGCATGGATCCAAATCATTTGTGTATGCTAGCATTTTGTGCAACATTATGTATGAGAGGGTCGTGTTGCTAAGGCCCATGGTGGTTGTGCCTATTTGGGGGCCTAGGGAGCCACGCATGAGGAGGTGGGCTCCGGTGATGCCACGTGGCGGTGGTGGCGTGGTGGGTCGTTATTGGAACGACACGATGGAGGCCTGATTTGAGGCCAATCCACAGATTTTTTTTGCCATACCCTTATGTGGGGATGGACTTTCAGGGTGATCCAGATATTGGTATCCATTTTGGTTATGTTTGGGGTCCCGCAGGTATGTGTTATATTTCTGCATTTAATCGAGTTTTTTGTGTACTTGAGTGTTTTTCATTGACACTGACATTATTTTGGTTACTCGTGTAGATTTTGGTGAGGTGGTACGCCTAGTGGCCCGACTGGTAGGTCACGATCCTCTACCACAACCGCCGGGTGGTTGGGTAGGTGGTGCCGTAGGTGGACCGAGTGGGGGTGCCGGTAGACCTGGCGGGGATGGTGCTGGTCCTTCTGGTGAGGGTAGCAGCATGGGTGCAGCCATGGTAGTAGCTAAGAGAGATCGTGCAGATGCAACTGAGGCACGCATCGGGGTACTTATAGCTCAGGTGGAGGCTCTAGAGGACTTCCGGGGTCGAGTGGACCATTTGACCCATGGGATACCTGCTCGAGGTTTTATGGATGACTTCGAGGAGGCATGGCTAGAGATAGTGATGGCCCATGAGAGGGATTACTGGCCTACTCTACAATGGGTAGCTATTGCAGTGGTGACAGCAGCTCCGATGGTGGCACCAGGAGCAGTGGTGGGCCCAGGTGCTCCTGCTGAGGGGTCACCCCCGCTGGAGTAGATTTGTACACAGGGAAAGCACCCATTATGAGGATGCTTCCCTAATTTTTGACGACCTCTGTATTTTTGGGCTGGCCAAAGGGCCAGTGATACTATTTTTGTACTCTGATACACATATTTTTTGATATATATATGAGAGACCTTTTTGCGGCTCTACATGGTGTGGTGTCTATTTCGGTTTATGCATTTTGTGTTATGCTGATGGATATACATGTTATGCTTTTTATGTATGGATATTTTCTCACGATGCATTCCAGTCTAGGATATTGTTAGCTATACGATCAGTTGTTTAGTTTTGATTCCTTGATATATGTGAGAATGTAATATAATCAAATATTTTTCTTAATCTTCTGGGACGCAAATATTTTCTTAATAGGTTTTCATCTTTGGTTTCAAATGTTTGGTTTAACTGTGAGACTACTAACTGGGAATCTATGTAGACATGCATATGGATGCCCTGGTGGATAGCCTCGTACATAAGTCTAATGACGGCATCATATTCTTCTTGATTGTTGGTTGTTGATCCGATGCACATGCCATTTGAACATAGTGGCGATCAGTCAGGGTAGTAGATGACCCAGGCGGTTATAGCTAAGTTTTGAGACCATCGCGATGCTCCATCAGCAAATCCAAAATAAGGTTCAAGTTGGTGATCCATGGTGATATTTTGAGCGCATTTCAGTTTTTTGGGTCAAAAATATTTTGGTGTTGGGGTTTTTGTGTACTTAAAATCTAGGGGATAAGGGCTACAAGGGCCCTTATGGGTGGAATTTCTTGAGGTAAACTCCGTTGATGAGGTTAGTGAGGTAAGTCCTGTCTGGTTCTGTCAAGATGTATGCTCCCCGCCGGAGGCAATGTTTGATGATATAGGGCCCTTTCCACAGGGTTTCAAACTTTCCTGGCCGTAAGGCTTCTTTTGCGACATCATAGCGAAGGACTAGCTCTCCTTCAGTAAATGAGTGAGGGGTGATGTGGCGGTCGAATGATGATTTTATCTTTTTCTTATGGGCCTCATTGTGTTGTAGCAATTGTCGCCTGCTTTTGTCAACTAGCTCTAGTTGTACTAGGCGTTATTCTAGAGGTTGGGTGTCATCAAGGAGTTCAATGGTTGTATGCAAGTTTGGGATCTCACGGAAATTGATGCAAGGGTGTAAGGTACCTTGGTTTTTTGTGACAGGAATAAAGCCGAATTCCTATGACGGGGAGGTTGTTGAAATCCTGTTTTGGGCGTGTGATGACACAAGTCGTATGTGATGAGTTGTGTCGCTGGCATGCGGTGGGGGAAGGATCTCTCCAATGGAGTCCTGAGTGAGCCGATGGTTGGCCTTCCCGCTAGGATAGTCAATTCTTGGTAGGTGGAAGTTGATTTTATTACAGACATGCCTGAACGCTTGTAGCAGCGGGCATTCCTTTGGTGCGTGATTATGACTAGTGCAAATGGTGCAAGGTATCATAGCGTTGATGGAGTAGATAGTGTGAGAATATACACTACTTGATGTTCCAGATGTGAATGCTTGGAAAGGGTTGGTTGCAGACCAGGTTGTATTTTGTTTCCATTTTTGCGTCGTAGGTTGAAACATGCTTTCCTTTTTGGTGGGTGGTTGACTTAATGCCGCTCTAGCCACTCTCAGCTTGGGGAGATGTGTACACTTAAACGTATGATGAAAGTGTGAGAAAATTTGGCAATAAGTGCATGTGATCTTCTCTTGATTGGAGAGAAGCTTTTGGGGGAGAGACGAGATTATGCGGAGACTATTTGCAAGGAGTTTGAGTTCTTTGCATTGATTGATTCGGTGAATGTTTAGATCACATAGGCCGCATGTTATCCTAGTCTTGGCCTGGGGTGCATGGGGCTAGTGTGTGGTCTTATCAGGCTTGAAACACCATCATGGTGGTGGGGATGTTGAACTGACAACAAATCTTTTATGCCATTCTTGGAGATCGCTCGTCCTCTTTTCTATGGCATTAATCATGTCGATAGTGGGACGGATCCATGAGACATAAGTACAATGTTGGTCATAATGATTATCTTGACATATCAAGCAAAATGTCCATGATATGGGGGTCCCATCATGCGTGGTCTGAGGTTGGGCAGGGTACCATTGCTGGTATGCTGCTAAGTCAGGGCAGTGGGATACTATATGATCCGTCTACTTGCATAACATGCATGTGGGTGGGTTTCGTGAGGTGCCTGTAGGGGTAACTATGGGTTCCTTGCTAGGTCATTCTTCGACTAACAATAACATGATAGAGCTGCTCATCTCCTCTACTTGAGTCATGGAGCTGCAAATGGATTTGGCATCCATATCATCTTCTCGGGAAAGATGAATTATGGCTAAGCGGAGGCTAGCAAGGGCTAGCCGGAAGCGAGGTATGTAGTGACACTCCTCCAATAGGTGGTTGTCGGTGCATAACAGGCATGTGAATTGTGCTACCCGTAGTCCCACGTAGTAGACCCTTTCGATTGGATACCATCTGTGAATGAGTTCTAATGCAGCACACCCTTCGAGGTAGTGGCCACTTTCATTGCATAGCGTGCAACGTATAATGGGCATTACTGGGGGGCGCTCTACGTATCGGTGCTCCTCTTGTAAGTAAAAGATGGTGCACGGCTTGTCCTTAATAGACTGGATGGAGGGATCCTCTTGATAGGATCACTCGATCACATGTAAGGCGTCTCTATACCATAGTATTTCTAGACAATGGTGGGTATAATTCCCATAGGTGTCACAGAGGGCACATGCGTGATTGGTGCGCAACAGTTTTCCTGTACTTTTGGTGGCAAGTTCCTTTTTATGGGAATGTCATTTTGAGGTGCCTACCTCGCAGCCGAGGAGTGGTTTTAATTCGTCCAACTCCAGGCATATGTGAGTAGGGTGTCCTGTGACATCACATATAACGTAGGCTAATGACTCCCTCTGTATGGTGGGGGTCACCACTTTCTTTCCTTTCTTGGAGATTTTCTTTATCGTGGTTGTCGGTTTCATAGTGGGGATTTCCCTTGCGAGGGAAATTTCGACTACTACTTGGGTAGGTTGGGGCTCCTCAGGACCGGGGGGCTTTAACCCAAACGTAGTAATGTTGGTAGCTGGCATTCCTAGAGGGGGAATGAGATACCACACTGAGAATGCCAATGATATATTGGGTAGTACCAGTGTTACCAAGGCTTGCTGGGAGGTGAAGCCAGGAGGTGGGTATGGGAAAGGAGTTTGGGAGGCAGCATAGACTAGGGAGGCTGCAGTAGTTGATGCCTTGATGTCGTTACTGCTTGAGTCCGTGTCCTGACTAACCTCGGTGCTTGATGTGGACATCATGCATACCAGGGCCCCTGTGGCATCGAGCGATACCTCAGGGATAATAGGAGGATCACCTAGGAATGATCCTAGGACGGACGACTGTTTGAATTATCCAGGGCCATATTCTTGATAGCGTAAAAGACCATCTATCGCTGTGTCTACATAGGGTAGAACCATATCTGTCTTGGTCAAGGGACGCTTTTCATTGTGCTTTAGCTGGTCTACTGTGATGATTCGATCCTCATGGGGGAAAATCATGATGCGGAAAATGGAGGATGCTATGGTAGACATGGTGTACATGTAACTCTACCCAAGGAGTATATTGTAATCCAAGTGAGTGTCCAAGACTTTGATGTCTATGTGGACCGTTTTTCCGTCTAAGCAGACCGGTACATTTTGGAAGAGATTGACGGGGGTCAAGGGACGGCCGTCATATGCTCTAAGAGTGGTGAAGGAAGGTTTGAGTTCGGGGGCTCCTAACTTCTGCCATACATTCTTAGACATGATGCATGTGGATGCACCCTTGTCAATGACACATCGGTGAATAGTGATATTCTGTACTGATACTGGTATCTGGAAGGCGACCATGGAGGGAAGCCTAGGGGTGGCTTTGTCTAAATCAAAAGCTATCATGCACGTTTCAGTAGGGTTGATGGCGCCTAAGGCAGAAACTAGGGCTTTTCGCTGCTTCGGGCACGACTGCAGTACCTCCAAAGCAGACATAGTAGCAGGTGACTGGGCTAAATCGTCTACAATGCTATAATTTTGGGATGCTTTGGAGTAGTTACTTGCTCACCTATTAGGCCCTTTAACCATTTTTGGAAATGGTTCCAAAGGACTCTTTGGAATGGTCAAAGGTGCATTCGGTGCGCTCGTACTAGCCCCTGACGTACCAGTGTCTGGTGGGGTGTCGTAGCTAAAATTTCAAGTTTGGAAAAAAATTTCTTCCCTAGCCATGTAAATTTCATGATTGTTTTTCTTGGAATCGTTGGGGTTTTGTTGCTGAGTGCTGACTGTTCCTTGATGGGGGAAGGGTTCTTGCATAACTGCAATTGTCTCGAAAGATCCTCCTTGTCCTCGGTTACTCTAAAGCTTTTTAAGCTCAGGGAGTTCAGGAAAGTGGTGAGTATAGTGCCCGTACTCACCACATATTGAACAAGAATGGTTTGTTCATAGAAGTGGCCTCTTGCCTTGCTTTTGGGCATTGCTTGGATCCTGGTTCTAGTTCTGGTTGGAGTTATCTCCAGCCCATAATCGTGGTGGGCATTGTTGGTTGCTGCCCCCCTGTCCAGGGTTCCCTTTGGGGTTGTTTTTACCTTTATTTTAACCACGTTAGGAGGGTAATTCTCCTGATCATACTGGTGTGGTTGATTTTGGGACGACTGCACAAATTTCACATGTGAATTGTTTTGCGTCGGTGGGTTATGTGCTTGGGACTAAGCATATTGTTGTCCCATGTTTGCACCTGGCCATTGGGGGGGAATTCTTCCGTCATTTTTTCTTCCTGCGTACTGGGTCCCCTCAGCCAGAGGGTAAGGTCCTCCTTGGTGATACGCTGGTTCCCTATTAGTCAAATTTTGCTGCTGCATATGATGATTTTGAAATCCAGGTTGAGACATGTTCTGGGTAGACCCATGTGTGTAACCAATATTTTGACTGCTGCTGCCTAGGCACCCTTGGGTCATCGACTCAATAAGTCCATCTACAGAGTTCGATGCACCTGGTAATTCTTGATAAGATTGCAGGTGTGGGGCATTAGGCAGGATATTTTATATGTATCCTGACTGCGTATAGATCAGTTCAAGTTGTTGGGCTTTACTGATTGCATCCTCTTCAGATGTGGGGTTACATTGCGACACATCCTTTGAAATCTCCGCCGTCAGAGTTTTCAAGAATAAATCTAAAAGGACTCGGTCACCGAGTTGTGCTTTTCATAAGCTACGATGCCGTCTCCACTCATGGACATGTTCAGAAATGTGGGTAGATGGGGATTGTCTGAAATGAGTCAATAAATCCATTCCCGAATCATGGTGAATGGGTAGCTGAAAGTATGTGAGGAATGCAGTAGCGAGGGCGCTAAAGGTTCTTTGTAAAGTAAGGGGTTGCTTGACATACCATTTCACGGCCACTCCCATGAGAGTGCATTGAAACAACCTCAATCGAATAGTATCATCAATGATGCTATTCGATGAGCACCACAGGTGAAAGGTCATTGTATGATTCCCTGGGTCTTCCACTTGCTTGCCCTCAAACTTTGGTATGTCTAAAGGGAGCTTTGTGGGCATGGAAGGCCAATTGGGGTCGTGTACGATGGGGTCATTGGTGAGCTTGGTTAAATATAGTAGATTTAACGCCACTAAGAAGGGTGACTGAGAGGTTGATGCCATGGCAACGTGTGAAGAAAAGAAGTATGGTTAGAATGAGGGTTAATCTGTGGCATACCCGGTTGTGAATTCAGCTGGCTTCCCATATGGGATGCACTCTTCTACCCCCTAGGGGACAAGGGGGGAGTGATGTGCGGTGTGGTGTTGGGAGACCGGCTAGGGTTCCCAACTAAAGTTGCTCCAAGAAAGGAGGAACCAACCACTATGGCAACGTTCTGTCATTGATGCCTAAACAACGAAAGACCTGGAACCCCTCTCGATAATGGGGGGAGGTCCAAAAGACACCTGGACCGACGAGGTTCCATTGGAACTGCTTGAGGGTCATCCAAGTTAGGTTTTGGAAATTTTTTTTGAGGGGATTGAGTCTGTGATCACAACAATTTTATGGCCACATACATAAGACAAAGCGAAAATGAAATAAATTTTCCTTTAACTTAATCTATGTGAGCAATCAAGAAAAAAATGGTTTTGTTTGTTTGCGCGTGATACTCAAAAATCCTAGAAGACCTAATAACGTCCTCACACACTCAAAAGTAACTAGGCCTTTAGAGGATTTCTTACGAGTACTGGCACAACGTCTCGAAAGAACTTGTGACGCCCCCAGTCAGTCGAAGAGAATCAACCAAGGTAAGGGTAGAGGGTCTGGCACTTGCCTGCAACGTCACCTATAGGGTAAAGGATGCCCTAGTTTTGGCCACTAAGAACCACCATCCCACATGAGCGTTTAGGTCTTGGGCTTCTTGGTAGTCAAATAACAGTACCGAGTATCAGCCGAGTCAGGTAGCCCCAATTGATACTGCACGCACTGCACCTAAGCCTAACCCCCTCTGAATCGGGTCTCTACCGCACTCGTGTTTTCTTTTCCGTGGGTTGATAGGTGGATTTTAAAGCTCCCTAAAAATGCAACTTCTATTTTTTAAATGTGAAGCATGATCAAGGCAGCTTATTGGATGCCTACCCCCTTGATCCTAACTTAACCTATAATTTCTCTTGTGGCCCCTGTGGGGAGAGTTTAGTGAGTTGGTTTAAGTTATTTTTAGGTGGCTTTATTTTATTAGTGGGGGAATGTGTGTGAGCATATGGTGAACAATCTCATAATTTGAACATATGGATATCGGTGATCCTTCACAAAAGTCCCCTAGTTAAACTATGTGACGTTGTTCCTTGCTCAAATAAAAAGCATTTGCGGATAATGGGCTGCTTCCAAAACCTCCGAATTAGTCTATGTGAGTGAATAAAGGGAGATGGCGAATCAAAAATGTAGAGTGTTAATATGCCTGTCTAGGGTCACCCAATGGCGCAATGACAGCAGAGATTACTTGCTCTAATTTGCGATTCAATCCTAGTCCTGCAATTTCCTAAATGCAAAAAATGAAATTTAAACTAAACAATTTCTACACTAGCTTATGCATGTATGGTCGTGAGCCACTTACTTGGAATAGTTAAACTAAGTTTTCATACCATAATTTTCAAAAAACATAAATTGTTTGGAAAGAATGGTTAATTCACCCCCTACTTAAACTATGTGAACACTTTTTGCAAAAAACCAACTTAAATGAAAACTAACTAAATGCCTACAAAAAGTAGCAAAAATCAGTTCCTAGAAGCTGTGGGGTATCAACACAGGTGTTGACAGATACATTAGGGGCTTCCCAACACACTTACAAGCAGAAAAAATGTAGAAGATAGGGAGAAAAAATCTCTCTGCAAATTGCGCACAAAAACCTCTGATAGGTGCACTTTCCTGTGCGCAGGCCACTCCTGAACGCGCGCACTGTGCATCTTTGTGAAAAAAAAGAGTGCAAAATTCCTGCAAGTAAAATATTAGGAGCTGCCTTCTTCAGTCTGTCACCTCAGTGAGTCTAGGGACTGAAATATGGGTCAGAGGATTGTTAGCTTCACTCCAGCATAGACTAAGGGTCTCCTGCAAAATATGGCACAACCACATAAACTTTAAACACGTTAGTGGAGTCACCAATCCTGTTGTGGTGGATTCGAAAAATGGGTGTAAGAAATCACACGAGTTTAGAGAGTGTGGTCTACCCTCTAAACTATAGGTAACAAGAAGTATGTCGGGGGAGCTCAAAAGCATAAAACTTAAATGAAGTAATACGCTGAAGTATGCTCTGTTGAAAAAACCAAAACTGAAAACACAAAAGAAGCTAAATAAAGAGTTCCAAACAGTAACAATGTAAACAATGGCTTGGCGGCCTCTTCTTATTGAATGCTTGGAATGAAAACAAATCTTACCCACTTGCTAAAGGGTCCCTAGGCAATGGCTCTAGGTCTCGATGCAAGGATGCTTGTCCTTAAAGTTCTGCCTTCTGACGTAGTCTAACTCTCTCTCTCTACTGTGGTGGACTAAGATGTTGGGTGGCCAACCATTGAGTCTTCTTTTGCTCTAGCTCCTTGGGTCACACACAATTCTGGTGTTGCTTGGGAAACTTTGGCCAACATAACTTTGTGATCACCATTTGTTCATCTCTTGGTGGGTTTATATAGGTGAGCTTCAAATCCTCCTTCCCTCCCTTGGTACATGATGGATGGTGACCCAAGGGAGGGGTGTGATTCCATTGTGTGCTCAAATATGCTTTTGTGTGCTCACATTATGTCTAAGGAGGCGTTTGTTCTGTCCTTAGGCGGCTTTCACATAAGGAGAAATTGTCCTTTGCTTGCTTGTGGTCCCGGCAAGTGACTTTTTCTACTTCCAGGAATGCATGCTTATCGGGCTCCAGTGCATGCAGAAGGCGCTCTTTTCAAAGGAAAAAGTGCGCATTTGAGCATTTATGACTAGTTCAAATTTTATTTTCTCAAAACCTTAGAGATTTTAAATACTTCTTGATTCCATAATGTATCCCTGTCCTGTAAATCCTTAGGCTCGACATTAATTGATGTTGTCTTCTGCTGTACGAATTTCCAATGTTAACATTCCCCAATCTGTTTCTTCCTCCAAAAATTTTTGTCATGTTGGGCTCACATATCACTCAACTCATCAAACTTGATCTTCTCTAATTTTCGAGTCACTTTCAAAGTTTCCAAAAAATGTGTGTAAGAAGATGGAAATCCAATAATTAAAATTGTAGTCATGAACTTTCATCGACAACTTGAAAACTAGAATTTATTATTTCTTTCTTGATGTTTTTAAACCATGAAATGTATTCAAGAGCATCACCACCTTCAGTTAATTTTTGTTGGAGAAAATTTAATTGAAGATCAACCTTTTTTTATTCAGGTTGTGTATCAAATATATATTTGAATTTACGCAAAGAAGTCCATGCATCCAAGGTGTTTTCAATATGAATATAGATCTCATTGTTAACTAAAGACTTTATAAGAGCTAGTGCCTTGGCATTTTTGACTTCCCATTTTGCAAGTAAAGCTGCATATGTTGGTTTATTAGGCTTAATTTTGCCATCACATATTTCATGCCACATTTCATTATATATTAGAGTGCTTTCAATTAGACGTTTCCATGTCTTATAAGATTTTACCCCTTCTAGCTTATCAGAATCAAAGAATAGATTAATTAACTTCGACATTATAGTGTTGAAGCAATGCACCAAAAGAATCAAGCACAAGAAAAATGAGCAACTCGTCACACGAAACAAACCACACAAAAACGAACTATCGGGGCTTTCCCTTGACCCTTGTATAGTCGTTGGAAAAAGGAGAAAAATGACTGAGATTTGCACTTGGCTCTAGTCAATTTCTCTTTGAGAGTTTAAAATGAAATCTTTTCAAAATTTAGCCGCTTGACAATGTCCTTACAAATTTACTTTCAAAAAAATCTAATCCCCCCTCAATGTAAAGTATTACTTTTAGTTACAAATAATGACCCATTTAAAAAAAAATAAAAATTAGAAATAACCTCTACTTTTTACTCCAAAAAATGAAAAAATTTGACCAATTCACCTTATTGCTCAAAAAAAATAAAAAATTTAAATAAATCCCAATTTTCTCCCTTATAACTCCAATTAGAAAAACAATTATCACTCCAATTTTTTTTTACAAAATTTTCTACTCCAAGCATTTAGAAAAAAGGGTCCTTTAACTCCTTATTACTCCAAGTCTTCATAGATTTGAATGCACCAAGTTCGAATGTCCTGAGTCCAATAGAAGGGCTTTCTAGCAATAATATACATGCATGAGGCCAATGGCTGAAATTATTTGTCCATGTTGCATTACAGGGCCTCCATGCAGTTCAATTCGACGGGCTCGCTTTCAATAATGTAGTTATTACACATGATTCATTGGGTGATTTCAATACGGAAACTGAAATAAAGATTAGTTAGAAGACATTGTTGTAAATTAGAACAGGAAAAATCTATTGGACAATTGGCTTGTTGAGGATAAGCTAGTGTGTAGCGTACCACGGAATGACAGAATTTGTTTTCACACAAATTGAGGACAACGCCTGCATCGATAGCGAGAACAACAACATCATCGTTGATAATTTAAATTACTATCTAGTTATCGTGAAAAATTGATGTCGTTGTTGCAATGGGTGTCTCGTCTTCTTCCGTGGTACATGTCTTCAAAACGCAAAGAACATGATGTGAATTTTGGTAGATACTACAGTCTGAGCCTCCCGAATTAATACTTGACCTCCATCTTCTGTAGCTTGAGCTCCAACGACCAGCACCGATGCTCTGTGGTGTGCAAGAGATGGTTCGAGTCGCCGGCTGCTATCCTTGGATGCCCGGTTGGATATCTCAGTGACAATCCCAGGCCTCTTCAGCAGGTTTGAGCATGTTGGTAAAAAGTTGAAATTGAAGGCCTGTAGGGAGTTATCAGATGTGGGTATTGCAATGCTAAGGGTGTAAGTATTCGGCTTTATAGCAACAACCTCGGAGATGTGACTTTTGATTTGAATCGGGTCTTTAATCCAGATGGAGATAAAGTTGTTCTCAAGTATAATAACACCAAAGGGGTCGTTGGAGTGAGGAATTGGTAAAAATCAGAACCATAAGAATTGAGAAGAAACTGCAACAGAGTTTCTTTGAGTATTCAGAATGTCGAATGGAGATCTTGGATGGTTTCCTCGAGGGAAGATCACAGGACCTTTTCCGGCCAGACGAGAGTATGCGAATTCACACTTGGTACCTTAGGGATAATCGCTTCTTATCTCTACTAAACAAAATTGAATCTTAAAAAAAAATTGGCTTTCAGATTTAAAATCTAAAATCGATTAATAATTAAATTTCTTTTCCCTTAAAAAAAACTGGACCAGATGCATACCAATTAATCTCTGACAAATAGATGGAGTTTTCCAAAATCCTGAAGAGTTGGAATCTCGTCTTCACATCAACTGCAATACTAGAGCTCTGATACCATAATAATGGCAAAAGTGTCCTCAGACACATAATTTTATTAATAGGAAAAAAAATTACATGAGAAATTTGCAAGAGTTTACACCCCTATACTCCAACACTCTTGCAATCAGGAGAATTAGATATATATAAGCTAAATGTCCTAACATATTTTAGCTATGGATCACTTACTAAAATAACAATTGTTCATTTTCAATAAATATCCTCCTAACAAATATACTAACTTTTTTTCTATATTAGAGCCTAAGATACGACACTTTTCTAGAGTCATATCTTTTGTAACAATATTCTATTTCTAAGTGTCTCCAATATTAATTTATATATTCTAATTTAATAAATATTTTATCCTAGCTTTAAACTATGATGTTTGTATGTTTTTGGATCATGTAACATTGGTTTGTATTCATACATGACCCTAGATCAAAACATATTTTTGAGAACAATAATGTTATCATGTCAAGAGAGCTAAAAGATAACAAGGGTGATCATGAGAACATAAAGTGATATGGTACATGTGTTATTTCATCACTTATACTATTTAAGAAGAGTTTTTATAAAGAAGAGGAGTTAACCTTATAACTAAGACTCTCTTTTTTCAAAACATTATAATATGTATTTGGAATTAATTGGTTTGCATTGGGTTAATGTTAAAATCATTTTACTTGATAATTTGCAATTATGTTGATCTCGAAAACAATGCACTGTATCAATTTATTTTCTTTTTTTATGTCAATTCCTAAAATAATACAACTACTTGATTGCTTTAAATGCGTGTGAATGATATCTTAAATTTTTTTTAAATTTTATTAATGTATACTGTTATTTTTGGCATGTAAGATCATAATAAAAGAATGATGATTCTAAACATGAATTTATTTGCATTATTTTCTAAACTTTATTATGTTACAAAAATTCATATTATTCTATTTATTATTTTACAATTATTTATATTCATACAAATTTTAAATTTTACAATTATGGTAATTTAACAATATTTATGATATACATTTTACTTATAGTAGTTATGGTTAAAAATAGACAATTAATTTACAATTTTGCAATTTTACAAATTTACAAAATTACAAATTTAAATAAAATTGAATCATGACAATACATATAATTAAAATTAAAATTAAAATTACAAATCCCGGATGCGGGTGATTAACTGCCCCCGGAATGTGGCAGGTCCAATGTCTGCCACATGGCTAGGCCACATGGCCACACAGAGGGATGGTACCATGACATTTAATGCGCACAGTTGTGCGTGTCGGTCATTCCAGCCTCCCGCACTTGGCCTTAACTGCTACTCTGCAAATTTTCCTACACCTCCTTCAATGGCGCTGCGTCCCTCCTCTTTGTCATTCTCAGTCTGCGGAAATTCTATGTCTTTTACACTTGCCTATGCTAGACTTCTAAGCTCCTCTGAGTCGCTGCTCAACCTCTGCCTCTTGCTCGCTCTGCAGCCCTCTGGTGTTGATAGCTATCTTCCCAACCACTGTACTCATTCACTTCCCTCGTCCCGCTCGCCCTCCAGCTCCATTATGCTGAGACAACACTGCATGAGGTGCAAACAAGGAAGAGGAAGCGGGGCAGGCTCTCTTCTGCCTCTCTCCATTCATGATGAGGCCAACTCACCACCACCGGCTGAAAATGTAGCAATTTTCCACTTTGACAATCTCCTGGATAGACCCAGGGTCATCGCCACAATTTATGTTATGTTTTAGGAAGCGCAGCCCAGCTCCACGGGTTTGGGCTCTAGAAAACGCATGCGGAATTTAACTATCTCCTTGGCGCCTTCACAGGACTCTCGGAAGTCCGCCGCCCTACTTGTCAAGTCTGGTTCGCCATCCTCAAGCAATGCATGTAGTCATAGCGAGAGTTCTCAACACATGGCGGGGGAGATGAGCAAAGGCAGCAGTCAAGCAAGCACTACATCCTCGCCTAAACCTACAACACAGCAATCCAATAAAGAAGACGACTCATCTAAGGATTACAGATGTCTCATTGTGGAGGAGCCACCTCCAACACAAAAAGTCATCGAGCATGATGCACAACCATCGGAAGGACAGGTTTCCTTATCTAGTTTTGGTCAATTTTCATGTTTTGTTGGATTTTCTAGGGAAGTTATCTGTTGGGATTTTTTTGTCAAAATCTGGGAGGTCTTTGACATAGCTGGTTTCCTCACAATGGGAAGCATATTTTGGGCCAGTTTCCGTGATAGGGGTGGTCAGTTTTTTGGTTTTTTAATTAAGACTCCCACTGGAATTGGCTAGTTCAACAATTCCAGAGGTCAGTCCCGCCTTGTACATTATGTTTCATAATTAATAGATTAGTCCAACTTAGAAAAAAAATATTACAATTACAAATAAAATTACAATTACAATTTTACAATTTTACATACAATTAAAATTACAATTACAATTTTACAAATATTTTACATACAATTACAACTAAAATTACAATTACAATTTTTACAATTTTACATACAATTACAATTAAAATTTTACATATTTACATACAATTACAATTACAATTAAAACTTTACAATTTTACATACAATTACAATTACAATCACAATGCATACAATTACAATTACAAATTTTACAATTTTAATAAAATTGAATCATTATAATATATACAATTACAATTACAATTTTACAATTTCGCAATTTCACAATACAATTACGTACAATTACAATTAAAATTAAAAATAAAATTACAATTACAATTACAATTTTACAATTACAATCACAACATAATATTTAATAAATATCATGATTTAATATTAAAAATAAACATCACTATCATGATAACCATCGTACAAACACAATATTCGAAAATACACATTCAAATTTGCTAACATCATCTAATCATCGTGATCATGATAATCTAACAAAACACAAGAATTTCATAACATCATCACAACACAAAAATCAAATATACATCTCATGTCAAATAACTGTTATCACATACACATATATCTGCAAGCACATTAAATGAACATATCTAACATGAACTAGCAATATACACATCATGATGAACAACAACATGTAAATTAATTACATCAACATGAACATAAAATACATGCAGTATATATATATATATATATATATATATATATATATAACTGTAGAATGTCAAAAATATATAATTGTAATATAACTGCATATAAATGTCAAATATCGGGTGGTACTACATCAATACTAGTACTAGTCAAGGCCTCCTCAGTCGATGGTGCAACCTCATGCTAATATGGATGACATGCTTGATCCGGAGGTTCCTATTGATCAGATGGTGTAGTCTGCTCAAGAACTACCTGCTGATGAGTCATAGATGGTGCAGCCTGCTCAAATGGACCTGCCTGATCAGTCAATGGCCATGGCTGCTCAGGTTTAGGTGTCTCTTGAGATGGTACATACTGATTAGAAGATGTGAACTGATCAGGAATTGATGTTGGCTGCTCATGATCTCCAGTATGAGGTGAAGGAGGCGGAGGTGGAGTACTAGAATGATGATCACTCCCCTCATGATCATGATCATCATATGATCTTCTCTGTCGTGCATCTCCACGACGCCTATCCCTCCTAGCTGCCAGTACTATATAACCTCCGAAGATATGATGGATAAGTATCATCATATCACAGGGCATGTCTCTCCAGAGCTCTGTGAGTCTACGATCAGCCTGGATCTCTCTGATCGCAGCAGGGCGTACTCCCTCATCAACCAAAAGTGAACACAGTTGATCACCCAACTCTATCCTGAATCGGGTATCTGCACCTGAGGATGAGATCTGTCACCCTGATCCATCGCCTCTGCCATCTCCTCGGCTACATATACACCCGGATCATTCAGTGGGGGTGGATTCATGTCCCAAACGAAGGTGAAAATATCTAAAAAATATATAGTAGAGAAAAATAATTAGACAATTTCATTAAACAATTAAATAAAACAAGTTAAAGAACGTGTTAGAATAAATTTTACTCTAATTAATTAATTAAGACAATAAAATGAAACTATATTAATTTAAAGAAAAAACTAATAGTACCTCTTGCATCCGGTGGCTCATCCTTTTGGAAGAGGATGTTGGTACACCCTCGCTAATCCAAATTAGCTTACAGAAATGACACCATCACAAACGAGTGATCATTAACACTGGTTAGAAACTCCAGTGCGTTAGTAGATATCCTGGCCATAAAATTAGATAGGCCCCTCTTGGGCATCATCTGGCCTCACATCTGCATTTGTGCATGCAACACCGGCCTACGAGGTTCCCAAACAAAAGTAGGCCTCCTCTCAAAAACCTCTCAAAAAATAAACAAAATAACTCTAAAGCAAAAGGGAAGGTAAACCTCCCACATGTCTAAGAAAAAAATCTACATTAAGGGAGTTTTGAGGTCTAAAATGGGCCTCCTAATAAAATTATAAAATAATAGTGGAAATAATAACATAATATTTTATTACATCATCAAATTTTAGAGAGAAAAAAGAAAAACTATTTTTTCAACTTATCTCCCTATGGGCTTACTCAAATTTCGAGCGGAAACACTCATTGGATGCATAATTTTATTCCTCATCCAAGGAAAACCCATGTTGGACCTTTCTACATGAAAAATTAGAAATACATGAAAAACATGATTGCAATCACATTTTTTCATGTATTTCTCATTTTTCTTGTAACAAGGTCCATCGAAAGTATGCAACATGGGTACTCCTTGGATGAGGAATTAAATTTTACATCCAACGAGTACTCCTGCTCGAAATTTGACTAAGCCCTTAGGGAGATAAGTTGAAAATATGAGTTGAAAAAGTAGTTTTATAATTTTAATATTTTTTAATATTTTTATTTTTTTACTCCAAAAATGGTGAATCATCCCCCATGGTGGGAATCATCATCTTGAATCCGATTAGTTATTATAAATTTCATTTTGGTTGTACTTTTTTCTTAGGAGGCCTGTTTTAGACCTCAAAATTTCCCCTAATGTCTAATGTTGTACAAAATCGCCGCAAAAAAATCGTAGGCCATCTCACAAGTCGTGGCACCTTGAATAAAGAATCAACATAAAATAAAAGCTGGCAACTAATGTGTTGCTCTTCACTAGTATAGTGTGCAATGGTCACCCGTAGTAGTGATAGGCACCTCACCTCCTCTAGATCAAACAAAGCAATGAGTATCTGACCACTAGACACCTGAAAATATGCAAAAGAAACTATATCGTCCCTAATGTATCTTTGGGAGTATGCCAACTGAATCCTTGCTGCATAATCGACAGGTACATCTAGGAACCAAGAAAAATCCTTCCCTCTCCTAGACAGGTTAGTAATAAAATAGATATCCTCCTCGGTGGGCTCATACCACTAGCCAGGACCGACCTAGAAAGTCTGTCGGTGGGCATCCCACCTGTAGATCAGTTGTCCCAATAAACCATTATGCCCCTTCAAGGATGTAGCCTCCTAGTAGAAATTTATGAGGCCTACCTCCCTTAAGAGAAACTGGGTGGCGTCATGATAGGGCAAGGTAAAAGTCTCTCCCTCTCTCTTGCCTCCCACAGTTGAATCATGTTATAACGGTCCTCCATATGCTCTTCTTATTCCCTTTGCTCTCTCCGTTGACGTCACTGAATGATTCACATATTAAATACATTTTTTTTATTAAATGATATATATATATATATATATAGATATATATTGTTGGAAAAAAAAACACTCGGCGTGCCCAAAAAATAGTAATGCACCGTTATCGGTGCATACTTATTTATCATGCACTGCGCCCGGTGCACATGAAAAATGTTTGCACACTGCCCAACCAAGAAATATTTTTGTGGGGTGCATTGAAAAAGCTAACTTCCCCGAGGAGGATATTTTGGTCAACGCACCACCCAACAACAGTACGTGGTCAACAGTGTGGCCTTGTAAATGACTGCACCATTGACTATGTAATGTTCTCGGGTGGGCGGTGTGTTGACCTAACAATCCACCCCGGGGTGTTTAGTTTCGAAAATGCACCACCCTCCCGACAGCATTACATAGTCAACAGTGTAGTCGTTTACAAAGCTGCACCACCTTGTTAGTTTTAAAATTTTATCGGTGTATGTTTTCTCGGTACTGCATCGGAACCTGATGCGGTTTCCATTAACACGGTTCACAGTGCAGAGTGTAAATTTACAAGTAGCACCACGAACGGTGCGAGCCAAACGGCTCGAAGGCACCGCGCAATTTTTTTTTTAATAAATGATTAAATTTAAGTTAATTTCAAATTTTAATCTGGAAAAAGGTTTAGTTATTGAGAAACAAGTAGATTACCTGTACACTTTCTCCTCAAGGAGAAATATTTGCTGAGGAATTAAAAAAACAAAATTTCCCACCGTTTTTGAAAATTCGAACTCCACACAATGCATAATGGATGGCATCAATGCGGGCAATGGGAGCATCGATGGCAGGGCGCCTCATAGAATAAAAACTCACACTAGTGCTTGAGAGGTCTAGAGCACTGAACAAGAAAAACTAACATTTTTATGGCTGGTAATTTTTTTTTAAATTAACTGTTTTTCGGTGCGCTCGATTTTGAGACGCACTAGGCGGTTTTATCAATGGTGCACTGCACATCGTTATGGTGCGCTAGATTACATAGATGCACCGAGCCTATTTGTACGTAAAGCACCGGTGCAGTAGAGTACTTAGACGCATCAGGCGAGTTTGTATGGATAGCACGGTCTCTCGGTATGCCAATTTATAGTACACACCACTGAATTTTTCATAAAATACACCGATGCATTTTATGATGAAAAATGCACCGCAAAAAAAACATCCGCAAAAACCTCAACCCGCCAACCTCCTCTAGCGACCTCCGCTATAAATGGATATCTGGGCTACTTTTATAAGGTCTTCCTCAAAAGCATCCGTTAGAGGGTATTTTCGTTGTAGTGAGTGAATGGTAGTCACGTTGTTTGATATGTATGGAATGGAATTTCAAATGAAATTCTTGGATGCCAAAAAATATTTAATTGATTGATGACTTATGTTGCGTTGAAAACCCTAGAAACAAATAATCAGTAATAATATTAAAAAAATGAGCTTCTAGAAAACTACTCTACATTTGAAACATTTGACTTGAGGTTGCTTTGTAAATGGGTGCATTTTCGGTTGACGTTAGTTTAATATAAAATGGCTCAAATCAATAGTATTTTAGAGTTACTAAAAAATATCATATTTTCTACTACTGAGCAAACAATGAATATCATCAAAGTCACTATTTTTGATGTTAGAATCTATCTACATCATTCATGGACATGAGATGATTTAGTTTCTCCAACTTGAGTCTCAGCTACAATGAGATGAACTACAAAAGAAGAGTTGTAATTTTTAGCTAGTTCCCGTTCATAACAAATTTGTGTTTGAGCCTAAATTTCATTAGGAGCCGAAGATTGATCAGAATAATGGAGCCATTTCAAGTGCGTATTTGCATGCAAATGTGAAGGTTCAACCTGTGCTTCCCAAGGCCTTCATCAGACCATGGGAATAAATTGTGAACAACAAGCACATAACTATTCTCAGATATGACAATGATGTGTCATTTCATATTCTAGAATATTCCAAGCCCATATAGTTTCGCAAAGTTGAATTTATTCACGATGATCCATCTTCACGTGCTCCTGTTTCACAGCACCCATAGATTTTTAAATGTCAACATTGTGATTGGTTGGCCATATGAAATATCAGTGTCATTATCTTCACCCTTCTGAGCATTGCGATAAACACACTCATAATTTAGATAATTGTTTCAGATAAAAAAACTCTTGCAAGAATGGAGATTCAACTTAGACAGATCACTTATTGGAAATGGTATTCAATAACCAAGAAGATATAACGATCATACCACTTAGTTTCTTCTCTAGTATTGGCTAATAAGGTAGTGCAAACTTCTTCATCTTCTTACCTTATATCTGATAAGGGGGAATTGATGTTGAGTTACTAGCTTTGAAGATTCATCAAGTGAGGTTGAGCCACATCCTGAACCTATTGTTTGAGCGTGCAACGAGAGACATCCATAGCAAAATTTAGAGTTCTAGTGAGAGACAAAGCAATGCCCCATGAGCATGTCTTTAGTTGGTGGCCTTCCTTAAACCACAACAAGTTGAGACATCCCTTTTCAGGTTGAGGTTCTCCCTTTCTTTTCCGTAGGTTGATACCTTCCTTTTTAGGTTGACGTTATGCCTTTTCTTCTCTACACGTTGATACCTCCCTTTTCAAGGTTGAAGGTCTCCCTTTTGAGATCATTATGAACACTTCCTATAGAAGAAGACTTCAGCTTCTAGCCAGATTTGGAATTGTTTCAGGAACTTCTTAGAGTTTTAGTTCCAAAGTTGGTGGTCAGCCTTAAACCACCACTAGTTGAGACCTCGATTTCTCCCACCTTTTGGTTTATGGTTTTTTCTTAAACCACCATTAGAGAGAGCACATTCAACTAATGAATAATATGCATTTTTGCATTTTAGCACTCTTCTTGGACTATATATATATCGAATTCATTAAAATTAATAAATATAATATTACTAAATATTTAAGAAATTTAAGAATATATCAATATTAAATATGATCTGCAAACGAAAACATCTTAACTCTAGATCTACCAAGTACCTAGAGGGATAAAATCACTTTTTAGTTTAAAGGTTTTCATTTCAAAATATTTGATCCCTCTTGGCACTTGGTAGATCTCGATTATGATGGATGTAAACTTAAGTTATGTTGGGATAACAATAACTAAAAAAAATCATTCAACAAAATTCCTTCAGTTATACTCAACTTGTGAGAAATCAATAATTTCCAATTTCAAATAAATATTTCTTAACTTATATAACATATATAATCAAATATGATAAGATGAATATAATCATATTTAAATAGCAATATTGAGATTCAAATACCATAAAGTAATGACAATATTATTGAAATACAAACTATATATATTACAAAAAAATATTAATCCATATATCTATAAAAATGCAATACTACTAGTAATAATTTCTTATTTCTATATTTTAAAATTAATTAATACATAAAGACTATGAATAGCTTACTTTTACGACTTCCAAAAATTATCTTTCCAGTATTAGAGATTAGACTCTCCTTCTGTTGAAACCCTAGACACCATAACCTCATATAAAAATATACCAATTCTTAAACGCCTTAATAATGTATAGTATCAAAGTTTAATAACACTATTAAAAAACAAAGGGAAGAATTCAAATTTGTTAAAAATAAAAATAATGAGAAGTAAAAATTTTAACACAATTAAAAAGAAAAAAAATCAAAATTAAAATGCAAATTTTTTTATTTTGAAATAGAAAGCAGTGGGCAAGATATATTTGTGAAGTTGAGAAGAGTAAGATATATTAGGTTCATACTCCTATGAGTTAATGCAGTGATGTGCCTCCAGTTTCTCTATTTGTGTTTTCTTGGTTGTTTATGTTTCACTATAATTTTTTTCTTGGGTCGAGGATGTACTATTTATACCAGGGCTCAGATATAGTGTGATATATGTCTTGATGATTGAGAAGAAGGGGTTTGAGGTCTTGTTCTAATATGGGAATGCAGGACTCATACCAAGAGGATCTAGGTCTGATGGGTTAGAGACTCATGGTATCTACAGGTTGACGGGAAAGCTTGTGGATCATGGGAAAAAGAACCAGGTGAAGCAGGTGTAGGTGTAGGATTTAAAAGGGAAGGTATAGGTTTCAATGAAGAAGCTATAGTTTCTAGAGGCTCAGAGGGAGTCGAGTTCTGACGGGGGCTTGCAGGTTCAAAGGGAGAATTTGCAACCCAATAAGAGTGCATGGTCACTGGGGAGCAAGGGTGGTCCTACAACTCCCAAAAAGGAATAATGGATGGATTGGAAATCGATACAAGAGAAGAAGAAGAAGCATGATGCTTCCTGTTAGATTCATTTGATTAGTGATCAAAAATAGCTCTTTTGAGAGTTTTCCATCAGGTCATTAGTCAAAAAAAATTTATTTTTCAGTTAGCTTTTAGCAACAATTTTTGTCATTGAAGAAGTCTTGTCTTGATATGTTTCTCCTTCACATCATGTCATCACCATTTAGAGGTCTAAAGTCATGTTTTCCATCTCATATAGGTCAACTCTAGGTTTTTTAACTACCTATGGAAAATATTTACTTTTCCATTATCAAATAAAGTATTTTGTCTTCTGTCCTATTGGCAAAGTCTAATTGAAGGAGAAAGCTTGTTTTTAAAATCCCAAAAAAACTCTAAATTTCATAGAAAACTCATATTATATTGTTGTATTCACAAATAAAGGAAAAGCATTTCCAATAAAATTATTTCAGACTGCATGCTTTATGAATGTTTTATTCTTCAAAAATCCGAAAAACAATTCGCATGACCATTTACCCTATGTTTCATCCTCCACTACCCATATGACACATTACATAACCTATCTCGTCACTTATCCAAATCACATAATATTTATTATACCCCTACCCCACCAGTCATTAACCTCTGCTATATGTTAAGTACCACTCACCTCACCGTTCATCGACCACATCATAATTGAATCCAACGTCCCGCACATGATTTCAGCTCCTCCTCATCATTCGAAACTTAACATCGGGTGGGGGGGTGGGGTGGGGGGGGGGGGGGCCCCCCGGGGGGAGAATGGGTGGTTTCATAACCCGACCCCACAGCTACGTGGCAACCCTGCGTGATTTCGTACCCCCCCCCCCCAATAGATCCATTTACCGTTGATATAAGACCCCTATTAAATTATGCTTACCCACCAGATGAAAACAAGTGCTCTGCCTGCCATTCCTGTCATGCCAATTGGACTGTGTCACTATCCAATCAAATAAAATTCCGCACTCATATAACCGTTAGCCAATATATTCAATCCTAACCATTAAGGCTAACGTACCCACGCCTTTTTCAATGGGAATTAAACCAAATTGTTTATAAATTCATCACTCATCAACATGTTTAAACCTTCATTTTCATTCACTCTACTCTGTACTTTTCCAGAACTCTAGAAATAAATTTTATCACCGTATAAATTATCATGTGTCGCTATTGATATTTTTCTAATTTGCAAATCCTTCTCTCAGTCTCGGCCTCCATTTCTCCATCAGAAAATTTTCCTCTATCATTCAAACAGAGCCAGTCATGCCTCCAAAGAACAAAGGATCTGAAGAACCAGTAAGTCTACTACTTCATCCTCAAATTGACTTTAATCACACACCATTAACAGATAGAGACCATAAGATTCATGAAACCCTCTGTGATCTTGAATTTTTTGAAATGTACTTTTGGTTAGAGGATAAATTTCTTGATAAATCTGATGATATAGGGATGTATGATTAAAACTTGCCAAATTATATCTTTCCTAACACCCATAGTGCACCATAATTTGTTAGAAAATGCCAATATTGGTATGTGCCAAACCAAAGAGCTATTATCACTCCTACAGGAGAGATTTTATTAACCATAACTGTCCAAAACATAGAACAAATGATGCAAGCCCCCACAACAGAGAATGCCACTCCATTTTCTCCAGAAGTACTGATTGAAATATATCAGAAATTGGATTTTGCAACAAGGGCTCAAACTCTTGTGTTGTTTATGACTGAAAATTCTCCCTTACCCAAGAATAATTCTCCATTTCCATCATCCATTTTCCCTGAAAGAGCCAAAAAAATCATCACAATTATCTCTTACCTTCTTGGTTATTATTCAGACCAATGGGTATATGAAGCCATCATAGGATTCATGTCCATTTTCTCCACAGATTCCAAACCCTCCATCATATTCAACTTCAGTTAATTCATTGCAGATTCCATTCATGATCATTTCGTTAAATTCCCAACTGAAGAAGTATTCAAATATGCCTCTGTGTTATTTTATTTGATTTTATATTCTTAGGGAGACAAATTCAAGTTTTCATTACAGAAATTGGATGAGGAAGGAAATTAACAATCAATTATTTTTTGGACTTCATTAGTGATTAAGGAAAAAAAGGAATATTCATATAAGCAGTTTGTAGAATTGTTTCTACATCTAGCACTCCTTTTACTAAACAACATTACAGAGCCCAGGATCAGTGAAGAAATGAGAAACGTGTTGCAACTATCAGATCAAGCCAGAAGAGGAGATTTGTATCTTTATCAGAATTACATAGAACTCAGAGTCTATGGTTGTGAGCTTCCCCCTTAAAAATTTCCAAAATTCCTCCCAATGAGGATTTTTGCATTAGAATACATCAGAAAAAATACTTAATGTTGATGAAGTACATTTTGTGTCTACTAAAAATAAGTCCCAATTCAAAATAAAAACATAGATAGTACCTTTTATCTGTAATAGTAGGACAACAGGGGAAGAAGTAGACAAATTGTTGAAAGAGATGAAATTTAGCCTCAGTTTCACATGGCCTTATGATTCAGTTGGTGTTATTTCTAATTTAAGGGTAGAGAACAAATATACACCTTATTTTCATACACACATACCATAAATTTAGAAATATATGAATCAAATTGAATGGACTGAGGGTACTTTACAGGAAGCTGAAGAACAAATAATTTCTACATCAACATTACAGACTCTTGCTGCATAGGAGAGAGCGGGAAAAAGGATCAGAGAAGATCAATCATCTCCAGTGACTGACTCATCCAACAAATAATTAAAAATACATTACAGAAGGAAGAAAAATTTCAATCGAAAGGTCAACCCTATCAAGGATTCAGAGAAAGAAGTATTACCAAAGAGACACCTCCTTCCACACAGACAGGGGGTCAAAATACTTCTACTCTTGTTATTTCGACAATTTCTTAATATTATCATCAAGCCATTCAAACTAGTACAGTTGTTACAGGGGAAAAGGAAAAGAATATCCTTGATACCTTCAGGGAGATAAATTTGAAGAATGAATTATTAAAGACCAAAACATACAATCAATTTTGGAAGCAAACTCCCAGCTCTCAGAGCAGGTTGCTCTCAGCTTTTGATTCTGATAAGGGAAAAATGTAGTTTTCTTTTCTGCAGGCACAAATTCCACAACCAAATTCAGAAGAAGATTACAAAAATATTTCATTTGAATTTGATACTAAGGAGATACACCCAATAGATCAAATGGAGTTACATAAAAAAACTAGTGAGATGATTTCATCCACTCTCACTAACATTGTTATGAGTTTGTCAAAATTGCAGTTTTCATTGGCTAATGACCAATCACAGCTAAAATAGAGAAAGTTTCTTCATTTGCTAAAGACACAAGAATCAAAACTCTAGAAGACCTGGTGATCAAAGTTGGATAATGATCCTTCCAATTTCAATGCAGCAGAAGAAATCATCAAAAAGAAACCATCCCAGATGAACAGCGCTGGGAAAAATTGTGTGAATTTCAGGACTAAATGGTAGAAGAGAAAAGTCAATTTCTACCAGGTCATCAATCAGCTGATAGCCAACACAACCCACAATTATCTTCTTTCAGCAACCGTTTTTTGTTAGAGCAATGCCAACACATCAAATCGACTTTATTCCCATGTTACAATTAGAATCTAATTTGGAAAATAAAACACTAACTGTTAAGATAACATTTATGTAATCTATTGTAAAATAAAATTTCTATAAATACTTCACTGTACGAAGTATTATAGGTTGGATAATTTGAGTTTTGAGAACTTTGTGTATTGCTGTGGAGCTTTTGTACACCTTTAATGAAATCAAATAAGTTGCAGTAGATATTGTGAGATTCATGTGGTATTTATTTTGAGTATTGTGTTTTCCTCTCCGTTATTTCACTTTCATTTCAGATACTGTATGAAAATATTACTAGTTTATAAACATAAATCATTAATATGATATGTTTATTAATATTTTCACAAATGTGGATTTCTTCTTAAGAATTAATTCATTTTATATTCTCATTCAGACTCCTACTTTTCCTATCATCACAAACACAATGACAACTTAATTGTGCTCAAATATTTTACCTACCTTGCCTCACTTTGTTCTCTACAATTCAATCTTTGAAATTAGCTTTAGTTTCACTGATCATTATTTTTATCCAACAAAAAAATTATTAAACAAATTTCCAACATATTAACTTATATCTAGCCTAAAATTTGGTACTCACCCTTATATTGAATATTTTAAAAAAGTGACATAGAGAGATCCCTCTCTGGTTAGGTAGGGCTAGCTATCTAGCTAAAAGTTGGTTTGTGGTTACGTTTCTTCAAATCCTATTTTCATCCTAGGAAGTTGGGGGGAGTGATAACATTTCTAGCGCCGTTGTCGGGGAACGATTGCTAAATATTCCTTGGGAAAATTTTTATGAACAGGCTGAAGTAAAAACTTGAGCCAAAATATATAATTTTGATCTTAAGCTGGTTCCAAAAAGATATACCAGGTCAAAACCTGACCCTTATCCATCACCATTGGTATATAATCCTGAAATTATTTTGAGAAAATAGAAAACTAAGTCTCAACAACAAGGAAGAGTTTTTCTTCCAATGATTAAATCAAATTCTTTGCCTACAAGGTTTTTTTTAGAAGATTTGGATTTTTCCCCAGAATATGAAAAATCTTTAATTAGAACCAAGTCTGAAACTTTCCACTCAAAAGCTACTTTCAACCCTTTTTATTTTGAGTCTTTTACACCATTTTCTGAAACCTTTGAGTCTGAAACTAATACTGAATTTTGTTGAACCCTTGGTTAAACTGAGGGTGGGGGGGGGGGGAGGGGGGGTGAATCAGTTTAATGCAGTCATGTTCTTATTAAACTTTCTTTTATACTCATTCACATCCTCATTTTGTGATCAACTTAATATACAATGGAACAACAATCTTAATAAGTGAGCAACAGGTATTAAGCAGAATAAATATAGAGTATCAACACATAATCATCATGCATATAGACAAAAGATATAAGTAGAAACCCATAAGGGAGAAAACCACATCTTATTATTGTTGTGATGCAAAGGCAAGCTCCAACTCCCTCTCACTACTGATTTTCTGTAGGCTCCTACCTATAGGAGGCTAAAACCTTAATTCTGCAAGCTACAACTTGCAAGGAAGCTCCAACTCCCATCTATTTTCTGCAGGCTACAACCTACAGGAGGCTCCTACCTCAGCCAGCTACAATTGACATCTATCAAGCTACAAGTTGATATGGAAGCACCCACTTCCTCACTCTTTCAAAAAAAAAACATGCTGATTTACCTAGATATCATCTCTATTTTGTTCCTTCTTCACTGTTGTCCACCAGTCTTAATATCTACCTTATATCATCTCTGAACCTTCACAACTTCTCTATCTGCTCCTCCTTCTTCTTACCCTCTCTCCTCATTTCTCCATTCTCTAGCCTCTTTATGCATATCTATGTGACATCATTTATAGAGATTACCTTATGACTGTTTGTATTCCACAGGGAATTCAAAGTGAATAGGTATGACTCTTTGCCTTCCACCTTCTCGTTTTCTTGCCTAGCACATTCAGAAAAATATAACAATATGTATACATTTCAATATTACAGTGGGGTATTTCTTTGCCCACGGAGGCTTTCCTTTTCATCAAAAACAATATAAGATTAATTAAAACATTTACATTTACATTTGCAACAGATATATCTCATTCAAACCTTTCAGTTCTTGGCTCACTATATGTTTGTCTTTTCTGCTGCTGTAGTGTAGCAGTTCTGCATACTCTCCTGCTTTCTATGCATGTATATCTGCTGCACTACACATCGTCCTGTCAGATTTAAATCTGATCTCTTTTCCATCACCATCACACCTGTGTTCACATCTTCAGAACATATCCTGTTAATATTCAAAACACTTTGCCTTCAAATTTAGATTCTGCAAATCTGAATACTTTCACTGCACACCTCTTCAAATATGCAATCACTCTTAAATAGATTTAAAACTTCAAATTTTCCTCACTGCTTCAGTACATATGCATTTCAAAAATTAATTTTCAAAGAGCTTATCCAACTCTGATACCACTTGATGGCAGGGCTACCCTGCCAAACCCACATACTCCTCTTTCAATGCATATAATTGCAATTCAAATTCTAACTTCAGTCAATACACTTATGAGCAATATGCATTTCCATTAATGCCCAATCTAGGTTCACTTTCTGGGAAAATTCAATAATAATGATTTCTAACACTTCTATATCTCAAATCACAGATTTGAGATATTGAAGTAGTTCTCTTGTATATGCATATAAAATTCCCCGTGTGTTTATGTGCCACACCTATTTATCAATCCTGAAACCTTTAAAAGTGGAGGCTTTACTTTTTAACAAAACATAAGAAAGACCCACTTTATGAATTGTCGAATCAATTATTCGAATTTCATTTACACTTCAAATTAAATCATCAGATAATATTTCAAATTACAAAACTATTTCTTTGATCCATCTCATGCACATTCAAATTAATATTCGAATAATTCAATGACCCAACGAAATAACCTTTCATTCTCACCTTCATGAAAACTCTATTTAATATTCAACTTTATTATTGGCCTATCATATAAGCCTTTGCCTTTGGATTTAAATCCCAACACTAACACATATGATTCCATGCTGACATATCATTCAAAGGTTCGATTTCTGTTTTAAAGGTCAATCACCAGCACATGTCAAAATGACCTTCTCGGCCCAATTCTTACCATATAATTGAACCCTCACAACCAATAATAAAATCCAAACTTCAACTCGGGCCCACAGCAGCCATTCCACTTACCTTTATTCCCGTTAACATCTGTGCAATTAAATGATGTGAATGTCGTCGATCTCCGATGGCTAGAAATCGGACGGAAATGACATTTTTTCCATCACTGAGATTTAACGCAAAAATAATTTGTGAAATGGGTGGTAATTGAATACCACTCCAGGCTACGTGTCAAACTCCAAATGCTATCGCATTTTTTTTTGGGATTCCACTTACTATTTAGAAATTATGCGAAAACCATAAATGGTTTTCAATTTCCGCCTTTACTGTTTACACAGTTCTGGTTCCACTTTAACTCGTGGTTCCATCCAATTCTTCAGTGCCTTTATTATATATAAACTCTGCCTCGCTCTTGCTTGTTATTTCTTCACCACGGTTCCATTGACCCACAGTTTCATGTTCTCGGTTCCATATGAATGCAATTTCAATTATGCCTTCGTTGCTTACTTATCTTCATCCACGTTGTTGTCTATCCATCGAACCCATTCATTGATCCTTCCAAAGATGATGTGCCAAATGTCAAACTTGAATTGAAACCCAAGTTTAGTTCCCCATTTCACTGTGTGGATATTCACAGTGCTGATTTGTGCGCCCTCTCCAGTATACACAAATCTCTATTGCATTCAACATGAAATCAACATTAATTAACATCAATGCTTTCCCCCAATTAGGAACTACACCCTTAATGGACCATTAATACAACCAAGTTCGATGTAACCAACGGCTGAATTAACTTCCTCAATATGATCGATCCTTCAGTGATCGATCTTTCTCAAATTTATATCAATTTCCTATTTCACACAGAGTCACTATTTCAGCCTTTAACACAGAGTTTCCCACTTGCTCATAGAACTCCAATATTAATCATACAAAATACTTCACACAGAATTTAGAAACAAATTCCTCATCAATACATACAAATGAAATCAATTACAAAAGCCCTCTTAGTCCTGGCCAGATATTCATGTCAATGGCCCTGTTTTACAAATTGGTGGTAGGCTTGACAAAAAGAACTCTGGTTGTCCTATTCTATTCCTGTCAGTAGATCTGCTATTGCTGCTTCTTTGCTCCTTTGAATGATAGTCCAGGTGTTGCTCATGTCTTCTCCTTTGCCATCAATGACAATATTTCCAACAAATTTTGGTCCAATTTCCAAAACTTAAAGGTTTAGTAGATAAATTTCAAGAAACCTCTAAAAATTCCTATTTTCAATATCAGTGGCAGACTTTTGGTACATATTTTACCTCATATTCTCATATAGTTACACCATTTGTTCCTCCTTTCATTCCATCTTTACCTTTACAAACTTCTATTCAATCCACATCACAATTCACACCTCCACCACCTGCTCCATTAACCATGGCTAGATTTGCTCCACTAATTCTACCAGGTCATCTTACTGCTCTACCTCAAAATTATGGTCAAAGGCTACCTCTCTTTGATGGAACATCAAAAATTACAGCCTATCAACATGTGGCTAAATTAATTAATTTAATATACCTCAAAGAAATAGACAATGATGATGCTAAGATGTGTATTATTGCTCAAAGTTTTTCTGGAGAAGTAAAGAAATGGTTTCTCTCTCTTTGAGCTGGTACAATTGTTTCCTCACAACATCTAATTGATTTATTCGTGGAAAAATGGGAAATGAAGAAAAATCCACTGCAAATTCTAGCTGAATATAATGCACTGAAAAAGAATACAAATGATTCTATCCAAGAATTTACAACTAGATTTAACAAGATATATGATTCAATTCCTGATAATATCAAGCCTCCCCTGGGCCTTGCTTTACTCCATTATCCTGGTGTTTTTGATCCTGACATGGCCTATCATCTGAGGGAGAGAAACTTGTCAACTTTGGAAGAAATGCAAAGAAATGCAGTGAGTGTAGAGGCCAATCTGATTATTAAAAATTCTAAGGTAAAAATAGGGAAAAGAGTCACAATAAAAGAAGAAACATCCACTTCATCAGAAGGAAAAATTGATACTTTGATCAAAGCTATGGAGAAAATTATGGATAAGATGTCCATTGTTGGTTGACAAGCTGAAACTTATATAAGAAATCCCAAGTTCAGGGGTCAAAATCAACAACCTCAATATAGGATAAAACAAAGGGAACCGAGGGTTCAAGATCCACAAAGTCAACAACAAGTTCGTACATCATTCTAGGAGAATTATACTAAAGGTCCTGATGAAGATGATGAAGAATAAATTTCCGGGGAAAACCATTTGTTTGAGGAAAATCAACAACCATCCTTCCGCACTGAAGAAGATCAATATTCTGCAAAAATTTGTACATCAGAAGACCAAAAATATGTTATGTCAAATAAATACTTAATGTGTACTGAATATTATCAGAGAGGATATCAAAATTCCCTCACCCAAGTTCAAAGGAAGTATGGTTTGAGGAGTAGAAATGTTCCTCTAATTTCCAATCAAAAGAAGCAGAACTCTCAAACCAATAATCAGCAAAAATAAGTTGTTGCACCAAAAAGAAGAAAAGAAAAGGCACATGTTGCTTCTACCTCTTCCAAAGTTAATGAAGCATCCACCAACAATAAAATAAAATATCAAGAAGTTCAAGAAGGAGAACAGAAGAAAGATTCAACATCCAAAGAACCACCTGAAAAGAAAGACACATCACCGAAAGAGGTAGATAATGATCTTATTCATTTTTCCCTTGAAAATGAAATTGCTAAATCGAAGGTCTCTATTCCTCTGATTGGGATAACGAAGAATGATCAGAATAAGTTTCAAGTTACTAAGTTGCTTAGATTTGATCAAACATTGGATATTGTTAACTTGAGCGATGATCATCCTAAGCTTCTTTTTGGTCTTGTTGTTGATGGAAAATCATAAGATAGTGAAGTTCCTCCCTTTTACTTAAGCCTCAAGATCCATGATTTTATTCTTCATAATGCAATGATTGACTCTGGAGCATCACACAAACTCATGCCTAACGCCATTATGGGAAAATTAGGACTAGACATCACAAGACCTTATCATGATCTCTATTCATTTGATTCAGGGAGGGTGAAATGTCTAGGTCTTATCAAAGATTTAGTGGTCTCATTAGAAATAATTCCAGCCAAGAATTTCCTCATGGATGTTGTTGTGGCTGACATCCCACCTAGGTGTGGAATGCTACTTTCTAGATCATGGAAAGAAAATATTAGAGGAACTTTGCAGCCTGACTTTTCATATGCAACAATTCCTATCTTTGGACAATTCAGGAAACTTTACAGAGAAAGTAAGATGAAGTATATGATCAGTACCAGAGAAATGTGTAACAATCATCCCATTCATGTTGTACATATAGATTTATAATCTTTTATTTTATTCAATGAAGAATGCTCAACAACATCAGAGTTTTTGATTGAAGAAAAATCAGAAAATCTAGAAAATTCAAATTCTGTTTTAGAATTGGCAGAGACATAATTTTGTAATATAGTGCCAAACAATTTAGAATTCAAGACATCTCCTCAAGAAGAAAATAAGAAAATAGCAGAAAAAATAGAAATTTTGGATACAATAGAGATATCTCAAACAAAAAAAAAAAATCATCCATCTGATTTGCACCTTCCAGATGAAGAAAATAGTCTCTGGACTATGGATTTTGATGGAGCCATGGGCAAAGAAGGCGTTGGTATTGGAATATGGATTCACAGCCCAATAAATAAATCATTGTACATCCCTCTAAATTTTAGAATGTCTTCCTACAAACTAGCACTTGCCTGGACAAATAATGAAGTTGAATATGAAGCCTTAATTGCCAGCCTAAAAATTTTGAAAAATCTTGGTGCAAAGAAAATTTTTGTATATGGAAAATCCGAGTTACTTATCAAGCAATTCAAAGCAGAGTACCAAGCCAAACATCCCAGAATGAGAACTTACCGAAATGCAGTCTTAGATATCCTCAAAACATTTTCTGAATATACTTTGTCATTAATTCCTAGAAACAACAATGTTATTGTTGATTCTCTTGCCACTTCTGCTAGTATGTTCAAAATCCCACTATATACAAACAAAAAATATGAAATAAATTTCAAACATCGCCCTATTGACCCTGGCAATTTTCAATATTGGCAAGTGTTTCAAAATGATGAGAAAATCAATAACTTCTTGTAGACATAAGAAGAATTCATCAATGCCCAAATAGATGACAAGGAAATTCATGCTACAGAGATGCAAGTACTACATCTTAAGGACAATTCTATTCCAAGAGGTTTGGTACCTTTGGAAGAAATTTTTGAATGGGATGATGTTGCGAGAAAGCCTACTATGTCACCAACAGAAGTGGGAGTAGAAGATCTAAATATGGTCACTTCAGAAAATCCAAAAATGGTGCAAATTTCAAAATCGTTGAGTCTAGAAATGAAAGCTAAGTATGTAGTACTTATCTCTCAATTTTCAAAAGTATTTTCTTGCAAATATTCAAATTTGAAGGTTTATGATAAAAGCATTATTCAGCACACTATCCTTTTGAATCCAGATCAAAAACCATTTCACCATAAGCTTAGAAGGATGAATCGCAAATTGTTGTCTTCTATTCAAAAGGAAGAAAACAGATTATTCATTGTTGGAATAATTTTTCCTATCTGTTTCTCAGATTGGATGTCTAATCTAGTGCCTTTGAGAAAGAAGACAGGAGAAATTCAATTGTGGATTGATTTTCAAAATTTGAACAATGTATCATTAAAAGATAATTATCCACTACCAAAAATGGACCACATTCTGTAAACGGTAGTTGGATAATCTAGACTTTCTTTGTTAGATGGATACTCAGGATACAATCAAATTCTTGTTCATCCAGATGATCAAGAAAAGACAGCTTTCACTACATCTTGGGGTACTTTCATGTATGCCAAAATTCCCTTTGATTTAAAGAATGCAGGGGAAAATTTTCAAAGAGCAATGGAAATTTCTTTTTCCAATGAAAAATATATATTCTAGGTCATTTACCTTGATGATATCATTGTTTTCTCAAAGATAGATGAGCATCATTTGCAGCATTTAGAGACAATCTTTCAAAGATGAAGAAAGTTTGGTATTTCATTAAATCCAAAGAGGAGCCTTTTTTCTATGGAAGAAGGTAAATTGACGGGACATATTATATCTAAAGATGGTATAAGAGTAAATCCTTCAAGAATTGAAGCAATTCAGAACTTAGATTATCCTAGGAGCAAAAAGGAGATTCAATCTTTCAATGGTAAAATTAATTTTCTGAGAATATTTGTTCCCAATCTTGCTGAAAATTTGAGGTAGATTACTAATATGTTGAAGAAAGATAATGAAGTAAAATGGTCTCACGAAGCAAATAAGTCATTTAATCAAGTTAAGTTAGCTATATCTCATGCTGCGATCCTCATTAGCCCAGACTATACACTTTATTTTATAATTTTTTCATTTGCTTCAGAGCATACACTTGCTACTTTTTTAATGCAAAAGAAAAATCAAAATGCAAAACAGTGCATTGATTTCTTTAGAAAAATAGTAAGAGACGTTGCCTTAAAGTACAATATCATTGAGAAACAAGGTTTAGCACTAGTAAAAGCATTGAAGGATTTCAGAGTGTACATTTTACATTCCCATGTCATTGCTTATGTGCCAAATGTTGTTGTTAAAGAAATGCTCACACAGAATTATCAAGAAGGTCGTAGAGGTAAATGGATTGATGCCTTGCTAGAGTATAATTTGGAGATTAAGCCCACAAAATTAATTAAAGTACAAGACCTAGCAAAGCTAATGGTAGATTCAAATCTTCATGCCTTATACATAAACCTCATTTTTTCACTGTCTAATGAACAAACTGCAGAAACATTACCCGAGATAGCTGAAATATTTTCTTTATCTCCCTGGTATGCTGATATTTTATCTATTCTGCAACATTTGAATCCTCCTCCTAGAATTTCAAGTAGTAAAGAAATATCATTGAAGTTAAAATCAATGAAATACCGCATTCTGAATGGTTTCCTATACTAGAAAGATCTTGGTGGAATATTGCTGAACTGTTTAGTTGAAGAAGAAGTTGAGAAAATCATGACAGGTTTTTATAAGGGTGACTGTGGAGGTCATATTTATTGGAAAAACACAACAAATAAAATTTTGATATCAGGTTTTTATTGGCCCACCTTATTTTATGTTGTCTACATAACATTCAATAGCTATCATGAGTGTGAAATATTTCAAGGAATGTGGACTTGACTTTATTGGTGAAATTCATCCTCCATCTTCAGCTCAACACAAATGAATCCTTGCCGCTACAAATTATTTTACCAAATGGATTGAAGCTATTCCCAGTAGGCAAGAAACCAATTATGTTATCATTCAGTTTCTTGAAAATAATATTCTATCTCGAGTTGGCTATCCATACAAGATTATCACTAATAATGCAAATGCTTTCAAATCTAAGAAGATGATTGATTTTTGTGATAAATATCACATTATACTTGGTCACTCTGTTGCATATTATCCTCATGGAAATGGACTTGAAGAATCATCTAATAAGTCTTTGGTGAATATTATCAAGAATATGTTATAGGAAAACAAAAGGAATTGGTACAAGAAGCTTACAAATTCTCTGTGGACTGATAGAGTGAGCACAAAAAGATCAATTAACATGTCTCCATTTCAGCTTGTTTATGGAGTTGACAATGTTTTCCCTTCTTCCTTGGTTTTTCCACTAATGAATATTTTGGAGGAGGTTGAAAGTGAGCATAATGACCTTCAGAGAAGGATTAGTCAGATGAGACATTTGCAACAATCAAGAGATGAAGTTTTCAGCAATACTTCAAAATTGCATGACAAAATTAAAAATATTTTTGACATAAAAACAAAGGTTGACGACTTCAAGATTGGAGATATTGTACTAAGATGGGATGCAAGAAATGAAGATAAGGGAAAGCATGGGAAATTTGAAAATCTATGGAAATGACCTTACAAGATCATAGCATTTAGAGGAAACAAGGAATTTTTGCTAGAAGATCTTGAAGGGCAGGAAGTGTTGGGAGGACCTATCAATGGTAGGTTTCTAAAGCATTATTTTTCTTGAAATCTTGAGGAATAAATTCATTGTCATTGTAAATACCAATTTACATTTGATATCCAAGCAAACAAAATAATTTTTGTTGAAGTTTGAAGCTTGAGGAGAAGGTCATAAGACACCTACAACAACTCTTGTTTTCTTTTAAATTTCATAGTTTTTAGTCAGTTATTGAGTCACAATCAAGTCAGTCTTTTCTAATTCAGTATTTTCATTTTATTTAATTTTTTTCATAGTCCAATTAAATCCATATCCAAAATGGTAAGGTTACTTGATCTACGGTGTTCTTGACACCTCCTGAAGGAGCTTCCATCCCCAAAGGGAGCCAATGTTAGAGTCAGTTTATCAGTGATCAAAAATATCTCTTTTGAGAGTTTTCCATCAGGTCATTAGTCAAATATTTTTTTATTTTTCAGTTATTTTTCAGCAATAATTTTGGTCACTGAAGAAGTCTTATCTTGATATGCTTCTGCTTGACATCATGTCATCACTATTTAGAGGTCTATAGTCAGGTTTTCCACCTCATATAGGTCAATTCTAGGTTTTTTAACTACCTATGGAAAATATTTACTTTTCCATTATCAAATAAAGCAGTTTATCTTCCGTCCTATTCACAAAGTCTGGTTGAAGGAGAAAGCTGTTTTTTACAATCCCAATAAAACTTTTCATTTCATAGAAAACTCATATTCTGTTGTTGTATTCACAAATAAAATAAAATCATTGCCAATAAAATTATTTCATACTGCATGCTTTATGAATGTTTTATTCTTCAAAAATCAAAAAAATCATTCGCATGACCATAGGATTTACCCTATGCATCATCCTCCACTACCCATATGACATTACATACCCTATCTTGTCACTTATCCAAATCACATCATATTTATTATACCCCTACCCCGCCATTCATTAACCTCCGCTATATGTTAACTACCTCTCACCTCACCGTTCATCCACTACATCATAATTAAATCCAATGGCCCGCACATGATTTCAAGCCCCCTCATCATCCAAAAGTGTTTTGGTGAGAGGTCAGTGGGTGGGGTCGAAATGGGTGGTTTCACAACCTGACCCCACAACTATGTTGCAACCCCACGTGATTTCGCACCCCCCTCCCCCTCATAAAACCATTTACCACTGATAGACCCCTCCAAAATTCTACTTACCCGCCAGATGAAATCCCCTGCTCCGTCGGCCATTCTTGTCGTGCCACTTGGACTATGTCATTATCCAATCAAATAAACTCTTGCGCTCGTATAACTATTAGCCAATAAATTCAATCCTAATCGTTAAGGCTAACGTACTCTCGCCTTTTTCAATGGGAATTAAACCAAATTTATTATAAATTCATCACTAAAAAACCTATTTAAACCTTCATTTTCATTCACTCTATTATGTACATCGCTAGAACTCAAGAAAGCAATCTGATCACTATATAAAGTATCCTTTTCCGATGTTGATATTTTTCTAATTTGCAGAGCCTTCTCTTAGTCTCGGCCTCCATTTCTCCATCAGAAAATTTGCCACCGTCTTTCAAACAGAGGCATTCATGCCTCAAAAGGAAAAAGGACCAGAAGAACCAGTAATTCTACTACTTCATCCTCAATTTGACTTTCATCACATACCATTAGCAGACTGAGACCATAATATTCTTGAAAGCCTCTGTGAGCTTGAATTATTTGAAATGTATTGCTGGTTAGAGGATAAATTTGTTGATAAATCTGAAGATATAGGGTTGTGGGATTCAAAATTGCCACATTATATATTTCCTTATACCCATAGTGCCCCAGAAATTGTCAGAAAATGCCAAGCTTGGTATTTTCCAAACCAAAGAGCCATTATCGCTCCTATAGGAGAGATTTTAGTAAACATAACTGCCCAAAACATAGAACAAATGATGCAAGCCCCCATCACAGAGAATGCCACTCCATTTTATCAAGAAGAACTGATTGAAATATATCAGAAATTGGATTTTGCAACAAGGGCTCAAACTCTTGAGTTGTTTATGATTGAAAATGCTCCATTACCCAAGAAGAATCATCCATTCCCATCATCCATTCTCCCTGAAAGAGCCAAACAAATCATCACAATTATCTCTTACATTCTTGGTTATTATTCATATCAATGGGTAGATGAAGCCATCATAGGATTCATGTACATTTTCTCCATAGATTCCAAACCCTCCATCATATTCAACTTCAGTCAATTCATTGCAGATTCCATTCATGAGAAGCTTGTTAAATTCCCAACTGAAGAAGTATTCAAATATGCCTTTGTGTTAGTTTATTTTTTTTATATTCTCAGGGAGACAAATTCAAGTTTTCATTACAGAAATTGGATGAGGAAGGAAATCAACAATCAGTTATTTTCTGGTCTTCATTAGTGATGAAGGGAAAAAAGGAATATTCATATAAGCAGTTTGTATAATTGTTTTTACATCCAGCACTCAGTTTACTAAATAGCACAACAGAGCCAGGGATCAGCAAAGAAATGATAAAAGTGGTGCAACTATCAGATCAAGCCAGAAGAGGAGATTTGTATCTCTATCAAACTTACACAGAACTCAAAGTCTATGGATGTGAGATTCCCCCTTACAAATTGCCAAAATTCCTCCCAATGAGGATTTTTTCATTAGAATACATCATACAAATGCTTAATGTTGATGAAGTACATTATGTGTCTGTTAAAAAGAAGTCCCAATTCAAAATCTAAACATAGACAGGACCTTTTATCTATAATAGAAGGACAACAGGCGAAGAAGCAGACAAATTGTTGAAAGAGATGCAATTTAGCCTTAGTTTCACACGGTCTTATGATCCAATTGGTGTTATTTCTAAACTAAGGGTCGAGAAAAAATATACACCTTATTTTCATACACACAGACTAGAAATTAAGAAATATATGAATCATATTGAATGGAATGAGGGTACTTTACAGGAAGCTGAAGAGAAAAAAATGTCTACATCACCATTACAGACTCATGTTACACAAGAGAGAGTGGGAAAAAGGATCAAAGAAGATCAGTCATCTCGAATGACTGAATCATCCAACAAAGAATTCAAAATTAATTACAGAAAAAAGACAAAGCTCAATCCAAAGGTCAATCCTAGCAAGGATTCAGAGCAAGAAGTACTTAGTATTACCAAAGAGACACCTCCTTCCACACAGGCAGGTGGTCAAAATAATTCTACTCCTCTTCAACAGTTTCTCAAGATTAGCATCAATCCATTCAAACTAGTACAGTTGTTACAGGGGAAAAGGAAAAGACTATCTTTGATACCTTTAGGGAGATAAAGTTGAAGAATGAAGTTTTGAAGACCAACGTATACAATCAGTTTTGGAAGAAACCTCCCATCTCTCAGAGCAGGTTGCTCTCATCTTTTGATTCAAATAAGGGAAAAATGTAGTTTTCTTTTCTTCAAGCACAAATTCCATAGCCAAAGTTAAAAGAAGATTACAAAAAAAATACATTTGAATTTGATACTAAGGAGATACATCCAATAGATCAAATGGAGTTACATAAACAAACTAGTGAGATGATTTCATCCACTCTCACTAACACTGCTACGATTTTATCAAAATTGTAGGTTTCATTGGCTAATGTCCAATCACACGTGAAGATAGAGAAAGTTTCTTCATTTTCTAAAGACACAAGAATCAAAACTCTGGAAGACCTGGTGATCAAACTTGGATATGATCCTTCAAGTATCAATGTAGCAGAAGAAATCATCAAATAGAAAAATGTTGACATAGCAGCATTAAAAAAGCAATTAAATATTCCATCTACAGAAAATCCTCTGACAAAAGACATTAAAGAGACTAAATCCTAGAAAATAGAAATGATGAAATTGATTATGGAATAGAATGCTCAAATAAAACAGATGGAATCAGAATTGGAGAAAATTATAAAGGAGAAGTAACAAACAACAAAAACATCTAAAGCTCCTTTAGAAGTAGTCCCTCTTGCAGTTATTCCTATAGCCAAACCTTCTACAGCAAGTACTGCAGATGGAGTTGAGAAACTCACTAAAGCAGTGCAAAATATGTCAATTCAGGAAGAAGAGATAAAGAAACTACAAGACCAAGCACAATTTCTACAATATCAGATGTCTAAAGATGAAATTTCACATGCAACTGAAGCACAGAGAGCTAAAAAGCTAATTGAGAGGTTGCAAAAAGAACAAAAGGAATCAACCATTGGAAACACTTTGGGCCAAGTAAAAGAAATAATCTAGGAAGATGCATCAAATCTATTAATGAAATTTGGCCAAGTATATAGGTTATATTTGAATAAAAGGAGTCGATACAGAAAACAAATGAAGTCATTTCAACAATTAAAGCACAACTTGAAGAAGAGCCTGCTATAGCAAACAACATTATCAAGTTTTTTAATTCAAAGAACAGATATGACCAAGATGATTTGGGCATAGAGGATAGAACAGAAATAATCTTGGAGGTAAATAAGGTTCTCACAAAGAAGAAGTTAATTCTTTAGCTTGAGGAGAAGTACCATAGTCTAGAAATCATAGTGTAGAGATTTTTCAACAGAATAGAACCTCTGACACAGAAAGGATTGCCTTCTCCATTTTTGTGATTAATAGTAAACTGATGACCAAAGAAGATTATTGGAGAAGACTTAAAGAAATTGCAAGAGATACTGCCAAATTTTCAAATATCAAAGGTACAATGACCGGAAGGGAATTTTTGGGAACATTGAGCAATGATATTTTTATTCAGTATGAGATAAAACATGTTTTTGTGTTGACGCCCAATTTTTCCAAGTACACTGAAATGGTTGAAGTTTATCGTAAGGTAATAAAATTTACCATCCTGGATGAACAACGCTGGGAAACATTGTGTGAATTTCAAGAGTAAATGGTAGAAGAGAAAATTCAACTCAGTGCCAGTTCATCAATTAACTGACATCCATAACAGTCCACAATTCTCTCCTTTCAGCAACCATTTTCTATTAGAGTGGCGCCAGCACATCAAATCGACTTTATTTCCATGTTACAGTCAAAGTCTAATTTTGAAAATAAAACACTATCTGTTAAGATAGCATTTATGTAATATGTTGTAAAAAAAAAAAATCTATAAATACTTCGATGTACGAAGTATTCTGGGTTGGATAATTTAAGTTTTGCGAACTCTGTGTATTACAATGGAGATTTTGTACACCTTTAATGAAATCAAAGAAGTTGTTGTAGATATTGTGAGATTCATGTGGTATTTATTTTGAGTATTGTGTTTTCCTCTCTGTTATTTCTCTTTCATTTCAGCTTCTATATGAAAATATTACTAGTTTATAAACATAAATCAGTAATATGCTCTATTTATTAAGATTTTCACAAATGTGCATTTCTTCTGAAGAATGAATTCATTTTATATGCTCATTCGGACTCCTACTTTTCCTATCATCACATACACAATGACAACTTAATTGTGTTCAAATAGTTTACCTACCTTGCCTCACTATGTTCTCTGCAATTAAGTATTTGAAATCAGCTTTAGTTTCACTAATCATTATTTTAATCCAGCAAACAAATTATTAAAAAAAATTCAAACATATTAACATATTAAATTTGGTACTCAGCCTTCAATTGAATATTTTAAAAAAGTGACATAGAGATAACGTCTCTAGTTAGGTAGGGCATGCTACCTAGCTAAAAGTTGGTTTGTGGTTACCTTTCTTCAAATCCTATTTTCAGCCTAGGAAGTTGGAGAGAGTAATAATACTTCTAGTGATAGCGACACTTTTGAGAGACACATAGTTCATGCTACACAGATTGTTGCAATGGTGATCGCCAAGAGTTCAGTGAGTGTTACGAGTAGTGATGATGATGATGAGTTACTTCGACCTAGTGTTGGAAGTAACTCCCTTGCTAAGAGGGTGTGTTGATTTTTTATTAGCTTGGGAGGTAATCCAACCCTTAAAGTTTGGGTTTTGGAGGAAAAGGTGCCACAAGAGTCACGTATGGGCTTGGAACCAAAGCTTAGGGTTTTTCACCCATCATGTTTTGAGGTAAATCCATGGAGAACTTTGGGCATGTGATGGGATAAGATGATAGAGAGCAGAAAGGATACTCCAACACTTCAAGAATGATCGAATTCTGAGTTGTCCTTAGTGAACCTGTATAAGATAGATGTGGAATATTGTGTTGCATTAAGCACAAAGGTGGAGAAGGTGCAGATATGCGATGTTGATGAAATTTGGCATAGAATACTTGGCCATTTGCATCATGGTTCCTTGAATATTATGCAATAGATAACCACAATCCTCCCCAATGGAGCACTTGAGCAGCAAGATACTTGCAAAGGGTGTACCTTGGGGAAGTACACAAAAGCCACATTCTGTGATCAGGCCAACAAAGCATGTGCATTCCTTGAAAGGATCTACTCTGATTTCTATGGATCTTTCTTGACAACCTCCAATTCCAATCACAAATATAATGTTATATTTTTAGTTTATTTCTCACAGAAGTGCTATATCTTCTTCAAGCGGAAGAAGGTTGAAACATTCTCCACGTTCGTAGAATTCAAGGCACCGGTTGAGAAAGAAACCAACAAGAAGGTGAAGGCTCTTAGGAACAATAGTGGAGATGAGTACGTGTTTTTTGGAAATACAAACATACGGATAAGTATGATTTCCCTAAGTGTGGTGGTGCACTTAGAACAATGGAAAGAAAGATATCTGACCTTTTCCTTAATTGAATAGATAAAGAGAAGAAAACCTACTTGTAATCTGTTCACTTTTCCTCACTTCCCTTCATTGCTTTCATCGCTCTAAATCCAAGTTAAATCTCTTGATTGATACCTACTATAGAAAACAGAAGACAGAAAAAAACATAAAGGCAATATGATCTATTCAAGTTAAAAAAATTGAATTGATAACATTTGTAAATTTATATATAACATCAATGACAAGTATATTTGGAAAGGAACAAAATTATTTATTATGAAGTATAAGGAAGAGTACAACCAGTTGATCAATTCGTTGTCACTCATCCAGCTTGAGTCCCATCGTCATCACATCGGGAAATCCGCAATCTAGCAGCATCACATTACATGCATAAAACCTTCAAGAGTTGTGATCTCACCAGCATAACTCTACTTAACACAAATTATTTATCTCTTGTGCACTATGATGAGTGCCATATTTATAAGTAGATGAAGGTAGTTGACATAAATGAATCATTGAATTTTGTTTCCAAAATGGGTGAAGAGGTTTCCTTGTTCATGGGAATAAGAGGATAAGAGGTTTATTGACTTCATGGGTTCCAAATTCGAAGCTATCAAATGAGGTGAATGCTGGAACAACTTCTAGAAGTCACTAGAGGTTGGGAAGATTCTTGGAATCCAATGAAAAATTCACTCCCAGTTGACCAACGCACTCTAAAGTGGACCTAGATCCTCTGCAATGCAACCTTTCCTGGGAATAGATGCTCTGCAAAGTAGTTTCTGATGTCTAGGGGATGGCTCAATGGGGCACTTCAACTAGCATCTAGGCAGTGAAACTTTCATGAAGGAAAAACATCAATGGGATGACTTGTTTAGGGCATGTAGAAACTAATTTAGAGTATGGTAGACCCTAATGGATACTAATCTGTGTTTTGGGATGATGCCCAAATTGACCTGTAACAGTTGCCTCCTAAAGCATGAAGTCGAAAATAATAATGACGATTGAGATGCTTTACGATGTGATGAAGAGGATCTGAAGCGGACGATGACATGCATCAATTACAATACATTACATCATGATATATGTTCATCTTGGACATGAATTTCTAAGGGAGGCATATCCCATAATCCACACATAAACTATCATAACATCAAAAAGTCGTCTACAGATATAGACCCATGATAGGATGGCCATCTAAATAATTTCCATCGTATGGATTACTTGGTACTTCTCCTAAAATCAAAGCCTGGATAGATGAAAATATATCCGAGGTCTTTTATCTTGTTCAATTGATCGCCTAAAGTTTGATTCTAACCATGTGAATATGTGATCTGAAGTCGAACATGGGAAGACACCATCTGATTACCAACCAATTATGTGAGTCGTTAACAGACATGAGAGAAACCACCGTTGATGATAATGGCTCTCAATGTACTACAGTACATTCTGCATGGTGTGAATAGATGATTTTATTTAGAACACCATACAAATTCTTTCGGTCTAAGGCCTATTATGTCAACCTATTGTCGGAAGCAAGAAACCTGTTGTTCATGTAAGACAGCTCCAAGGTACTAAAAGGTTGTTTCTAACTCAACTTCTTGGATGATGAGCTGATGTCGACAGGAAGCGCCTCATCACAGGAGGGTATTGATGCTTCCCCCATCAATGACACGAAACGGGAGTAATGATTTTGGAGACAGAATGTGAGTGATGAAGTAATGTCAGGGATGAAGGTTATGAAATGAAGGTTTATGAGTATTGCAAAGGATGAGGAATAACTGATTGACTTCTCTTGAACATATCGGTGACACTGAATGAATTGGCAGCATTTGACCCAAAACCAAAGTGATGGATGGTATGATAGACTATAGGTATGATATACCATCAAGCAGATTACCCAACCCAAAAATCACGCTGATGAAGTGAATAAGTTTCATGCTCAAGAGCGAATTGCTACCATAAAATGTTTTATCCCTTTCCAGTTTTCCGTAATAATTGCTGACTAGTACCTCTTTAATTTTTAACAAGCTTGAGGAGGATAAAATATGCTTGATGTATAATTCCACCCTTCGGGTGAATCCATCACTATTTTAAGCTTTAACGAGTCTAGCGAAGGTGAAACTTGATCTTGTCATGATGGACAAGTTAGTTGCTATTTGATGTTTTAACGAGTCTAACGACAGTAAAAATCGATCCTTTTTCATGTTTAGAGAGTTTGAAAAAGGGATGAAAAGAAAACTCCACAATTGTTTTTCATAAAATAGTCCCTTAGATTCGAAAAAGCGTAAAATAATACTTGAGAGAACCTCCTAGCCATGTTCGACTAGGGTTTTTTTTTTTGTAAGTAATCTATCTCAATTTAGAAAAGGGTTAAACTTATACTGAGTAGATGTCATTTCAATTCCTTTTACGAGCTCGAAAGGACAAGTGCTCGGAAATATTTTCATATTTTGGGAGTGTAAAAAGCACTGAAATAGAACTCCAGGGGGTTCATTTTTCTTGTTTGAAAAAGATAAAAAAAGAGATAATGTGCTTTGGGTTTGTTTTTCATGTTTAAAAAAGCTCAAAAAAGAGATAAAAGCATGCTTTGTAGTTTTGATTTTTCGTAAGTTTTAACGAGTCCGAAAAAGTGATAAAAATGTACTCATCTACTGACTTTCAATTTAATTAACGAGCAGGAAAAGAAAGAAAGAACTTGGAATTTTCATGTGTTTTACGAGCATGAAAGATAGCAAAAGAAACTCAAGATTTTCATGAGTTTAATGAGTCTTGAAAATAATAACCGAAATGGACTCGAGATAGGTTTCATTTTTACATAAGATTGAAATAGAGGAAAATTATGCTTGAAAGTAGTTTCATTTTTACACATCTTGAAACTGAGAAAATTGTGCTTGAAATAGGTTTGTTTCATTTTTACACAGGATTGAAACAAAGGAAAATTCATGCTTGAAAGTGATTTCATTTTTACACAAGCTTGAAACAGAGAAAACCATGCTTGAAAGTAAGCTTTATGCCCGCAAGTGTAACCTTCAAGGGAACATGCCCCCTAGATTCATTTCATTCACCTAACTAGACTATTGGTGGATGGAATGATGACCATTTACGAGATCTAGTCAAATACTCGACTCAATTATGGGAGGATTTGTTTCATTTTTTAATGAGTTTGAACTATGCTCATGACCCGATTCATTTTTTTAACGAGGTTGACATAGTAAAAGAACTATCCTCATGACCTGATTCATTTTTTAACGAGGTTGACACAATAAAATAACTATCCTCAATGACCTATTTCATTTAACAAGGTTGACACAGTAAAAGAACTATCCTCAATACCTGATTCATTTTTTAACAAGGGTTACACAATAAAAGAACCATCCTCAAGGGAAACGGTTTCATTTAATGAGGGTTGACACAGTAAAAGAACTATCCTCATGACCTGATTCATTTTTTAATGATATTGACACAATAAAAGAACTATCCTCATAAATTGATTCATTTTTTAACAAGGTTGACACTTTAAAAGAACTATCATCGTGAGAACCTGTTTCATTTAACGAGGTTGACACAGTAAAAGAACTATCCTCAAGACCTCATTCATTTTTTTTAACGAGGTTGACACAATAAAAGAACTATCCTCAAGGGAAACTATTTCATTTAACCAGGTTGACACAGTAAAAGAACTATCCTCATGACCTAATTCATTTTTTAACGAGGTTGACACAGTAAAAGAACCATCCTCATTTAACCAGCCTAATATTGAGCTAATGATGTCAATAAGGGATCAGGTCATTCAATACTTGTAAGAGAGGAATCAGATAGGATTCCAAATGATGACATGGGTGAAGTCCATGGAATAGAGGATACACTGGAGTAGGTTCCATTTAAAGCCTGGTAACCTAGTGGGATGGATGAACCACCATAAAGATGAGTCTCGGGTGTCATTGAAAACATCGAAGATGAATCAATATTAGATGTTGTCGCGGTTGTATAGTTTGGGATGTTGTATCTTCCATGGCTAAATAATCCAACAGATATTATAATGAATCTACAGGAATTTGAGAGTGAACAGGATCAACAGAAGCAGAGTCGGTCCAAGGAGGAAAATATGGATAAAGATGAAGCTCTGGCCCAAAATGAGTTGCAGTCGAAGGCAATGTTTCTTCTTGTGATATTTCCTCAATGGAAATCAAACCAAGTGGAAGTACATAACCGTCAGGCCCGAGATAAATTTTAGGTGGTAAACTCTGCAGTAAAGAGGAATACTCAACGGTTACGGATGGATAAGGATCAGAAGGTTTCACCGGAAAAAATTATTGTTGTTCAACTTTGGGATCAAGATGTTTTGGTAAAATAACAATAGGATCTTGATCAAATTCCAATTGAACAAGCTCGGGTTCTAGATTTACCGTTTCACTGGATTGAATTTCAGTGTCCTCAGGTAACTGTGAGGTTTTCATCTCGACAGTAGCAAATAAACTGGTATAAGTCGAAAAGACTCGAGACTCAGTACTCAAAGGATCAGATGTCTATGGTATATCATATGTTGTAGCACCAAGAGTTCCAAAGGTATCAGACTAGGTAGGACGAGCGTGCCTTCATCTACTAAGTGTAGCTTCTGGTGGTAAAGGTGTTTTATTCGTTGTCCTACATGAATGACAGGGAAGGGGTTGAGCTTCTTCAATGATTGTTGATTGATTTTCTTCAAAAATAAATAAACAAAAATATGGTAATTCTAGGCAAAAGGTTTACCAAAAAACTGTGAACTGCAATATACTTCCCCAGTAAAACCAAGGACTTATGCACGTGGAGTAAATCTCCCTGAATTTTGTGTTCATTGTATCATAGGTACAAGGTGGCCAACTCGCTTACCTATGGATGGTAAGAAACCTAAAATTTTCCTCCCAAATATACATGAAGGTAGATGGAGGCCCAATCCATGTTAGCATTGTCTAATGTGAAACCGCACAATGAGAGCATCCTCTTATACTTTCCGTACAAGAACATCGCCCGATATAACTGAAAGTACATGGACTAGCTCTGATATACTTACATACGTGGAATGAGGTATCACACTCGGAATGTGTCACAGACAATTAATGACAGATGCTATGTTTAACGATGTCAGAACACGTCTCTAGCCTAAACCTCTAAATGTTATCGCTAATGTTACAATGCTTCCTTAGATAAATTTAGATAAATTGTATGTTGATCTTGATTATCATTTTGTCTTTCAGGTTTAGCACGAGATGTATTGAACATTCCTAGAATACAATTAAAATGATAAGTCTTCATTTCGAATTGATTTTCGACAATGAAAAAACTAGCTACTAGGGATAGAGAAATCAGATAGAAAGCAATCAGCAATGAAAACATATAAACTCAATTTCCCTAAACTATTCCTTTGTAGCACTCACAATCCCTATATCCAAATGCATTTTTTTCTTTTCAATTTCTTTTAAGTTTATATGAATGAAAAAGAAACTAAATTAAAAAAGAATCACTCAAAACTTTTAAGAGAAACAAAGACTGAAATGACAATTCCTCTTTCCGAAAATAGTGAATTGATCAAATGTAAAATTTAACTTTGGAACTATTCGACAATGACAAAGAAAACACAAAGAAACATTGATCAAACAAATCCAAAGTGAGGCAATAAGAGTAGAGGAAAAATGGTCTCTAAAGACATTTAATCACTTGAAACTTCAACAAGAAAACACTAACATGAATTGGAAAAAGACAAAATAGATAGATTTTGGTTGGTCACAAGGGCAATGCACCCCAGAGTGGGAGACAGTGCATTGCATAGCACTGTCCCTAAGCCAACAGTGCTATGCAAAGCACTGTGTCAAGACCAACAATGCGTTGGTGCCAGAGGGTTCTCTAAAAAAGAAAGCAGACACACTACTTTTGATCAAACACATTCAAAATATTGAAAATAAGCAGGTAAATTATACTAGAGGTGGATGGATAAGGATAAAACCACCAGGGATACACTGTCGATCCCCAGTATGGTCGCCAATTTTTTTGTGGAAATACAAACCTACGAATAAGTATGATTTCCCTAAGTGTGGTAGTGCACTTAGAACAATATAAAGAAAGATATCTGACCTTTTCCTTAACTGAATAGATCAAGGGAAGAAAACCTTCTTGTAATTTTTTCACTTTTCCTTGCCTCCTTTTTTCGCTTTGGTCGCTCTCAATCCAACTTAACTCGCTTGATTGATACCTGCCATAGCAAACAGAAGATAGAAACAACATAAAGGCAATACAACCTATTCAAGTTAAACAAATCGAATCGATAACAATTGTAAATATACATATAACAACATTGATACGTATATTAGGAAAGGAACAAATGTCTTTATTATGAAGTAGAAGGAAGAATGCAACCAGTTGATCGATTCGATGTCACTCATCTAGCTTGAGTCTCATCCTCACACACCAGGAAATCCACAATCCAGAAACATCACATTACGTGCATAATACCTTCAAGAGTTCTGATCTCACCAACATAACTCTACTTAACACAAATTCATTCTCTCTTATGCACTAGATGTCAATTGCTATATTTATAAGTAGATGAAGGTAGTTTGACATATATGAATCATTCAATATTGTTTCCAAAAACTGGTGAAGAGGTTTCCTTGTTCATGGGAATAGGAGGTTAAGAGGTTTATTGACTTCATGGATTCCAAATTCGAAGCTATTAAATGAGGTGAAAGCTGGAACAACTTCTAGAAGTCACTAGAGGTTGGGAAGATTCCTGGAATCCAATGAACAATTGGCTCCCAGTCGACCAATTTCTTCTAAAGTGGACCTATATCCTCTTCAAATCAGCGTTGCATGGGAGTAGATGCTCTGCAAAGCAGTTATTGATGTCTAGGGGTGCGTTGATGGCTCAATGGGGCACTTTAACTCGAATCTAAGCATTGAAACTTTCATGAAGGAAAAACATCAATGGGATGACTTGTCTAGGGCATGTAGAAACTAATTTAGAGTATGTTAGACCCTAATGGATACTGATATGTGTTATGGGATGATGCCCAAATTGACTTGTAACAGTACATGTCAAATTAGTTTAAAAATGTATGTACAAAAGAAGGAATTCGATGAAAGTTGACAACACCCCACAATCCACACTAGAATGGGGTGGCTAAGAGAAATAATTGTAATATTGTGGGAGAACGAGGGAAATGTTTCATTACCAAGGCCTACCAATACATTTGTGGGTAGAGGCATATGAGATAGCATTATACTTGTAGAACTGGAGTCATCATCATATTCTAGGAATGATAACATGAAGGAGGCTTTCTCAGGGAGAAATTTTAATGTGTCTCACTTCGAGATTTTTTGAACATTTGTTTACTGCCATGTCTAAAAATATTCTAGGAAGAAGCTTGATCCAACAGCTCAGTTGGGATTATTTATGGGTTACACAAAAACTCCTCAAAACTACTGTGTGTGCTTACCATCCCTCAAAATGACAGTTGTGTGAATGGATGTAAATTTTCATGAGGAGAAAGTGATGCATTGCTCTCTCGATATGCAGCTTCAAATTCCACAAGGAGAGGAGGTTTTATATCCAAAGGATAAACCTTAGGAATTTTTTGAGAAACCACAAGATAAGGAACATAGAGTGGAGATAACCACTTAATCAAGACCATTCAAAGAAGGAATAAAATGAACCAGAGAAGCTGAGAGGCTATTTCTTGGTGCTAGAGAGAATGTGGGAGAACCCACTTCATAGCGCAGGTAGAGGAGGTCACCAGAATGGTGCACTGGCTACCTAGCTCTAATGAATGGGCTAGTAAATACTAAGCCATCCTCTTTCAAGAAGGAAATAGATAAACATGCATGGGTTGATGCAAGGGTGGAGGAATATGATTCCAATTTAAAGACCAGTGTTTGGGAAGTGATCCCGAGACTAACAGATAAATCAGTTGTGCATTCAATATGTCTCTTGAAGGTAAATCATATGGAAGATAGAAGCATATAGAAGTATAAGGACATATTTGTGAACAAATATTCTCTCAATTTGAGGGAATTGACTATGATGAAGCCTTTTCTCTTATCGCAATGTATTCATCCTTAGATCAATTATTGCACTGTTTGCTTAAATTGGGTGGAAGATCCACCAAATGGATGTAAAAACAACATTAATTAATGGAGTCATTGAGGATGAGGTGTAAATTAAACAAGCAAAAGGTTTTTATACCCTTGATCGATATTCACATGTGTGCACACTCAAGCGAGTGTTTTATGGTCTCAATAATGTACCTCATGCTTGGTACACCAAGATTGACAGTTATCTCTTCGATTTGGGCTTCACCAAAAGTGAAGCGGATGCAAACCTTTATCATATCTTGGTAGAAGGTAAATTTTTTATTATTTTCTTATATATTTATGATTTTATTTTAATGGGTGAGGATAAGTTGATCAGATCTTGCAAGAAGGACCTTGCAAGAGAATTTCAAATGAAGGATATGGGACTCATGCACTACTTCCTTGGATTGGAAGTATAGCAAGGAGATGGGGAAATTTTTGTCTCTAAAGGAAGGTATGAAAATGAGATATTGAAGAAGTTCCACACGGAGAGTATTAAACCCATGGAGACACCTATAGCTACCAGCTGGAGGAAAGAGGATGCTACTTCAAGTGAAGTAGTGGAGGTTACCATTTAAATATAATGTTGTATGTAATTGTTTATTTGTAGTTTTGAATATATATATATATATAACTTTTTAGATATTTTATAAATATATCTTTCCTCTCTAATTAAAAATATATTCAATTACTAACGAAACAATTTCAAACAACAATATATCCAAAATATTAATTAGAGAATATATTTATAAACATTGAAAACAATTATATATATATATATAATTTGTTTTGAATGTTTATAAATATATCTTTTCTTCTAATTAATATTTTGGATATATTGTTGTTTGAAATTGTTTGTTAGTAATTTTGAATATATTTTTAATATATGAAATTGTATATTAGTAATTTATAAGGGAGATGATCTTGTGAATAATTAATTGGTACTTTTTAGGGGGATTGATTTCGTCCATCTATTTCATTTAATTTTAGATATATCACAACTTTTTTCAGCTAATTAATTCTTAGTAGTTTCCCTCTACCTATTACTAAAAATATTTTGAAGAGTAATTTTATAACAAGGTCGCTCATCAAATAATTTTTTTCCTTGCAAATATTTGAAATAATTTATTTCCTGCAAGAATATTTTAAAATCTATAATATGTTTTGAAAATTGTCTAAATTATTGGCTTCCCCAAGATTAAGAACTATTACAGACAAGATTTCAGAAAGAAAACCACACATGTTCATTAATGGGATTGATAATTAGTATAGGGATTTATTATGCAAAATATTTTCATGTTAGGTTTTCTTATGAAATTACTTTTGTAAAATAAATTAATCTATATTTTTATTTCATCACATCTCCATTATATATAATAGATCTTGAATAACATTTTTTTGAGAGACAATTTGTTTTGAATGTTTATAAACATATATATTCCTCCAATAAATATTTTGAATATATTGTTGTATGAAATGAGTTTCAATGTGTTTTGTTTTCTATGAATTTTGATTAAAATGAAACAATAGACTAAAATGACATAGTTCATGGACATTTTAATTTTAATTTATATATATGATTAAAAAAAATTATAATCAAGGTTCATTCATTCTTATAGAATTTCATCTTGTGAATTTTACTATATTATATTTGCAAAATATTATTTTATTTCGTGAATTGTTAGGTAGGTCATGTAAAAATGTAAAATTTTCAAATTTATGTTGAAGATCAGCATGATATTTGTTGAAATTGAAAAACATTTGAAACTGAAATTATTAGTGTGCAACTACCTTAACTACTTAACCATGTTTTTCATTCAATTTTTGCAAAGTGTGTGTGTGTGTGCATGTGTGTGTGTGTGTGTGTGTGTGCATGGATTGGGCTATAATCAATAGATATATCTGATATTATGATGTACGCATGAATACAATGATGGATCAGGATCTATAGCCCTGAAATGACTATGTATTTGCACGATCTGTTTATGATTTGTTTAGATCTATGGTCTAGCGCGTGTTTGTTGAAGTGAAGGGTATGGTCTGAGTAAGTTTATAGCTGTGATGTGTTACGTAGTCCTGAATTACTTACAGATCTATATGCGAGTTCGACACATGGAAGGCGTGTATACACGTGGGTTCAGCTCTGCAAAGGTGCGTATATATTCAGTTAAATCTATACGCAAGTTGGTTTTGGAAGAAGCATGTACAATCACGGATTTGTCTTATGGAAGGAATTTGTGCAAGCTAAGGCTTTACTGAAGAATGCTGAAGGAAATGTATGACCAATTTTTTTGTATTTTTGTTGTCTGTCAATAATGTCTTGATATAGATCTAGGTTGTTTGAGTACTGATTATGCTTCTAGTTGATTGTGTATAAATATCAACGATTGGTTGATTGAAAATGATTGATGGTGCTGACTATATGAGGGCTCTGTAAAACTAACAAAATATTCCTGAATATCTCTGATCTATTCTGAGTCAGGTCAAAACTTTAGTCTTAATATATAAGATCTATACGCAGGTTACTCCACATAAAAGCGCATATACATGCGAGTTGCCTTTAGTAAAGTAGCGTATACATTTTTCTTATGAATGATTAGGGTTGTAGTTGATTCTGCGTGGTGATGCAGAAGTTTAGGCTTAGTTTTGTGTTCTGGTCACAATGATCTCACTATTATGTTTGAATTGGGTTGATGCTTGCTTCAGTTGATTTACAAGTTGTGTTGTGTTAAAATTTGTTGGATATAGTGTGGAAATTGATGAAACGTGGTCCACAGTGGTGTTGAGGTTGGAGCCTTCAGTAAGGAAGTCAAACCTTCTTGCCAGTAGGATCTGGTGATCAAATCAGGGGGGTTGTAGCTCCCTTCCAGTAGTGGCTGGTAAACAAGATCAGGGGGTTCGAACTTCCTTCCTGATAATACCTTCCAACGTTTTGGAGCTGTTTGAATATTTTTTGCATCTGAACTCAATTTTGAATCTGCATGAACCTACAAATTTGTATACATTAATTTTATTCTGCTGATTGACATGGATAAAATAAATAAATTCAATTAGATAATGAAAATATAAATAAAATCTAAATTCATTACGTCTGGTGATGGATAGGGAGAACTCTGCAATGGACTTTGAGAAATATTATGGAACCAGCTAGATTTTGAAGAATTGTCCATTTGATATAATTATGAGTTTTTCTCCTTGCATTTGAGAAAAATCAACAATAAATTTTGGTGTACTTATCTAAAAGTAATTTCGGTGCCTTAAAAATGCACTTATTGTTATTGGTGCTTAAGCAATGTTAACCACACCGGTGTGTTTTAGTTACTGTGCATCGGTGCGGTTCATTAACGGACGCACCGATGCTGTTAGTCAACAAACGCACCGAATATCCGTAAATAAAAAAAGCGCAACTTAATTTTTTTGAAGTGAAAAAAAAAGCGGTAAATTGAAAAATGGGCGACAAATTATTTTCAGAAATCTAATTTCATAAAAAAGTTCTTTAAATAGTAAAATCTATTCATTAATTCATTATTTTTGCAAAAATTTTCAGGGAGGGATTTGCACGAGAGACATTTCTGGAGAAAGAGAGCACGAGAGCACTGTGGAGCAGAAAAATACTTTCGAACGACAACACTATTCAAAGAACTAGAATTTGAAACATCTCGTGATTTGCACAAAACCCTGTAGTATAGTAAAATTCTTAAATTTTACTGTAATAATTATTTTTTTTAGAGTTTCTGTTAGATTTAATACATGCATAGTAAAATTTTTAAATTTTACTGTGATTTTTAAAAAACAAAAACAAAACAACAACAAAAAACAAAATAAAATAAAATTCATTCTTACGTTAAACCCTTGCTTCTTCTTGTTTATGTGACTTCACAATTAGGGCTTTTCATTTTAGATTTATAGGGTTTGTATCACTATATATATGGGCGTATCACATCTAATGCGCGAGGCCTCTTGCATAGTCAAATCCCAATTCATGTCGGTCCTTGCACAAATTTTTAAAAAAATATTTTTTTAAATCGGTTCACATTGTTTAGAATAGCACACTAGTGTGTTATTGTAGTATAGCACATGGGGAGCATACTGACAAAAAAAATTGTTTGATAAAAACATTTTTTTATTAATTTATGTTTGTGTTAATCGATGCACTAGTTAACATATAACACATCGAGTCTCCTTGTTGACAAAGATAATTGTATGATGTTTCTACTGTATTGGCAGGGCATTTAAAAGAACCTACCACACCACGTTCGGTGCGTACTTTGCAAAAGGTGCACCGTGACAATAGTTACAACAAAGAATGATGATCAATATGTTTGGATATCAAAGAAAGGCGTTGTATTTTTTGAAATATTTGTCTATGAAATCAGACATTTTGTTTAATGTAATGGACATAGCGTCCCAATTGAAAGACAAAGGGATACCAATAAATGTCCCATTTTTTATAAAAAAGTGTGTCATATACACACACACACACACACACACACACACATATATATAATAAAATACGTTTTAATTTATTCTACTACGTTATCCATTGTCGCTGTGAAATGTTACACCACTGATTAAATATATGGATGATAAAATATTATAGTGAAGTGATGTGAAATTTGATGTTATGATATAGCAAATTAATCCGAACATCACATTCAAATTCACTAATAAAAATTTAATTGATATGAAAAATGTTATAAGATATGTGTTGACTTTTGATGAATAATGAATAAAAATCATAATAATTGCACTATCACAGGTCGATGTTTCTAAAAATAGAAAATGAACACTGGTGTGTTAGTTGATGCGCACCAGTGTGTTTGTATGATACTGCACACTGGTGAATTTCTATGACCTATGGGCACCGCACAAATACCAATACCAATTGGAACATCTGGTGTTCTTTATTGACGACTACCACCTAGGCGGTCAAATGGCCGTTGCATTCACCGATACGGTTTTCCTTTAGCGTGCCAGTGTGTTTTTATAACTTAACGGCCTGATGCGTTTTAACACCTAAACGGCCTGGTGCATTTTTACACCTTAACGAAGCCGATGCATGCACCTTCCATTAGCGTGGTGTGTCTTTGTGGGTGACACGCACTGGGATGTTTCTAAACGCCTCAGGGCATCCGTAATTTGTTTTCCATCCCGATGCTTGGTATGTTTAAAGTACCGATGCATACTGTTGAAGTCCAACAAGAAATTACAACACCTACACTAGTGTGGGACCAGGAGGTCCAAGCATCACCTACACTAGTGTGGGACCACGGGTCTTAGCACCACCTACACTGGTGTGGGCTAAATTTGGTGCATGTCTATTTTAATTTTCCCTTAACTAAAATGGACAATAAAATGTAATATTGTCTCATAATCACTTGTAATAGTTAAATAAGTGTGATAAACTCGGTTAGCTCATGAATTTCGAGTTGAGGGTAGTTGGTGAGGCATGCAGAGTAATTCTAGTTGTAACAGAGTTCAAAGTGCATCTGGTGCATTAGTTAATGCATGGAGTAATCAGTTAACTCAGTTCAGTGAGTCAAAGTCATCTTTTCTAGTTGTAACTGTTTGTTGCACTAGTGAGAGATCAAGTGAATTAAATATTATTTACTTAACAATCAGTGGTCTAACATGCAACTGATGATTTAGTATTATTAGTTTCATGCATGTCAGTTCGAGTGGAGACCCAGTTGAGATGTAGGTGAAAGGGATGTTAACTATCAGTTGTAGGATTATTGGGTTGCACCCATGCAACCAAACACTCAGTGGATTGCCCATGATCCTTGCACAGTTTAGGAAGGCCAAAATTCCTAAATAATAGGGATTGCATTCATCAGGAATTGTGCAATAAAGTCAGGTTGTTTAGAGGCTAAGAATTGGCTAATTGTTGCTCAGTTTTGTCCAGGACAGTGTGAGACAATTAGCTGAGTACAGGAGGCTCTTGTGAGAAGAGTTGTATTGTAATTGTTTCATGTATCCATGTTGAATATATGATAGAAGATAGTGGGGTTTTGAACAACAATATTTCCCCGAGAAATTATCTGTGTTGTGGTTTGATTGATTCTTCTTTGCTTCATGTGATTGGCGATTGTGTTTAATTTATGCAATTGATTTGTAGAAGTGACTTAGTATCTAGCTTTAGTACATTGTTATATAATATTTTATCCATGATATACATATTATTTGTATAATTTATACATGGTATCAAAGCACAGGAAATCACAATAGTGTATAAGGAGTTGAATTTGTGACTGAATAGAATTCGAATTTGCAGAAGACTTTCTTGGTGCTACATGTGATTTAGGATCAAAATGGCTGTCAATGGCTTGAGATTGGAGTATGCACTCAAGGCACTCTCTAACTATATTTCTTGGAAAGACATGATGGAGGTAGTACTAGAGGACAATGGATTGAAGGAATTCATTGATAATAATGTTCCCAAACCCATTGTGGTAGATGTCGCAAATCTTGATGCATGGAAAAATAAAGTGGCAAAGGTGAGGAGGATCTTAGTGGAGGGAGTACGAGACTAAATTTTCTCAAGTCTCCATGGCAAAGCCACACCATATGCAATGTGGAAAGCTTTGACAGATCTATTTCGGAGTAGCAGTGACCATAGGAAATTGGCACTGAAAGATAAACTCAGGAAGATCAAGATGGAGAAAGGCAACTCCATTCCAAAATATTTCACAAAGTTTGTCCAATGTCGAGATGAGTTGGGGAGCATTTGCATTAATTTTGGTGATGATAATTTGGTGAGCCTATCTCTTCTAGGACTTCCCGAGAGTTGGCATAATTATCAGGACTCTGTCAATGGAAGGGAAAATGATGCAAGGGCATTAGGCTCAAGAAAAATACTTTGTATTTTAATAAACATAGGGGTCTTGTTTTTTGAAAATAATATTGGGTTTTTATGTAATTATTAATATTTTGAGTGATTTTAATGAGAGATATTAATATTGTGACGAATTTGTAAATGTTCCCGAATGATTAGAGAACATGAGGGAAATAGGATAGTTGAGATTCATAGGGATTGAGAGATTGAGAATTGATTGTAAATCTTAAGTTAGAATTAATTTCATGATTTTAGGGATAAAAGATAGATTTTAGGACTTTAAGGATTTTAAGGATTTTGTTGAGATATTGAAGGATCTGAACCTAAATTGGTTCATCATATTTTGTATAAAGATAATAAGCCTCAAAGGAAAATGACAGGTGGTAGCAGACAGAAGTAGAGTAGGGTTTGAACAAATAGAAATTTGTTAAGCTTATGGGCAGCTATAGAAAAGGGCCATTGATTTGAAAATCAGGCCAGAGACCAGAAGGTTTTTGTAATTTGATTTCATATCTATATATGAAGGAATTTGTTCTAAGATATATGTGTATTGAATGATTGGAATATGTGTAATGAATGCTTTGATTTTCAATAAGCAATTGTGTGATAAAACTCTATAATTGGGTTTTGAAATGGTGTTATGCATATAATTGAGAAAATCGAGATAATTTTTGAGACAGGTTTGAGTTGAAATGAAATAAGGGTTTGTACACACATTTGAGAAGACTGGAGGAGGATTGCAGTCATTGATCACTGAAAGGATCGATGACAATAGCAGAGGAATTGCATTCTTAATTCAGAATTCAACATTTGGGTATATTGACTAAGAAATCTCGGACCAGGTAGAACAAGGGTTTGGATTGCAACTTATATTTAAAATAGCAGTGAAGGAATGTATGATTGTTTACAATCGTATTAACCGAGTTCCGTCACGGTAGTGGAGTAGAATGAAATAAAAGTACAGAAATCATTGGATCAAGGACCAACGAACGATATCGAAACAAGGAATGGTATAGTGGAAGCAATATTATTGTGTGGAGTTATAATCCAAAGCTCGATGGAGTTTTCGTTCCAATGTTCAGTTAAATTGAAACCAACGTTAGTGGAACCTTGAGTGAAGGCACAGTTTGAAAGGGTAAGCGAGTGGAATTGTGACTCAATGAATTGAGCATTACATTAAGTGTGCAAGAGGAATTCTGAATCAAAGGTGAAGTTTGGAACCACGAGTTGAAGCAGAACTAGAAGATGGAACTGTGAAAGGAGTTTCAAAAACCAAACCAGTGGTTTCGCTCAGCTTCATGACGGTAAATGGTTTCATTGCATTCAAACGTGATTGCACTCATTGATCAACACGTGGCGGTGGTGGTATCTTAAAACCACAAATTTCGCGTATATTTAAAGTGCTAACCATTGCGAAATTTATCACGCGATGGCCATTGGATCATACCCATTTCATGTGGAGTATGCGACTACTGTGGGATGAAGAAAGTGGTAGAACTATGGATGAAAGGTAAGTTGTCAAGGCTGTGGGACCGGAATTAAATGTTATGTTGATATTTGGGGTTTTAAATCAAGGATTGGAATATTAACATGGCAGATATATATTAATAAATGGTGCCCAAATTTATATTAATGTTTTGTAACATTCAAAACAGTGAGCACATTTTATGAATGATGGAAAGATGGTTGGTAAGTATGGGTCGTCATATATATATATATATATATCTGTGTGTGTGTGTGTGATGATACCTTGAGTTATATGCAAAGTCGAACCTTTGGATAAATGGATGCATAGTGAAAGGTCACTATATACATGGTGATTGGGAAAGGGTTATTTAACCAAAAACTAAAGTATTGATCTAAATTTCATGAAGAGGGTTTATTCTATGACTCTAACCATAGGGTTTGAAGATAGAAAGGTAAGCTTCCGCATTTAAAATAATTTTCCAGCTCGTGAATGATTTTTGGTCTAGAATGGACAATGCATTTTTATATGTGTTTGAAAAGATGAGCTTCCGCAATTAGTGTTAGACCAAATATGGGAATTATTTTGGATTGAAATCTGAACAATACATGCTTATATGCATTTACAGTGGAGAATGAGGGTATTGCAGCTGAGGCAGCTATCAGAAAAGCTTCCATATTGGGAACAACTTTGGTCGGATTTGGTGCAAGAAGAGTTCAGACGGAATACCAGAGATGGATCTTCATCTAAGAAAAAATATGAAGAAGATTATGCTTTGGTTGCCAAGGTGAAGAAGGGGAAAGGAAAGAAATTCCATTCCAAATCTGAGTCCAATAAATATGGGAAGAAGCGCAACATGCCCAGAGTGAAGTGTTTTCACTGTCACAAGCATGGGCATTATGCCACTGACTGTCCACAAAATTAGAAGAAAAAGAAGGCTTTTGGATCTGAAGTTGGTGAGGCTTTGGCCTTGCAATTTGAGCTTGACTTCTCACTCATTGCATGCATGGTGTCAAGTGCAATGGGATCGGTGTGGTATCTAGATAGTGGTGCATCTTTTCACATGATGGGATACAAAGAAATTTTCAGTAGCTTGGAGGAGAAGGACCTCTAGATGCATATCGAAATGGGTGATGATGGGCGATACAGTGCTACCGAGATTGGTACCATTACCTACCAGACAGTCAAGTAAACCCTTTCAATTAAAATATGTAATGCATGTACCAGGCTTGAATAAAAATTTAGTCTTATTTGTAATGTTGGAGGATAGAGACTATGATGTTGTTTTCAGTGAAGGAAAATCTTTCCTGTGACACAAAACAATAGGACAAGCCAAGAAAAATGAGATTCGAGTTAAGAATCTCTATAAACTTGATGTAGATGGCTGTACAAAATTGATGGGTAAGGCGGACAAAGTCGTGAGACAGGATGAGGGTGAGTTATGGCACCAGAGACTGGGCCATATCCACCACGGAGCGTTAAAATTCATGCAACAAATTTATACGGGTCTTCCCAAGGGTACACTTGTGTAGTTAGACACATGCAAGGGATGTACTATGGGGAAATATGCAAAGGCCACCTTTCATGAGGAGAACCTAGCCTCGGGGATCCTTGAGAGATTTCACTCAGACGTGTGTGGACCATTCTCTGTTTCTTAGACAACAAAGCATAAGTACTATGTGATATTTGTTGCGAATGTTTCTCGAAATTGTTGGAACTAATTCATGCAGAAGAAAGATCAGACATTCTCAAATTTTATTGAGTTCAAAGCACTGGTAGAGAAAGACACAGGGAAGCATGTGAAAGCTCTTAGGAGTGACAATGGTAGTGAGTACATCTCCAATGAATTCAATAACTTCTGCAGCAAAGAAGGAATTCGGAGAGAATTGATTGCGCCTCATAACCCACAGCAGAATGGGGTCACAGAGAGAAAGAAAAAAACAATTATGGGTGCAGCAAGAGCAATGTTGCATGATCAGGGCCTACCATTACATCTATGGGCGGAGGCATGAAACACAACGATATTTGTGCAAAACCATTTTCCTCATAGGATACTTGGCATGAGTACACCAGAAGAGGCTTTTACTGGTAAGAAACCTGATGTTTCAAATTTTAATAGTTTTGGCTCATCTGTTTATGTGCTTGTGACCAAAGACGCTAGGAAGAAGCTGGAACCAACAGCTAATATTGGGATATTTTTGGGGTACACTGAAACTCCCCACAACTATCAGGTGTATTTTCCAAATAGTAGAATGAGTGTTGTGCGACAAGATATAAAATTTGATGAGGAGAAAGCCATGTGATTGTCCCTTGAGAGGGAGCTGGATTTGCATGCAGAGGAGGAACTCTTGGTTCCAAATGATGAGCCTCAAGATGTGGAGCAACCACATGAGGAGGATCATGGAGTGGCAGAAAACACACACGCAGAGCCATCCCTAGAAATGGTAGAAGGCACACCATGGAAGCTGATAGATTGAGGCTTTATGCAGCAGAGAATGTAGGAGCCCCTACTTCACTGCACATATAGAGATAGTCTCCAGCCAGGTTTACTGGATACATGGCTCTTATGAGAAAGTGTATTGTGACAAAACCATCTTCCTTCCAGGAGGCAATGTAGCAACCAATTTGGGTTGATGAAATGGTGGATGAGTATGACTCCATTGTCAAGAACAGTTCATGGAAGATTGTCCCAAGATCAGTCGGTAAATCAGTGGTTGGATCTAGATGGATCGACAAGGTAAAGAAAGTTGTTGATGGGAGTGTGGAGAAGTACAAGGCTAGATTTGTGGCCCAAGAATTCTCATAGATTGAGGGGATCAACTATGATGAGACTTTCACACCAGTCATGAGGTACTCTTCCATTAGATCTATCCTTGCTCTCTCAACGTAGATGGGGTGGTGCATTTATCAGATGGATTTGAAAACTGCATTTTGCAATGGAAATATTGAGGAAGAAGTGTACATAGAGCAACCAGAAGGTTTCGAGATCTTTGATAGTGAGTTGCATGTGTGTCGACTCAAGAGAGCTTTTTATGGGTTGATGAAAGCACCTTGTGCTTGGTACACTCAGATTGACAGCTATTTCACCGGGTTGGGCTTCACCAAAAGTGAAGCTGATGCAAACTTCTACCATATTGTTGTTGAGGGTAAGCTCTTGATTATTTTACTTTATTTTGATGATATAATTTTGACTGGTGATGAGCAGCTGATACACTCATGCAAGGAGGATCTTGCAAGGGAGTTTGAAATGAAGGACATGGGACTCCATTATTTCCTTGGTTTGGAAATATGGCAGTGGGATGGTGAACATTTTGTTTCTCAAGGCAAGTATGCCAAAGAGATACTGGGTAAGTTTCACATGGAGAGTTGTAAACCCATGGACACTCCTCTTCCAGGAAATTGGAGGAAAGAGTTTGCTACTTCTAGATAAGTAGTGTATGCTACTGTCTACAGGTAGTTAGTAGGTTCACTGATGTACTTGGTGAACACCAGACCAAACATTTTCTACGCAGTTAACCAACTGAGTTAAGTTATGGTTAAGCCAACCAAGATCTTTTGGAATGAAGGGAAGCATGTCTTGAGATACCTAAAGGGAACTACCGAGTTTGGATTATGGTACATATGGACAGAGGGAGTGAATCTTCAAGGCTTCATGGATGCAGATTGGGCAGGCAGTCCATCAGACAAAAAGAGCACATCAGGAGGGATCCTTAGCATAGAATCAACAAAAATTTCTTGGTACAGCAAGAAGAAGCGATCTTTGGCACTCAGTTCAGTGGAGGAAGAGTATATGTCAGCAATTCAAGCTGCATGTGAGGCCATCTGGATGAGAAATATCTTGGTTGGTTTGTTTGGTTCTCAGATGGATCCGACAGTGATACATTGTGATAACCAGAGTTGCATTAAACTCTCGGTTAATCTTATGTTTCATGATAGGTCCAAGCACATAGACATCTGGTACCACCATCTCAGAGATTGTGTGCAGAGGCACATAATGTTACTTCATTACATTCCCGCGGAAGATCAAGATGAAAATATTCTGATGAAGGCACTCACAAGGAGCAAATTCGAATACCATAGAGGCAAGATTGGGGTGAAGGATAATCCATTTATTGTTGAGAGGGAGTGTTGAAGTCCAACAAGAAATTGTAGAACCTACACTAGTGTAGGACCATGAGGTCCAAGCAACACCTACACTAGTGTGGGACCACAGATCTTAGCAACACCTACACTTGTGTGGGCTAAATTTGGTGCATGTCTATTTTAATTTTCCCTTAATTAAAATGGACAACAATATTTAATATTATCTCATAATCACCTGTAATAGTTAACTGAGTGTGATAAACTCAGTTATCTCATGAATTTCTAGTTGAGGGTAGTTGGTGAGGCATGTAGAGTAATTCTCACTGAACACATATTTCATTAAATTTGGAAGTATTTAGTTGATCTAGAATTTAGAACTTTAACTAGATTAAGTTTTTTCAAAATGTGGAATTATAAAATCACTTAGTTTACAAATTTTAATGTATATATTCACCATTTTTGGTGAAAATTTTATCACAGTAAACTATATAAAACAAATTTATATAAACTTGCAAAAAGAAAATCTTTCACATCTTAATCTTGGATTCCTTACATTATCTCTTTTAAGATTTTTTATGGTTTGTACTAAAGCTAAGTTTGTTAAGGTTACCTTATGAAAATAATTTTTTGTATGTTACTAATATTAAATTTATGAAAATAATATTGTGCATGTTACTATTATTAACCCATTTAATTATAATTAGATATAGTAAATATCATGTATGTGTTAAGTTACGATTATTACTAAGACAAGGTTGGCACAATTTAAAATTATATCACCTTTGCAACACTAGTAATACGGTTGAAGTTGAAAAACCCTCTTAAATCATCCAGTTTATACTCATATTGGATTTGAATTTCAAAATATTTGTGGCGCAACCAACCTTCTTGATCTTTTAACTAAACAAAATTATGATGATCTTGAAACACTTATTTTAATGCTTTTTGAGCATAAAAATAAAGTTCTAAAGAATTTTGAGTAATATCTTTATGGCTTCTTATATACCATATTTGGTCTTAGTGGATGATAATCATCATTATCACCATCATCATTACATACATTTTTTTACTTATAGCTGATATTATTTTTCTATTTAGAACATATTTTATTTTTTTATTTAGAACATATTTTTTATTTTTTATTTTTTATTTTTAATTTAAAAGGGCACAAACTTACACATCCCCTCATACTAGGTTATAGAATGAACCCTCTTTCAATTACTAATCATTTTAATTATCAAAATAATTATTTAGAATTGTAACAAAGTAATACAATTTGATTATTTTAAAATATAAGAGGAAAGAGAGAAAATTGACTAAACCATTTATTACAAATGTTTAGTTTTTTATTCATAGAGTGTTTAAGGATATTATATTGAAAAGAACATATTGACATTCATCTAAAACTTAGATTCCTTACATTATTTCTACTATCATGAATATTTATATTTATGTATTAAATTTGACTAGTGAATAATATATTTTGTAAAAAAAATCTTACCTAGTATAAAGGTATTTAACAATATATTAGTATTGTTTTTCTTACTATCATTGGCCATTTTGAATTGACACTAACTACTTTTCCTATGTTGAGTACAATGTTGGCACCACTTCAAAATGTATAAGAGGAAATATTTTATAAGTCTAGTTGTGTTGTTCAATGATCAAAATCATTTTTTTATAAATTAGAGTGCCACAAAACAAAAAATTTGATTTATATCAATTATAATAAGGAATGTTAAGGAAAACTCACTTCAAAAATTATTACAAGTGTCTAAATTTTTTTCATCAAGTGTTTAAATGGTTTATAATCAATAGAATATGAATTTTCTACTCCACTATTGTTTTAATAGACCAAGTTTAGACAATGTTGTTTTTAAGTGCATTTTTGTGTATGTTACTATTATTAACCCATTTAATTATAATTTGATATAGTAAATATCATATATGTGTTAAGTTACCATAATTAGTAGGACAAGGTTGGCACAATTTAAAAGTCTATCACCTTTGGAACACTAGTAATATGGTTGAAGATCTCTTCGATCATCTAGTTTATACTCATATTGGATTTAAATTTCAAAATATTTGTGGCACTACCAACCTTATTGATCTCTTAACTAAACAAAATTATGATGATCTTGAAACACTTCTTTTAATGCTTTTTTAGCATAACAATAAAATTCTAAAGAATTTTGAGTAATATCTTTATGGCTTCTTATATACCATATTTGGTCTTAGTGGATGATAATCATCATTATCACCATCATCATTACATACTATTGTAGGAAGTTTGAACCATTTTAGAGTTGAAATGAGAAAATATTTTTTTACGATCAAATTGAATGTTGAATGAGAGTAATAGTATAATTTATTTATTATTTATTATTTGTATTTTTGTGTTAAAAACTAAGTTAATTGAGACTTAATGAATAATAGATTAATATGCAAGATACATATTAAGTATAAAGTTATTTAATGACAAATTATCATAGTAATGTGTCCAATATATACCAGCATTATCCATCTTAAATATGGATTTAACATAAGCCTAGAGGGAGAAGGATCAAATTTCTTCACGTGCAAAAATTTTTAGAGTGAAAAATACAAGTTAACATGTTTCTATATATAGTTATATATGAAGTTGATATAGACATAAATTAGTTAACATAGATCTTCAAATAGATTATTTTAATCTCTCGCTCAAATATTTTTGAAAAGTAAAAGATTTAAACATCTTATTCACGCATATTTTTTTTACTTCTAATTACTTTACAACATATTCATTTTGAAAAACTTACACATCCACTCATACGAGGTTGTAGAATGAGCTTGGCCTCTCGGATCAATTACTAATCATTTTAATTATCAAAATCAATCATGAATTAGAATAGTAACAAAGTAATACAATTTGATTATTTTCAAATACAAGAAAAATAGAGAAAATTGACTAAACTATTTATTACAAATGAGCCTGGCCTCTCAGATCAATTACTAATCATTTTAATTATAAAAAACAATCATGAATTAGAATAGTAACAAAGTAATACAATTTGATTATTTTCAACTACAAGAAAAAACAGAGAAAATTGACTAAACTATTTATTACAAATGTTTAGTTTTATTCGTGGAGTGTTTAAGGATATTATATTGAAAATAACATATTGACATTCATCCAAAACTTGGATTCCTTACATTATTTCTATTATCATGAATATTTATATTATGTATTAAATTTTACTAGTGAATAATAGATTTTGTAAAAAAAATCTTACCTAGTATAGAGTTATTTAACAATATATTAATATTGTGTTTCTTACTATTATTGACCATTTTAAATTGACACTAACTACCATGTTGAGTAAAAATTTAATATACTAGTACAATGTTGGCACCACTCAAAATCTATAAGAGGAAATATTTTATAAGCCTAGTTGTGTTGTTGAATGATCAAAATCATTTTTTTATAAATTAGAGTGCAACAAAACAACAAATTTTATTTATATCAATTATAATAAGGAATATTAAGTAAAACTCACTTCAAACATTATTACAAGTGTCTAACATTTTTTCATTAAATGTTTAAATGGTTTATATTAAATAGAATACTAATTAGCTACTCCAATATTGTTTTAATAGACCAAGTTTAGAAGATGTTGTTTTTAAGTGCATTATTGAATTTGATTATGCATATTTGAAATGGTGAGAAGTCATGTTGGTCAGAAAAAGCTTTGAAAACTTAAATATTTTATGGCACTGTCATGTCATTTGTATCACCACATGATTACATTGAAATACTAAATAATATAAAACTTCTCCAAAAATAATATGAAGAGAATATTTGATATACAAAAAATATTGAAAAGTGTGTCAAAATGTATATTAATAGATCCTAAAAAAAATAAAATTACATTCATGAATCATATAAACCTAATCTTAAGATATTCACTCAGGTAGTTCAAAAACAACTTCTACACCATATTTATTTATCTTGGTCTTCTTGCAATGTTCTTTCTTTGGCATCCATGTCCACACTATGGTATTAATTGGAATAGAGCCAAGTTATGTGTCATCAGGATTTGGTATCCATTATTGCTCTAAAAAAATTTCATTGTATTTACCTGAAATAGGCTTCCACAAATCAACCTTTACCTGAAGATTCTCACTTTCATTATCCCTAAAGATATCTGACATGGATTTTTACATCCAAATCATCTCTCATGCATCCTCATTTCCTGATCTAACTAGCAATGTTTTTCCTTTCTCAACATCAATCCTTGGATTGAATGTTGGCTTTAGCTTGTTTCATTTGGGTCCAACATATACCAGTTCATCTATTGCATCATCAAAATCTCCATCCATAATACTTGAGATTACATGGAGTGCATTACGATCAACATCAACAATGTGCCTTGTCTTTGTCCAAAAATCCTCAGAAGATGAATCACTTCCATCTATTATTCTATGATCATTATAGATTCCATCTAATGTATCAAGAACTCTTTCCCAATACACACCTTTATTTTTCCATTCCTCTGTAACAATTGGTGAATCCTCATTCCCGGTAGTGTCTTTCCACATGTTTATATATGATGTTATTCCTTCCTTTAGTTCTTTTAAATAGGCATTATTCTTTTTGGAAGCTAAGAAAGATGGGTTCCCTATGGGAATTATAGGTCGGCCTTCATCATCTATATTCCATAACTGATTCTAACCACTCAATATGTCTAATGGATTCTTTGTACCTTAGTACTGGAATATCATTAAGTACAAGAAACTGGAAGTATTGAACATTAAGATGTCCAACAAGTGCATTTTTTCCCTCTTTGATGTATCTATTAAGGAAACTTTTGAATTCATAGATATTGTTAATAAGTGTAGGTGGAAACACTTGATTTTCTTCAATTATGCAATATGTATCCATCATTTCAACTAAATAATATATATCTTTACTATTTAGGTTGTAAGAGATTCTTTCGTAGGTTCCATCTTTGTCTTCATGGGTGTGCCCCACGGGCAAGAATCCAACCTCAATAGTGATGAAGACACAAGTGCAGTTAAAAGTGATAGAAACATGAAAAGATAGTGATTCTTATTATCACTTGTTGCATTGTCCAACTGTAACAAAAAATGTGGAGGAAGAGGTTTAAAATCAACATATTGACTCTTTGATCTTCCATGAGATATAAAATCATCCTTGTGCACTTGAAATTTTGAGTAAATAGAGGTGTAAAGTAATGCATTTGTAAGTGGGTTTCTTGAACTTCCACTCTCATAAAGTAGATCACCATACATATCAATTTGTGGATCTTCAAGGTCCCTTAAGCACTTTTAAAGGGATGTGATAGTAAATTGTGATCCCATATGTACAAATGGTAGGGAGAAATGACCAAAACCTCATGTCTTATGCCCATGTGTTAGCATACCTGTCAATGACAAACCTAAATTTTTTCCTACAATAGATTTTGATTTGACACGTAGCCTTGGCATTGAATTCTTTGTTTTATCCATTTTATCATGGATAATTCTCAAATACTCCTTTGGAAACCGCTCTGACAAAATTTTATGGGCATAGTAGAAATATCTTCTACACATAAAAATCTTGTTATGTTTGGTCAACCTACCTTGTGACTTTTCTTCCAGCTCTTTTGTAGTCGTTGACTTCATCTGTGCTTTCAACACAATACATTCATTGCATTTACTAAAGTTGGTGTTCTTTGAAAATGTCACATCTCAAAACTTAGTATTCCAGACCTTGCTCATTGTTGATTGTGATATTGATGGGTAATTGATATTTTCAAGAGCCACATTGATCTCTTTTAACAAATAATTGTGTGTGTAAGTCAAAGGAACAATATTAAAGGAGCAGATGTTCCATCTTCTTCAACTTGACGTGTTTGGTTTGGTGAAAAATCTGAATTATCCATTACAATTTTGTGCAATATTTCTATGGCTGCCACGTTGTGTGCTCGTGCTTTTCATGTTTTGGTGTTACCATTAATAGCTTTGATCTGTCCATGTCGAAAATAATGTTGGTAGTTATAGAATTTGCTTTGAGGAATCTTATATATCTTATACCATGATTTCTTACAAATAAAATTCCCATTAAATCTCATGTCATTTACATTTCTAGCAATAGGTGACGGACCATGGTTCCTTGAGATGATTTTGTTTGACATTAGTGAATTCAAGAAAAATTCGCTAATACCATTTTTTTTTATTTGTCTCATACCACTTCTAGCACCTGCAATGGCCTTCCTATATACATGTTGAAGAAAATATTTTCTACAACATACATCTGCTGCCAAAAGTCGAATTTCTTTCTCTTCATCTATTTTTGTTTGAAATTTTGCATTTTTTGTTGTAGCCATAACTCGTTTAATCCTTTTATATGGCCTTGTTACATGTATATCAATTTAGTTTCTATATTTTTCGTTAGAAAGAGACCCATCCCATTTCTTTAAGGGATTTGTGTCCTTTATAGCATCCCATATCACCATTTCCTTGGGTGGCTCCTTGAAATTTTCCTTAACCCTTAATATCACACCTTTGTTGTCCACCAACTTATTATTGGCCATCTAACCAAAATATGTATAGACGTATTCCCAATTCAGCATATTTCACAATTTCCATCTATCTCTTCCAAAAAAAACACCAAATTCCATTTCACTTATTGCTTCACCTTTAACAATGTCTTCCTTGTTGACATTAACTAGCATTCCTTTGGCAATGCACATGCTTGTTCCCATGCATTCATGTGTACGAGAAACATTTGTACATATGAGTCTAACCCTATATAGGGGAATATTTATGGCATGATCATGACAGTGAGGTTGCAAATCTAATTCTGACCAAATCTCATAAGATTCCAATGCACCCCCTAGTGTATGCTCAAAACCTGTTGGATGTGGTAGAGCAACATCATGTTTTAACACCTTCTCAATTTTAACCACTATACATCATTTATTTTCCACCTTTCCATTCACTTTATGTCCAAGCTCTGTATTGAATATGAAGCCCCTCACCCACCTTCACTCCATGTTGTAGAAGATCTACCTTGTCTCCAATAGAAAATGTAGAAGAAACATTTGCACCTATAAACGAATGTAAATAAGGTTAGTATTTAATAAATAAAAAAAGTATTATACTATCAATTATATTTGAACACATGCTTCGATATTTTGATTTACCTATGTTGTGCCTCAAATCCATGATCTTCCATGGATGTATGTACCCTTCATCAACAGCCTCAATCAAATTTGGTTGAGTGACATCAATTATCAAAATTGAAACATAACATGCATTAACCCTTTCTTCGGCATAATAAGTTCCAGACTCTGTAGATTCGGCCCTTCCTAGCCCAACGACGTGATCATTAATAAGGAGATCAACATAGTCCCCTTTTGCCAAAATTTTATTTTCCATTCTAGCTTGTACCAATTCTATAACAATAATTAAATCATAAATTGTAATTAAAAGGTTGAACCATGTAAAGTGTGATTTTATATTTTCGCAAAAACACACAACTTTCAAAAAATTAATATAGATGCAATAATTTAAATAGTATGGTAGTCATATTGTATGTATTGAAACATTGTTCCCCACCCTCTAGTGCCTACTACCAAAAAGTACTTTACATGCAAATTACACAAAAAAACATATATGAAGACCATGCAATTAGAGATGTAGATAGAGAATGGAAAATATCAACTCATATCAAACCAATAAGTTCCTATTTAACTTCAGAATTGACACGTGTAGTCTTAATGCATGTGTATGAATAATGATCATAAGAAATTTGTAGAAGTTCAAGAACCAAAACATGGTCCATTGGAAAATCTAATAAATTCCAAGATTGATGCTACATAATATGTCTAAAAGCCCCATGAAAAGGAGAAATTATATTTTCACTTAGTGAGGATTTTTGATGTGCATATGAATCTAACCCTATCTTGGGGAATATTTATGGCATGATCATGACAGTGAGGTTGCAAATCTGATTCTGGCGAAATCTCATAAGATCCTAATGCACCCCCTAGTGTACGCTCAAATCTTGTTGGATGTGGTAGAGGAGCATCATGTTTTAACACCCTCTCAATTTTAACCACTATGCATCCTTTATTTACCATCTTTCCATGCACCTTATGTTCAAGCTCTATATTGAATATGGAGCCCTCACCCACCTTCACTCCATGTTGTAGAAGATCTACCTTGTCTCCAATAGAAAATGTAGAAGAAACATTTTCACCTATAAACGAATGTAAATAAGGTTAGTATTTACTCAAAAAATAAAGTATTATACATTTGAACACATGCTTCAATATTTTGATTTACCTATGTTGTGCCTCAAATCCATGATCTTCCATGGATGTATGTCCCCTTCATCAACATCCTCAATCAAATGTGGTTGAGTGACATCAATTATCAAAATTGCAACACAACATGCATTAACCCTTTCTTTGGCATAATAAGTTCCAGACTCTATAGATTCGACCCTTCCTAGCCCAACGACTTGATCATTAATAAGGAGATCAACATAGTCCCCTTTTGCCAAAATTTTATTTTCCATTCTAGCTTGTACCAATTATGTAACAACAATTAAATCATAAATTGTAATTAAAAGGTTGAACCATGTAAAGTGTGATTTTATATTTTCACAAAAGCACACACCTTTCAAAAAAATTAATATAGATGCAATAATTTAAATAGTATGGTAGTCATATTGTATGTAATGAAACATTGTTCCCCACCATCTAGTGCATACTACCAAACAGTAATTTACATTAAAATTACACAAAAAAACATATATGAAGACTATGCAATTAGAGATGTAGATAGTATCATAGAATGACAAATATCAACTCATATCAAACCACCAAGTTCCTATTTAACTTCAGAAATGACACTCATAGTCTTAATGCATGTGTATGAATAATTATTAAGAAATTTGTAGAAGTTGAAGAACCAAAACATGGTCCGTTGGAAAATCAAATAAATTCCAAGATGATGCTACATAAGATATCTAAAAGCCCCATGAAAAGGAGAAATTATATTTTCATTTAGTGAGGATGTTTGATGTTTGAATTTGATAATCAAGAGCCAAACTAGAGGTTTTCTTCCAAATAAAAGTTTTGAATGACAAATATCAACTCATATCAAACTACCAAGTTCCTATTTAACTTCAGAAATGACACTTGTAGTCTTAATGCATGTGCAAGAATAATGATCATAAGAAATTTGTAGAAGTTGAAAAACCAAAACATGGTCCTTTAGAAAATCTAAGAAATTCCAAGATTGATGCTACATAAGATGTCTAAAAGCCCCATGAAAAGGAGAAATTATATTTTCACTTAGTGAAAATTTTTGATGTTTGAACTTGATAATCAAAAGCCAAACTGGAATTTTTCTTTAGTTCAACAGAAAATAAATTGCATTTTACAAATATTTAGTTCCAATGTTAGCACACCCTACCTATACACATTTAAGGACATACTATTTAGGATGGATACACAGGGATGTTAACTTTAGGTCCTCGAAAAGTGTAGATTTGAGATTTCCTACATTTTTATGTTGATGAGGAAGAGTCCTATCTCATGCATCCAAACATTAGTGAAATTGTTTTTGGAAGTTCATAGCTATACAAAAAAATAGAGAGAAAAACAATACATGTTAAAAAATTGTGCTTGATACTTTAAAGTTGCATACATGTGCAATGGAAGAAAAATATAGTATACCTCAATAATACATTTATTCATAAACTTCAAAACTATACAAATATCACATTATTATCCATGGATCAAATATAATTATGATTGGATTATTGTGTTTGCGCCAAAAGGAAAGCTATACCATTATCTTTCCTTCCAACTCAAGCACAAATGTAGTGCCAACAACAACATATATCTATATACAATTATTTTCACTATCATTGATCTCCATAAATTATTCTATATTCAATAAAAGGGCACATCAAAAGCTATAACTCTAACCATTGTGATTATAGAGACAATGTCACCCCTAGAGCATTGGTTTCATAAGTGTAATGGTGTCTAGAAGAAAGCTAGTAATCACTAGGTATCCTTCTAACATAATCACAAATGCACTGCCAAGAATAATATCATAGCACTAACCTTGGCGAGGGTGAAATATTCATAGTTTTACTTTTGGAACAAGAACAAAGAAATATAGTGCATTCTATAATTCCTTCTAACACAAATACAAGCACATTTCCAACAATAATGTTGCATTGCGAAAAAAATCTAACAAATGCAAGATTTATTTCTATCACAAACAGAAACACATTTTCAACAATAACACTGCAAGATGAAGGAAATTTAACACATTATAACCTTCCTTCTAGCATAGCAACAAACATATTTCTAATAGCAACTTTAAATTATGAAGGAAATATAATGTGTGCTAGCTTTCCTTCTATCACAAGTAGAAGCCCATTTCGAACAACAACATTGCACCTCAAATTAAAGCCAACAATCAATATCATTCCTTCTACTACAAACATAAGGATATTGCTAGAAGAAACGTTACAAGGTCAAATAAATCTAGCACATGCTAAATTTATTTCTAGCACAAACACAAGCACATTGCCAACAACAATATTCTAAGGTGAACGATATCCACCACATGCTAAATCTCCTTCTAGCGTAAATAGAAGCATGTTACTCACAAAAAAATTGCAAAGTAAAAGAAATCTTACACATTCTAGAGTTTCTTCTAGCACAAACACAATCACATTGCCAGAAACAACATTGCAGGGTAGAATATGTCTAACCTATGCTTGATTTACTTCTAACACATTGCCAACAATAACATTTTAGGGCAAACAAAATCCAATGCATGATAGAATTCCTTCTCGCACAAACACAAGTACATTTCCAACAATATTGCATTGCAAAAGAAATCCAATGTAGGTTATATTTAATTCTAGTTAAAATACAATCACGTTGCGAACAACAATATTGCATTGTGAAACAAATATATTGCATACTAGATTTTATTCTAGCACAAACACAAGCATGTTGCTAACACCAATATTGCATTGAAAAATAAATTTAGTGCATGCTAGAATTCCTCCCACCATACACAAACATATTGGCAACATCAATATTGTAGGGTAAAAGAAATCTATATCATGCTAGATTTTCTTCTATCACAAGCATAAGCATATTTCCAATCAAAATATTGCAAGGTGAATTAGATCTAACGTGCTATTTGTACTTATATCTCAAACACAAACATCTCACCAATAACAACATTGCAAGGTGAATGAAATCTAACACATGCTATATTTCATTCTCTCACAAACACAAGCACAGAACAATATTGTAGGGTGAATGAAACATACTGCATATTAGATTTTCTTCTAGCACAAACAAACATATTTTCAAAAACACCTTATGCAAGACAAAATAATCTGGTGTGTGGTAAATTTCCTTCTAACACAAACACAAACACATAACATTGTAGGGGTTAAGAATCTAGCGCATGCCATATTTTGCTATAGCATGAACACAAACATATTACCAACAACATTCTAAGGCAAAAGAAATCTAGCACATGCTAGATTTCCTTTTAGCACATTGCCAATAGCATCATTGCTGTGAAGGAAATATGGCGCATACTAGATTTCCTTCTAACACAAACAATTGAAATGCCAACAACAACATTGCAATGCGAAAGAAATCTAGTGTACACTAGATTTCCTTCTAATGCATATAAAACCACATTGTCAATAAACTCACAGAAGGGTAAAATAAATCTAATGTATGATATATTTCCTTCTAGCACAAACACAAACACCTTACAACATTTCTAGATGAAAGAAATCTAACACATGGTAGATTTACTTCTAGCACAAACAAAAGCATATTGTCAACAACCACATTGCAGTGAAAAAGAAATCTAGCACATGCTAAATTTCTTTCGAGCCAAAATTGAAGCATGTTGCCAACAACAATATTGCAATTTGAATAAAAGCTAACACGTGCTAGATTTACGCATATCACAAACACAAACACGCAACAACATTGTAGGGTGAAAGAAATATAACGTGTTAGATTATCTCCCAACATAAACAAAAGCATATTGCCAATAACAACAATGAAAGGAAAAAGATATCTAGAACAACTACTATCACAAACACAAGCACATTTCCAATAACATCATCGCAAGGTAAAATAAATTTAATGCATGTAGCACAAATACAAGCATACTACCAACAACAACATTTCATGCCAAAAGAAACCTAGCGCATGCTATATTTCCTTCTAACACAAATACAATCACATTGCCAAGGTGAAGGAAATATAACATGTGCTCTATTTAATTTTATAATAAACAACCAAATTGACAACAACAATGTTGTAGAGCAAAAGAAATATAGCACAACTTCTAGCCCAAACACAAGCACATTTCCACATTGCCAAGGTTAAGGAAATCTAACACGTGCTAGATTTCATTCTATCATAAGCAACCAAATAGACAACAACAATATTGCAGAGCAAAATAAATCTAACATGTGCTAGATTTACGCATAACACAAACACAAGCACACAACAACATTGTAGGGTGAAAGAAATCTAGCATGTTAGATTTACTTCCAACATAAAAAAAATGTTACAAAATTATATATATTACAGAGCAATACAACACATAAAATATGCGGAAACACACACACAAAATATATAAAACAAGAGAGACAGATATACATGATTCACCCAATTTGGGCTACGTCCACCCCGATCAGCCAGTCCTTCCTTTATATTATCCAAAAAAATGAAGAGACGATACCCTACCCTCATACAAAATGAGGGGTTTCCTTCTAGGGCAAACAACCCTAAATTAAACATAACTTATACCGTCAGATCATCTGCCTAATGAACGGCCCAGGCAACGTTCAATTACAGGCGGCGTTTCCACCTCGTTAAGAACAGGGGTCCAACGCTGTGATACGTCTAAATAAAGAAGGTAATCAAGCTCCACACCCAACACAAAATCATATTGCCAACAACAACATTGCATGGAAAAATATATCTAAAACAACTTCTATCACAAACGCAAGCACATTTCAAATAACAACGTCGCAAGGTAAAAGAAATTTAATCCATGTTAGCTTCACATGTAGCACAAATACAAGCATACTACCAAGAACAACATTTCATGCCAAAAGAAACCTAGTGCATGCTATATTTCCTTCTAACACAAACACAAGCACATTTCCAATGTGAAGGAAATCTAACAGGTGCTAGATTTCCTTCTATAATAAACAACCAAATTGACAACAAAAATATTGTAGAGAAAAAGAAATATAGCACAAATTATAGCCTAAACACAAGCGCATTTCCAAGGTGAAGGAAATCTAACACATGCTAGATTTCCTTCTATCATAAACAACCAAATAGAAAACAACAATATTGCAGAGCAAAAGAAATCTAACACGTCCTAGATTTAAGCATAGCACAAACACAAGCACACAACACATTGTAGGGTGAAATAAATCTAGTGTGTTAGATTTGCTTCCAGCATAAACAAAAGCATATTACAAACAACAACATTGCATGGAAAAAGATATATAGAACAACTTTTATCACAAACACAAGCACATTTCCAATAATAACATCGCAAGGTAAAAGAAATTTAATGCATGTTAGCTTTACGTGTAACACAAATTCAAACATACTACCAACAACAACATTTCATGCCAAAAGAAACCTAGCGCATGCTATATTTCCTTCTAACACATACACAAGCACATTCCCAAGGTGAATGAAATCTAACACGTGCTATATTTCATTCTATAATAAACAACCAAATTGACAACAACAATATTGTAGAGAAAAAGAAATCTAGCACAACTTCTAGATCAAACACAAGCACATTTCCAATAACATTGCAAAGGTGAAGGAAATATAACACGTGCTAGATTTCCTTCTATAACAAACAACCAAATAGACAACAACAATATTGCAAAGCAAAAGAAATCTAGCATTGTTTCTAGCCCAAACACAAGCATATTTCCAATAAAAACATTGTAAGGTGAAAGAAATTTAATGAGTGTTAGCTTTACATGTAGCACAAATACAAGTGTACTACCAACAACAACATTTCATGCCAAAAGAAATCTAGTCCATGCTATATTTAATTTTAACACAAACTCAAGCACGTTGCTAGTAAGAAAGTTCCAAGGTGAAGGAACTCTAACACATGTTAGATTTCCTTCTAGTATGTCAATAAAAATATTGCAAGGTGAAAAAAATGTAAGGTGTGCTAGTGTTGGAAATATTGAGAGGGGGGTTGAATCAATATTTCTTTACAATTGTTATATTATGACAGTTAAAATCACCATTTAAACCAAAACACAAGATGTGCAACAAGAAAATAATTTTATCAAAGAATTTGAGGACTCTAAAAACCCAAGCTCCAACTTGTACAACAAAGTCTTTAACTCCTTCAAGGCTTCAACCCTGAATGAGTACTCTAATATTCAACTAGAAATCCAAGCTCCAACCTTGTATGACAACTCCAATCCTCTAGGGATCCAACCCTCTCCATTTTGTTCAATCCCTTTAGGCGACTTCAATACTTCTTCAAGCCTCCATCAAAAACTTCAAATACTTCTAAAAAATGTATCCAAGATAGGTCTGCAAAGTGCTCTCAAATATAACTCTACAAAAACTTCATGTCTGCTTCAGCAAAATTTTTATGGTTGCACCAACAAAACATGTCTTCAAGTGTTGATCTTCAACTATGCTCCAAGGATGATTGCTCCAACAAAACGAGTCTTTAAGCATTGGTCTTCAACTATACTCCAAGGGTGATTTATTCAACAAAACAACTCTCCAAGTGTTGGTCTTCAACTATGCTTCAAGAGCGACTATTGTTTCAACAAAGGCTTGAAGAATGGTCAATTAATGTCATCATGAATGCATGCTACTGTCAACTCAAAATATGCTCAAAGTATGTTATCATTTTATCATTCGACAAAGGTGCCTCCTAGGCTCTTCATGTGTGCTTTAAAGAATGTCCTTCGATATGCAAGGATTACTTTACTTTTATTTCAAATCTGACTTGATATGTTGATCAAGCCTCTCAAGGTGTAATATTCCTAATGTAAAATTTAATAGTGATAACAAAAGCATGCAATAAACCCAACACAAATATTTTTCAGCAAACGCCCATAAAAGAAAAATGCTCCAAACACACCAAAATGGGAAAATTTTATTATAAGATCTTTTTGGAGTACAATATAAACTCTAATATTCAACTACAAATCCAAGCTCCAACTTTGTATGATGACTCCAATCCTTTAGGGATCCAACCCTCTCAGTTTTCTTCAATCCCTTAAGGTGACTTCAATACTGCTTCAAGCCTCCATCAAAATCTTCAAATACTTCTAAAAAATGTATCCAAGATAGGTCTACAAAGTGCTCTTAAATCTACCTCTACAAAAACTTCAGGTCTGCTTCAACAAAACTTTTATGGTTGCGCCAACAAAACATGTCTTTAAGTGTTGATCTTCAACTATTCTCCAAGGATGACTGCTCCAAAAAAGGAAGTATTTAAGTGTTGGTCTTCAACTATACTCCAAGGATGATTGATTCAACAAAACAAGTCTTCAAGTGCTGGTCTTCAAATATGCTTCAAGAGTGATTGTTGTTTAAACAAAGGCTTGAAGAATGCTCAATTAATGTCGTCATGAATGCACTCTACTGTCAACTCAAAATATGCTCAAATTATGTTATCGTTTTATCATTTGATGAAGGTGTCTCCTAGCCACAATCATTGTTGAGTCATTTTATTAATATGTTGGGAAAGAGTACAAATGAGGTGCTGAAAAGATTGCACCTAGGCCTGCTCAAAGAAGGATGAAGGATAACTCAAACCCAAACAAAAACTCTTGCCAAAAACTACTCTACATGTCTCAATGACTACATTGTTATGCCCATAAAAGTTGTTGCTAGTTGACTTCAGGCTGCTAGTTGGCCTAGCTCTCGTGCTCGGAAAATTCTAGGAATTTGGAAAGGTGATCCTTGCCCAAAACCCAAAAAAGGTTTCCTCTAATTCCAACCTTCAAAATATGACCCTTTTTCCCCTATCACCTCTAGTTGTTGGCTAAGTGGGGGCTGCGTAAATGTGTTGATCTGATGCTCATAAAATTCCAGGATTTTAACCACAGACTCAACTCAAGAAACCCAGAAAAACTTAGAAAGGGTTCATCTTAGTTTTGACTTCGGAAAATTGGCCCTCCTGGGCTTGGCTCACCCAACTGCTGGGAAATTCGAAATATTGGTTGGAACTACTGGTATATGTCTCCAACATTCTGCCAAAATCCTTGGTAAGAGGTGGTTAGCCTCCCATCCAAATCCTTCGGCTGAACTCCACTTCTCTCCCACACTTCTGGAACTTCCTCTCCACTGTACTACGTAGTCTCTGTTGCCTCTATGCAGTCCTGAAGGGACTACGATCTCTGCTACCTTTATTTAGTCCTAAATGGAATACACACTCCTGTTGTTGGTTTTTCAATCCCTCACCAAAGGGTGGAACTCCTCTCTCGAGCGGGCACTCGAAGTCCCCCGAGGATGAGGTTGGGATCTCCGCTCGGAGAACAACACTGCAAACTTGGCTAAATATCTCAAGCGTGCTCTAGTCAAAATGACAATAATAAATTTGTTGAAGGGATGAATGAATGATTTCTATGGTTTCCCTCATCCCCTTTTTATTTGTGTGAAACCCTAAAAATCCTTGAAACCCTAATAATCCCTTGGGTCCACATGAGTTGTGCTGTCCACTTGGCCCCTTGGGCTCCACATAAGTTGCGTTGTCCACTTGGCCCCTTGGACCCACATGAGTTGTGTTGTCCACTTTACCTCTAAGAAAGTGGTTTTATTCTAAATGTTGGGTTTATGGGTCCCATGACCCCTTTATTCTCCCACTGAATCGTAGAAAAGAAAAATTGGAAAACTTTAATATTCTAATTATATGTCCGCTAATTAGGAATATTAATGTCTTCCCCACCAAAAAGTTGCTTGTCCTCAAGCAACGCCTGAACAAGCCTCATCTCTAGTTGATGCTCCCCCACTCTCACTACAAAATGTGCTTAGGTCCCAGAGGCGCCACTGAATCTTCCTTGTCCTCTGCATTGCTCTAATATGAAGGGATCCCTCAATGCCAAGTTCCCAAGCCATCGTGTCCAATATGAAGCTCCACCCACTCCGCTCACCATCCAAGTAGTCCATCCTGCGCACTCCAAGAGTAAACCCTCGATGATACCACATAATCCCTAGCATGTCTCTCACATGAGCTCCTCCTGCTATCATCCCTCTGACCAACCTGCCATACTAATGAATTCCCCCACTCCATCAGTGACTCCCTAAAGCCTAATGGAAGATCTACATGATCCCTCCATGTAGTATGTGGCTCCCCCTAAAGGTTATCGAGATGTGTAGAGCTGTAATGCTCGAGTCACCTGCTAGTCTTGTAGAGGTGCCACCATGTTGATGCTACACCACTCTGACTGTGAGATACCCCCAATCAGGTGCAGATTGTATCCCTTTCTCCTGGGCCTTGTGGTGAAAAATATGTGTAGGCCAAGCTCATCCTACCCGGGCATCCCCATGATGTTGATATCTACCTGTCCACTGCTAATCATGACCTTGAGCAACAACATGATAAGCCTTCCTCGCCATGTAGTGGAAATCTCAGTGCTCCCCCATGTTTTAAACCAAAAGTGGACTGGATCATCGTCTGCTCTGTCCCTGCTCATCACAAAGTGGAGTGATCCACTTTCCCAACAGATCCCTGGATCCCCCAACCATACTGGGATCTCCCAACCCCAACTCCTCTTGGGATGTCACTGCTTAGCACTGCTACCTGCTAGAACCCATATGACCCTCAGCTCTGACCCCTGTATGTATACCCTAGATGGATTTCAGGTATCAAGAGTCTGTCCCACGCTTGCAAACCTTCCCTACTCCTACCAGACCTTGTAGTAAAACTTGTTGTCCCAACTCTTGATGATACATCTGGACACTACTCGGAGTCTAGGTACCCTCCTGTAGATGAAGTCTACCATCCATTATCCCTCAAATGTGAGCCTAGGGGTGGAACATATGCGACCTTGGCAATCAAACACGCCATCCCTAAGTCGATATCCATCAACTCGTGCACCTACCAAGTGTCTCAATTGGAGAGTCTCCTTCTGGATCATGACACACGGTATCTCATATGACTTCCTAGGGTGAACCTCCCATGCCCTGCTGCCTAATTGGAGGGTGTCAAGGGGCAACAGCCAAACACTTCGCATCTGAAAACCACACTGGAGGATGAGGGATGGGTATGTCCCAAAGGGTGTGATCAAGAGTATACCTGAATGCTCAAGAGTAATCCTTCGGACGACACTCCCTCTGCCTCGGATCTGTAGATAACACCCTCGTAGCCATGTCTCTACTAAACGTTGTGTCTCTAGATGCTTAACAATATCCTCATCAATCCTAGGTGAGCTGCATCCTAGGTTACACCTAATGCCCTTTTCCATAAGTCCCCTTGGAGGCAATGCTCCAAGTGCATGTTGCGCCATATCATGGGTCACTGCATACCACTAAGTGTCTCTGCACTCCTTATCATGCCACTATATGCTACAACCTGCCCTGTACACCATCGAATATCGCTTGCTATGGCTATACCATCATGTATCATCATGTATCCCTCTTGTGTCAATGCACTTGTCGCTCCCCACATGTACCCAACACGTTGTGAGGCACTCCTACTCCACAACGCAGTTTGACATACTACAACACACCCACATGCATCTCCATGCTCCTCTGCAGGCCACTTCTCCTCACTGCATAGTCGTGCACACCCTTGGATGTTATGTTCTAACATTGGGTTTGTATGAATCAGTTTGCATCCCTCTACATAACACTAGACCCTATGACATGACTCTGTGTAGTCATGCGTATCAGTGCCTACTACTGTGCCATCCTGTAACGTATAGTATTCTGCATGGCCAAAATATCCACCACTCTACTAGTAAACCCCCCATGAGGTGGGTTACATCTCCCCATCTGCTCTAAAGGATCGGAGCGGCCCGAATCCTCACATGCTAATGACAATGACATCACTACTCCTATCCTCCATAGCTTATGTGTACCATATACCCATGAGAGAGCACCGTCTCTGCGTACGGCCCTGTCTAGTGGTCTATCGATGCCATATACTTCTCCAACCAACCCCTGCTAAAGTAGGTAATCACCCTATGACTCCACGCATGGTCGATATGCTGAGATAGCTCCTAAAAAGGGTGTACCCTCTTGTCGAACCATCCTGTTTCTAGGGATGTTTGGGGCTCTAATAGAGATCTAAAAATGTGTGTGTGCCAAAACATTAAACCCATTGTGTAACAACTACCATCACCTACTAACTCTATGATGTGATGGGAAATACCACCTGGATCCCAATAGTAATTTGGCCCTTGTGTCCCTCTAGTAATCCATGGACTCTGTTGAAATGTGGCCATGGATGTATCCAACTGCCTAGCCTACTCCATGGGGTACCAGCTCAGTACCTCTCACCATCCAACCTCGATAGAGGAATCAAATGCAAGAATCCCCACACATAGAACAATCCTTCCATCCTGCGAGTGTTGAACCCTGCGCAACTCATGTCGCCTCATCTCACCATCCTATTCAACATATGAGATTTGACTAGGTGGCTTAGTCTCACTCTTTCCAATGGCAAGAGGTGACCCAATAGTGCTGCTAACCCCATCTATGTATGCTTGAAGGGGGCTGCTCTGACACTCCCCTGTGCTCTCTAGTTGTACCATTAAGGAATCCAACCATTCCCCAATGTGGGCCAACTTGGCTGTTGACTCGACACAAACCTCTCATGCCCTCCAGTTCTTCATTCTGCAACAAAATAGCCTCTCGTACTAATGTGGCCTTCCCTTTAAAACCTAGAAGGTTAGCTTGAAGTTGATGACATTGTTGTGTGTGACCATCGTCCAATACCTCTATATCTCTTGGCGCCTCCTCAAGGGCTAGCCCAAAGTATGGTTGCACACCCTCCTCCATAGACACTCCAGCACGCAAGACATGCTCATTAGTTAGCTGCATGTGATTGTCATCCGACAATTCTGTCATAGACCAAGAGGGCTCTTTACTTATCGGCTCCTCAACAATAGTGGAGTTGTCTCCCACCTCATTAACCTCTGATACATTGCTATCATCAGAGAACTTGGTCAGAACCCCAGATACCTCATCAATGGATACATCAAAAATGGGTGGTGTCTCACCAGCGAGTGTATGCTCAGTTGTCTCCTTGCCAACTATGGCCCCTTCAACTACTCTTTCATCTTCTTTCTTAATCCATCTCACCATCCCTGCATTATTCCACCAAATTCCCCCTAATCTGTGCCTATATTTTAGTTCACAGAACTCCCAAAAAGAGAGGGTCGCTTGACTATCACTTCCCAATGTTTGGTACGCCCGCAAATTTGCTGCCAATAACTCCACATCAACTGCAATAATGTCTTGATTCATAATTGTTACATGAATCAGTTTCTTCCCCGAATTAACAATCACCTGTTGAACCCTAATCACCTCATTCAAGGTTACTACCATGATGTATGAGTTTAACCTTTATTCTAGTCTCGTCATAGAATGAGGGTTTCCCACAAGTTGAGCCAAGATTAGGCTCTAATACCACTATAATATCCCAAATGGGAAAATGATAGTAATACAAGCAATAATAGACTAAAATTACATCAATAAGGAAAACACCATTAAAACACAGAATTTGGAGCCATAATCACTGCTGAGTCATTTTATTAATATGTTGAGAAAGAGTACAAATGAGGTGATAAAAATATTTCACCGAGGCCTGCTCAAAGTAGGTTGGAGGACAAATCAAACCCAAACAAAAACTCCTACTGGAAACTAATCTGCATGGCTTAATGACTGCGTTGCTCTGCCTAGAAATGTTGTTGCTAGCTGACTTCAGGCTGCTAGTTGGCCTAGCTCCTGTGCTTGAAAAATTCTAGGAATTTGGAAAGGTGATTCTGCCCAAAACCTAGAAAAGGTTTCCTCTAATTCCAACCTTCAAAATCTGACCCTTTTTCCCCTAGCGCCTCTAGTTGTTGGCTGAGTAGGGGTTGTGTAAATGAGTTCATCTGTTACTCAGAAAATTTAGGGATTTTAACCACATACTCTACTCAAGAAACCCATAAAAACCCAAAAAGGGTTCATCCTAGTTTTGACTTCAAAAAATTGGCCCTCTTGGGCTTGGCTCACCCAACTACTGGGAAATTCGAAATCTTGGTTGGAACTGCTGGTATATTTCTCTAAAATTCTGCCAAAATCCCTAGTAAGATATTCTATCCTCCCCTCCAAATCCTCTGGTTGAACTCCTCTTCTCTCCCACACTTTCGACACTTCCTCTCCACTGTACTACGCAATCACTGCGCAGTCTCTGCTGCCTCTACACAGTCCTGAAGGGACTACGCTCTCTACTGCCTTTATGCAATCCTAAAGGGACTACAAACTCCTACTACTGCTGGTGTTTCAATCCCTTACCAAAGGGTGGAACTCCTCTCCTGAGCGGGCACTCAAAGTCCCCCAAGGATGAGGTTGCGATCTCCGCTCAGAGACACCCGTGTGCTGAACAACACTGCAGACTTGGCTAAACAACTCAAGCATGCTCTAGTAAAAATTACAAGAAGAAATTTTCTTAATGAATGAATGACCTCTATAGCTTCCCTTATCCCCTTTTTATTCTCGTGAAACCCCAACAATCTTTGAAACCCTATTAATCCCTTGGGTCCACATGAGCTACGATGTCCACTTGGCCCCTTGGGCTCCACATAAGATGCGATGTGCACTTGGCCTCTTGGACCCACATGAGCTGCGTTGTGCACTTTAACTCTAAGAAAGTGGTTTTATTCTAATTTTTGGGTTTATGGGTCCCTTCACCCCTTTACTCTCCCACTGAACTTTAGAAAAGAAAAATTGGCAAACTTTAATATTCTAATTAGTTGTCTACGAATTAGGAATATTACACTCATCTGACCACCAATAAAGTTGACGTGTGGGTTAGAATAACCATTTTCATGCTTTCCTTATTAAAATATCCTTGAGTGCATCCCCTATTTTTTTTTTCAAGACATGGTCTCAAACTTCCTTTGTCTCTGAAAATCAGATTTGTTCCATTACCATAACCTTGTCACTTGTATTTATGATGAGGTTCATGTTTATAGTTTTTCATTGTTTTCCATCGCACTTGTTTGAGATCATTAAATTTTGATGAACCTATTCAAGGAACTGCTTATCATTTCACATCATAACTTTGAATACACTGTAGAAGAATGGTAGACTTTCTTATATCTATTTGTCATTGCCTTTGGGTTTTTCCATTGGCTTTGATCGTGATTATGGGATGGTAAATAAGCTAACACAATTTCTCTTTATTGGTATTTTCCATTTATTATTTTACATGACTATATGTCTCTTTACATTTGGTTTAATGCAAGAGTAAATTGACCATGATCAATGCAAAACCCATAATCCTAGAGATTGTCTTCACTTGTGATCTCCCATTTGATGAATTTTAGAAGTATAGGAAAAAAGGAAAAGGTTCGAGTAAACCTACAAGTTGGAGTGTTACCACCATCATTTTCTCATTGACTTTGTCCTCTTGAGAGTATTTTCTGACCCCATATACCCATTTTATTTGGGAGGCACTGATGCCACCTTACCACCACCATAAAAAGCCAATAGGAAACTATTTTTTTTTTTTCTACGAGTCTCAAAATTTCAGCAGTCTATCAATATGTCCTAGAGAGTCTAGTAATGTCTTTGTTTGGATGTCTAAACTAGACTTAAAATTGTTTGTATAAATCTGCATATTACATCCATATACCCAATGTGTCGGCTTCCTTCATAATAGCTACCCTAGTGCCATGGAATGTGGCTTGGAGCATACCCTTTTCCCCCACTCTGTTCCATCATCATTTCACACGACACCTGCCATTTGATGGGTGTACCATGGATCTGTCACCCCCTTAGAGGTTGAAACCACCTAATAGGGTCATTTAATAACCTATCTTGTTGAGCTTGGTAACACTGTACATTTTAAAGCACATTTGGACTATGAAGTGTCCACCTTTTCCCGTGGTTAGTAAGCTTATTTACTTAATTACACTAATGGATTGTTGGAAGGTGAGGAGGACTAATGTACTTTCTTTGCCAATTCTATGGAACAAAGCAAATTCTGATCCAGTTTACTCTAATCAGCTTATGAGCCATGCAAAGCAGGTAATTTTCTTTGTTCCATAGAATTGACAAAAAAAGTACATTAGTGTAGACTTTGTTCCATAATATTTTCCTTAGGCATACACTAGGTGTAGACTTTGAGATTCCTAGATACAAAGGAAAAAGTTGGGTGTTAAGGTTACAATTGAAGTGTTGGAGTAATATCATTTCAGCCAGAGAAGGGACAAGGAGAAAATCTACTCATTGTAGAATGACGAAGTTGACACATGTTGTAGAGTGCATAAGCCTGGATACCATAGAGATATGTAATTCAAAACTGCACACACATAGATAAATGGTTGCAAATAGAGGTAAGGGAATGTTAGAACTGCAAACAAATGTTTCCACAAAGAGGTTATGCAATGGAGAATTATCAACATGGAATGCTAGACCTAACAAAACATATATGATAGGCTCTATGTGATGCTCAAGGAAATGGCCACTACTACAAAGTCATGGCTCCAATCCCACTATTGGGTTCATGAGAATGCAAGAGATATTTAGGATAAACATGGGATTGCATAATATTAACCATATATACATATAAAGACAATTACATGTGACATTTGGATTATCCATCCAAAGTCCCTTGGGATTGAGTCAAAGTGATCATTCATGTTCCTCCACACTAACCCTAACGGATTAGGTGTCCAAAAAATATAAATAAATAAACCAAATAAAAGATAATTAACTACATATGTACATAATCAAACCTGAATTCAATAAATCATTGAATTTTTATCTCTGTTTTATCTCTTGAAATTCGCTAGTTGTAGGAACATTCATTTGTTGCCCATGACGGGCAATTTATCTTTAGTGATAAGGAGTATGAAGGATGAAGTTCCCCTGATAAATATTAATATGATGGCTATTTTTCATCTTGTTAAATAAATTTCGTGTGGTTTTGACCAACTGGCTTTCCTCCACATATACAAAGAACGCGACATGATTGTTGATATATAATGAAAGGAGGGTTTACTTCTCCCAATGAATTCATACTAGTTGATTTCTGACAGGGGTGGTACAAAGTTCATACATTTGATAGTCTAGATGTTCCTCTAATGTCTTGACATTGATTCTTCTCAAACAATAAATAAACTTTTTTCAATTGATCTCTAAAATAAGCCTTTATTCATTGTTTTATGTAAATATAATTTCTTTTTAAAAAAATTTCTCACATTGGTAATCCAACACTTCAATTGTAATCTTAACACCCATTTTTTCCATTTGTATCTAGGAATCTCAAAGTCTACACCTAGTGTATGCCTAAGCAAACGATTATGGAACAAAGTATACACTAATGTACTTTCTTTGTCAATTCTATGGAACAAAGCAAATAATCTGCTTTGCATGGCTCAGAAGCTGGATTTTAGTAAGCTGGATCAGAGTATTCCATGGAACAAAACAAATTACGTACTTTGCATGGCTCAGAAGCTCATTAGAGTAAGCTAGATCAGATGCTAGCTTCTTCTTGGTTGTTTAGTTTCCTTGCAACAATTTTTTTCATGCATTGAGAATGCATCCACCAATACAGACCATAGTAGCAAGTGTATTTCTGACCATAGCAATGAAGCTCACTTGTTTAATTTGGACTCATCTCAAACTTTTCATAGCTCAGAAAATGAGTTTTTTTAACTTTTGTGTGAGCCGAACTTGCTTCCTATAAGTCTAACTCATTAGCAATAAATTTCACTTGCAAGCACTTGTTACTAGTTAGCCTAAACGTTGATTGGCAAGTAAGTGCTAAGTTTTTTTTTGAATTGTTCAGTGATATTGACTCATGAGTCCGATGAACTACATGTTTGGTTCATTCCATTATAAAAATCAAATAGAAAATACCCATTCTGCTCAGACTTTTGGCAAGATCTTCTTGATCAGATGATCATGTCCTAAGTGAAAAAAATGCTAAAAATTGGAACTACTCAGAATTGGTTGAAACTAGAACGCCTAGATAGGCCTTGTCGATATGATCCTGGCACCACAAATGGCACTCAAATCCGACATTGTATGTGAAAGTTACACAGGTTTAAAGTTTACAATTTCCTTCAAAAATCAGTTTGACCAGGGTTGACTTTTGACTTTGAAAATATTAAAAAAAGAACATTCCACAGAATATTCCAAGAATATTCCTTGGAATATTCCATAGAATATTCCCTTTAGGCCTATCACCGTTCGACAGTTGGCATTTGAGGATTGGATATTTGTTTCCTTGTTCAAACTATTCATTTCCATTAAATTAAGTGTGCAAAGTGTTTGAATAGTCTTGCAAGTGAAAAAAAGTGTTTTTGATAACTGCTTATGAATTTTGGTGTGAGGGAGTGTTGTTTTAATTTACTATTTAACAACTTTAATCTGAATAACACAACATAATAACTTCACCATAAACACACAGCAACATGATGAGGTAGTTCACACCTCCTGGGCTACATCTGTCGGGTCCAAAGCTCCCAATGGGCATGTCCTTGATATATTATGATGCTCAAATTGGTAATACAGTGATAAAAAGGCCTAAACAGACCAAACCAGCTGTGAAAATGAATTTAGAACATAGAAAGAAGCTAAGAATGACTCTGATTTCACCTAAAACACTGAAGTGTAGTCCAATGCAGCTCCATTTCCCTCAAGGCCATGATGGCTCCCCAAGCTTCTCTGAAGTAAAAATGGCTGAAAGACACCTTTTTTGACTCTGAAACCTATTCCAATGACTCCAGAATGTTGAGAATACCCGAAATAAAAAAAATAAAATAAATAAAAATCGCTCCAAAGGTTTTGTCCATCAGAAGTTATGACTAAAAGAAGTTTTGTCCAATATGGCCTTAAAAAACTCCACCAACTTTGGAGTAACTGGAGTTAGGCCCGCTAACAATGGAAATGGTGCCTAAAAAGGCAGACTCCACCCAAATCTATTGGAACTGTTACATTTAAAATTAAATGTTAGGTGGGCGGGGTCACATGGACCACTGCCCAACCTACCGAGCTAACCGTTGAGTTAACGATTTCATAATCGTGGTCATTAAAACTATTACATAACCCTCTGCCATTTTACATGTGAATGCAACAATAAACTGCAACTGTTGAGTTCAGTGCCATAGTTCTTGGCTCGTGGTCTCATGTATAGGGGGCTGGCCCCCTTTCCACCGCTAGCCAAACTTTCACTACAATTTAAATATGTAGAGCGGGCTATAGATGTTAAGAACTTCCACGAGCCCGTGCAGTTGGGCCTTTGGGCTGACAAGCACCTGACCCGGGGTCGAAACCTTTCAACGCAAAATAATTTTACCACTGCAATTTTAACATGGCCTAGGGCCACATGGCGGCCTTTGGGTAGGCCACGTTACGCCGGCTGATTGGCCACCAAAAATATCCAATCAAACCAATATCCAATCCTCAAATGCCAAGTGTCGAATGGTTATAGGCCTAAAGGGAATATTCTATGGAATATTTCAAGGAATATTCCTAAAATATTCTGTGGAATATTATTTTTTTAATATTTTCAAAGTCAAAAGTTAACCCTGGTCAAACTGATTTTTGAAAGAAATTGTAAAATTCAAACCTGCATAACTTTCACATACAGTGTCAAATTTGAGTGCCATGCACAGCGCCAAGATCGTATCGACGAGGCCTATCCAGTCGTTCTAGTTTCAACCAATTCTGAGAAGTTCCAATTTTGAGCATTTTTTTCACTTAGGACATAATCACTTGATCACACCTCCCCATTGGAAAGCTTTTGGACCCCAAAAGCCTTCAATTACTTGTTAAGAAGATGAGGGTACAGGTCCCTCACCTTTTCCACCTAAATCCACTTTGCCTTACTCGGTTTGCTGCCTTTAAGACCAACCCGAACATAATCAACATTTCCCCTCCTTGAAGTGTGTGTCCTTCTGTCAAGCATAACATCCTCTTTCAATTCATCCAAAAATTCTAGTGAGAAATCCTCTATGGATGGAAGCTGAATGTCACTTTCATAATCAACAATTAAAGGAGGTTCATACAAACGTAAATTGTTGACATTCATAACGGAATACATTTGCATATATGAAGGAAAATCTAATTGAAAAGCATTATTTCCAACTTATTTAAGGATCTTGAATGGACCATAATGAATAGGCTTTAGCTTTTTACCTTCTCCTTGCATGTAACCATACCTCATCCCCTTCTTGAAACTTATGATCAATTCTGTGGTTATCATGCCTCTCCTTGTACTTGCCTTGACTTTTTTCAAGCTGTTCTTGAACCTGCTGATGTATGAGCTGAATTCTTTCAATGAACATGTGAGCTTTGTCAATGTCACTATGCCCATCAAAGGCCACATCCTTCTCAAGAATAAAATCTAAAGGTGACTTAGGCAAATAACCAAAACAAGCTTCAAAAGGTGAAGTATTTGTAGAAGAGTGCTTGGCCTGGTTGTAAGCATGCTGAATGTAATGCAAGTGCTCATCCAAAAGCTTGGGATGCTTGTTGCAATAACCTCTCAAAAGATGTACAATGGTTATGTTCACTACCTTTGTTTGACTATCTGTTTGTAGATGGAAAGAAGTACTCTTCTTCAACTTGGTGTCCATCATCTTCCATAAATTGGACCAAAAATTCCCAAAAAATCTGGAATCCCTGTCACTAACAATAGAAGTAGGCAAGACATAATGAACCCATACATGTTGAAAATATAAATCAGCAGTTTTTTTAGTAGTTATAGTTTTCTTACATGGCATAAGAATACACATCTTGCTAAAATGATCAACTACTACATAAAGATAATCATGTTGCTTTCTAGATAATGGTAGCCCTCCAACAAAATCCATAGAAACACTTTCCCATGGTCTAGAAGGTATCGAAAATGGTGTATATAAACCAATATTCCTATTGCTAGGCTTGATTGTAGCACAAAATGAACAATCTCTAATGAAATGTGAAACACTATCTACCGTGCGAGGCCAATAACAATACCTCTATAAATGTGCCACCGTTTTGCTTACACTGAAATGTCCAGCTATGAGAGAAGAATGAGCTTCTCTCATGATGCTTAGTCTCTCCCCCTGTGGTATACATAACTTTCCCATATGAAACAACAAATTATTATGCAAATGATAATCATTCTCCTCAACATGATTCCCTTCACTCAAGTTAGCATACACATCCTTAAAATCAACATCTGATGCATACTGTTCTATGTAGCTCCCATGTACAATAGAATCATTCTTAAGTAAAGTACTAGCACTAATAATAGGCCTTGAAATCATATCAGCAACCTTATTGTAAATACCTTTCTTGTACCTTATTACCAAGTGAAATTGTTGTAGGAAGCCCATCCATCTAAAATGTCGTGATTACTGCAATTTACTTTGCGATTGCAAGTATTGTAAAGGCTGATGATCGATATGAACAATTGTTTCTTTGCCCATCAAGTAGTGTTTCCATTTTTTGACACTTCGTACCAACACATACAACTCTTTATCATATGTAGGATAATTCACAACAGCACCATTAAATGTCTCAGAATGAAATGCAACAGGCTTACCATGCTGTAAGAGAACTGCACCCATGGTGTAATCACTAGCATCTGTCTGAATCTCGAATGGCTGTCTCAAGTCTGGTAATGCAAGGATTGGAGCTGAACTTATATTCTCTTTCAAAGACTCAAAAGCTTTCTATTGCTTGCCTCCCCACTAGAAAGCATGCTTCACACTAGTCACTGCACGTATAGAAGCTGCTATGGCAAAGAAGTTAGAAATAAACTTCCTCCAATACTGAGTTGCACCCAAAAAACTTCTTACCTATGTAATGGATTTGGGAGTAGGCCAATTCAAAATGGCTTCTACTTTGGAAGGATCAATTCTCAAAGCGCCTCCTCCTACTATGTGTTCCAAATAAACTAAAGAAGTCTTTCCAAATTCACACTTTGACATTTTAAGAAATAATTGATTTTTCTTCAAAATATCAAGTACTTTCTTAACATGCATGACATGCTCTTCTCTAGTCTTGCTAAAAATTAACATTTAATCTAAGTAGACAATAACGAAATCATCAAGAAAAGAACGTAAGACATCATTCATTACCCACATGAAAGTTTCAAGTGCAATGCATAAACCAAACGGCATAACAAGCCACTCAAAGAGTCCTTGTTTGGTTTTAAATGTTGTCTTCCAAATGTCACTTTCTGCAATTCTAACTTGATGATAACCACTATGTAAGTCTAACTTAGTGAAATATTTAGCATCTCTCAGCTGATCCAACAAATCATCTATCCTTGGAAGTGGGTAATGATTTTTTACCGTTATTTTTTTCAATGCCCTGAAGTCCACACACATGCCCCAAGTTCCATCTTTCTTTGGAATCAACACTATCGGTGACCCACATGGTGAAGTGCTTGGTCTTATGAATCCTTTGTCCAATAAGTCTTTAATTTTCCACTTGATTTCAGCATTCTCCATGATAGACAAGCGGTAAATGCCGATGTTAGGAAGAGGACAATCTTGATGTAAATGGATTTCATGCTGAATCTCCCTTTTAGGAGGTAAACCTGTTGGTTCCTAAAACATCTCATGGTGTGCATCAACTACATCATATAAATCTGATTTAAGCTTGGAATCACAATTTTCAAATGACTCATGATTCATATCAACCTTGGGCGTAACCATAAGAAGTACATAACTCTTACTAGAATTTACTAGCCTTTTTACCTGTCCCGCATTTACCATCGCTATATTTGCCTTCTTGCAATGTGCTCTGACAATGAACTCCTTGCCATCTTTAAAGAGATGATATTTATTTTCATGGTGATGGAAGATCGTTTTCCTGTCAAATAAGTAAGGAATTCCCAAAACAATTCTTGATATATCAAGCGGCACCACATCAAGTTCAACTGTGTAAATAAAGTGTGCACTTATGGCGAATCGCAATATGCACTTTCTTGAGACTTGTAAGTTTGCGTCCTTGCATATCCACCAAAGTGGATAAGGCTTTGGATGTGGAATGGTCTCAAGTTTTAGTTGTTTAACCAAGTCTTCTGATATGAAATTTTCTTGTGACCCACTGTCCAACAGTGTGTCAATTTTAGTATGTTTTGAGACTACCCTCATATGGAACAATTCAATTCTTTCTTCCTCATTAGGAACTTGTACATGACAGTTTGAAGTACTAGTGCTTGGCTTAATTTTAGTTTCCTTTCCCTTCATACTTTTCAAACCCATGGCTGCAATTTTGGTTCATCCCCTGAATCATCACCTAAATCTTGAGGTGTAGTTGTAGTAGCTGCAGTTTTCTTCTTTCCCTTGTTTTTGTTAAACTGATTTATTTTTTCAGGATGTAGTTTTAACAATTTTTCTCTTCATGGCCCTCTGTTGAACAATGTTTACAAATAAATTTTTCACCCTCTTGTTTGATAGGTGCATTCTTTTTTCCTTTTCCCTTAAATTTTTTATCTTTGTTCTTCCCTTTGAAAGGCTTGTTCCTACCCTCATCAAAAGTGTTTTTCCCTCTAGCCTCTAAATGCGTAGCTTGTACATAAACTTTGTCTAGACTAGTAGGATTGAACATAAGGATAGTATGTTTAAGGTAACTGTGCAAACCGCCTATATATTTCAGCAAAGTATCTTGACTTTGTAAGTATACCCCTAATAAGAGTGCTCTTCTCCTAAATTCTTGGGTATAGTCTTGCACATTCTGTCCCTTAAGCTATCTAAATTTTTTCCAATTCATTATAGCCTTTTGTAGATGAGCTGATGGGTAAAATTGCTTCTTGATTGCAATAATAAATTTAGTCCATGATAAAGTAATCTTACCATGTTTCTTAATTTCATCCTTGGTCTTGGCTTCCCACCAAACCAATGCTGCTCCATCCATTCTTAGCGAGGCTAGTTGTATCTTGGTGTCGTCATCATGAAGGTTTTGAATCCTTAAAAAAACTTCCAATTGTCTAATCCAATTGTCAATTTTCTCTGCATTGACTTCACCGTTAAACATAGGCAATTCAAATTTGACATCAAGCTTTAAAAAAGGATTTTTACCAGTGGTTTTCGACTTATGAGACTGATTTACCAAAGTCGAGGAAGACGATGTAGAGGAAGAGGATGAAGATGGAGATGGTGGATCACCATTTCCTCCATGTCCTTTCTTTGACTGATCATTACTCTTCTTCCGGCTGAGGAACCCTCTCCTTATTTTTGGTTTTAGACCCTTCTCCAGCAATCCTATCATTTCTCTCTTGGTAGAAGATCCTTACCATCTCAGTCATATCCAAGAAAGCTTTCCGGAATACCCATTCTTCTTCCTTGGGATCCATCTCTTCAGGAGCTTCTCCTTCTCTTGAAGACATGCTTGAAGCTGCCTCTAGGGCTCTTGGAGGTGGTTCTCTGACCCTTCTTGGTTGTGGATTAGTTTGTGCACTAACCAAGTTTCCTTCACCTCTCTTGAGTTTTAGCCTAGTAAGCATCAAAACTTGCAAACAAATAACTTAATCTTTGCACAAAACAAATGTTGAGTAAAAAATATAGCTTCTAAGGCTCTAATCCTGAGCTCTGATACCAACTGATCTGAAAATGAAAGTATTTGTTTTACTATTCAAAGTATTCATTTCCATTAAATTAAGTGTGCAAAGTGTTTGAATAGTCTTGCAAGTGAAACAAAGTGTTTTTGATAACTATTTATGAATTTTGGTGTGAGGGAGTGTTGTTTTAATTTACTATTTAACAACTTTAATCTGAATAACACAGCAGAATAGCTTCACCATAAACACACAACAACATGATGAGGCAGTTCACCCCTCCTGGGCTATATCTGTCGGGTCCAAGGATCCAAATGGGCATGTCCTTGATATATTATGATGCTCAAATTGGTAATACAGTTAGAAAAGGCCTAAACAGACCAAACCAGCTGTGAAAATGAATTCAAAACATAGAAAGAAGCTAAGAATGACTCTGATTTCACCTAAAACAGTCAAGTGTAGTCCAATGCAGCTCCATTTCCCTCAAGGCCCTGAATTTGAAGGAACTTTCTTCCCCAGGGAATTCATAGCCAGGGAATTCTAATTTTCGATTCCTAAGAAAAAAATTTGGACGACAGATCTACCATCTCTAGCAGAGAGTGCGTAGGCCAGGCCAGAGCTGCAAAAAGAAGAGAGAGAGAGCTATTTCGACATATTTTTTTAGTCGGAAAAGATGGTAGCAAGCGGGTTGAGAGATCAAGATCATTTGGAGGGAGTCTCCAACTATGTGATTTGGCAGGCAAGGATCAAATGCTTGCTAGATGAGCATGATCTCAAACTCTTCATCGAAGGTGTGGTGGTTGTTCCAGTAGATGCAGATTCTCTGAAGGAATACAAGAAGAATATGGCTAAGGCAAAGTGCCTGATCCTTAATAGGGTAAGGGCTCATGTTGTGTGTCACATAGGTAGCAAAGGGACTGCAAGAGAAATGTGGTAGGCCTTGGATAAGCTATATCAAGGAACTTCCGAGCAGCGGAAGATGCATCTAGAGGAGATGATGTGGACTACTAGGATGCAGAAAGGTGATTGCATTGATCCGTTCCTGGTTAGACTTCAAGATAAACGAGATCTGCTGGAAGCTGTGGGATCAACTCCTTAGGCCACATAGATGGTCAAATTGGCCCTCAACTCTATGTCTGAAGATTATCAGGCCTTTGTCCAAAGCATCTTGGGCAGAGAGAATTTTCCGGATTGGGAGTCAATGTGGGCAACTCTTCAGCGGGAAGAGATGAGGAGGGACTTACTCAAGTGTCAACTCGAGGGCAGCAACATCAGTGGGAAGAAGACAAGGAGGAGGAGGATAATGTGGCCCTTGCATCAAAGGGGCAGCAGGAGGAAGAAGGACCTTTCCAAGATCAAATGATTCTGGTGTGGCGAGATGGGTCATTATGCCACACAATGTCCTCTCAATAAGAGGGATAAAGATGAAAAGCATGATCCGCAAGCAGCAGTTGCCAGAATCAATGAGGAGGATTTCGCCATGATTTCCCATATATCTCCAGGAGGGAGGTGGGGTGATTTGGAGCTGTAGACCCAAAGATCTACATGATGGGCAAGATCCTTGAAGAGTCCACCTCTCGAATCAATGCCTTGCTACAGGAGCCCAAATCAGATGTAGCATGATGGACAACGCAGTGGTTAGCAGCACTAGAATCTGAGTAGCGCATAGCAGAGTTGGAAGTAGTGCAGTGAGACACAACGTAGAGTCAGTAGCAGCGCAACAGCTTCAGAGGGTCAACGCGAAAGCTAGCAACAATCAGATCTTTAGTATCGAGATGCATCATGCTGAACACTTGTTCAATTTTGGATGTTTTTATGTTGCAACAAGCAACAATATTGTAGTGCAATAGAAGTTGACAATGGCAAGGTCAACAACATCACGGATGAAAAATTTGAGAGGGAGTTGTAGTACGGATGCGGTGTTGATAGTGGCAGTGTCAGCAAAAGTATAGATGCGGTGTTTGCGCACAGTTGGTAGGCAACAATGTCAGGCATTAGTAACGTAGAGGGAGATGTTGTAGAATTAGAGCAGTACTCAGCAGGGGGTACTGCTAGAGCACATTCCTCGCTAACAGGGAGTGTTGATTTGTGGTAGCATTAGTTGTGCTCTAAGCCTCAAAATTTGCAGGGAGGCTTAAACACATGTATTCCAGAGAAACCAAAAATCGTTTTGGGAAATTCCACCTGAATTGTATTTTATTAAAATAATTAATTATTTTAAAAGGACCCTTAGTCTAAACTAAGGAAAATAAAATAATTAAAGTGAATTAATAGAATATGGGTGTGACTGTGAATGTTCTAGAAAAAGGGGATCAAGTCAAAAGTTAACCTTAGCCGTTGATTAGAGATTTAATCTCGGGCGTTGAAGTTTCAATGAGAAGAATATAAGAAGGGCTTGAAGGGTCATTTGAAAAACACACAGTAAGGATCAAGAGATCAAATTTCTGAAGTGAGCAGTGCTCAGAGGAAAGATTGATCAAGAGATTCTTTGCAGATAGGGGCAGAGTAATTCTGGTTGCAAAGTCTATTCATGAGCCAGAGAATACACAACTGAGAAGACAAAAATCAGTAACAACTGTAGCATAGCAACTACGCAGAGGCAGCATAGATCCACGCAGAGGCAGTGCTACAACCTTGAGGAGGTTCATTATTTAGCTGAGGATCAGTCAGATCTAGTGCCAGAGAGCTGGGGTGTGAGATCGGAAGGGGCTAGAGGGTCAGATCCAGCCAAAAGAAGAGCCAGAATGCAGAAGCCATGCAGTCCCCACGCCGAGCGACGTAGAGACTACACAATGACTGTTCAGAGGCTATGGAGGGCTTACCATCTAGGGTTTTTTCCAGTTGGGCTTCTAATGTCAGTGTGTGAGGTAATCTCACCAGTTTTCTTGTCAATCAGATTCTCTGTGAGAATAGCCAACAAGGCATCCAATTTTTATTCAGAAAAATTACTGCATAATAATAAAATGCACAACTGTTGCACTGGTTTCTCCGCATTGGGTTTTTCTGGGTACATTAGTCCAAAAATAATTGTGTCATATGTGTCTATGATTTACTCTTTTTCAAATTTTGTTTCCGCACTAGTATTTTTCCATTGTTAATTTTTGAAGGCTATAGTGTATGATATTTCATTTTTTACAATATAAAACCATAAATAATTTGTTAAAAGTAATTATGATCCAAGTGGATGTTGGTGGCCACCCACCTATTCCACTTGGGGCCCCACCATTGTCTCTTTCAGTTTTTTCACAACTTACTATTTTTAGCAGTTTTTCGGGTCCTGAACTTCTAGAGCCGTTTTGAAGCCCCAAAAAGAGATAGTATGCCAAAGTTACGTCCCCGGGAAGTTGAAACACCAATTTATCCAAACAAGGCCCATATTTTTGGTGCTTCATCTCCTAGGGTTAGGATTTTGGACATTTAGAGTTCTTCATTGTTTCTCCATAATAAACAGGCCCTCGAGCCTCATTGTAACATAGTTCAGAGGTTTGTAGCTGCCACATCTCTTCTCAGAGATTCGCTACCAGCACCCTAGCTATTTTATTTCCATCATGTTTGTAAGCATATTTATGTGATTTGATATTAATGAAATGAAGCCTTATTTCCACTGTATTTCTATGTTTATGGTTATTTCTGTATTCGTTTTGTTCCTTGCATAACCGATCAATGGTACTTTTGATGTCTACTTTTCCTCAATCCTTGCATGCACCAATGAGGTTGGGTATGTATAGTTAACACACAGTCCGGTGGAACCTTGTAAGATCGGGGCCTCGCAAACCCCGACGGACGCCCATGGGGGATGAAAAGAAAGATGAGGGAGCAGGAGATCCTATCAAAATATTGCTCAAGGAGGCCCTCGAAAAACAAAGGAACGCGATGATGGATAACTTTGCCCAGATCCTTCAACCACTGCCCACCGGTGGCGCATATGCATCCAACAGCCGCTCTGGAGGCGCGACTCCCTTTAAGGTACAAGTAAACTTTGACATTCCCATATTTGAAGGTCAAATAGATGTAGATGTCGTAGATAGATGGTTGAATCTATTAGAAGGATATTTCTTGGTTCATGACTTTTCCGACCAGGAGAAGATTATTCTTGCACTCCTCAAAGCTACCCCCCATGTCAAGGACTGGTGGGAAACCTACTGTGAGAAAAAGGACGAGACAGAACCCTCTGTATTCTTAGTTGTACACACTTAGAATTATTTCCGAGATGCCATCAAGGAACAATACTATCCCGTGGGGAGCTATGAGGACAAGTACATACAATGGACCACACTGCAGCAACAAAGGGATCAAGATGTGCATGAGCTAATGAATCTGTTCCATACCCTCCACACAAAGTTGGGTATCAAAGATTCAGAGAAAAATTTGGTGCTAAAGTATCGCGGTTGTCTGCACAGATACATTCAGGAGGAAATAGAGTTCCTCGACATCTCCTCGCTTGGTACGACATACCGGTATGTTGCCAAGATTGAGTAGAGATTAAAACAGAAGAAGTGAGACTTTGGATCTGCGAATTAAAAGCAGGGAAAGGTGCCCCAAACTACAGAACAAAGGACAAAGCCAAGGCATAGCGGCCCAAGACAACCTACCAAATACATAAGCAAAAAACAACACCGTGAAGCCAAAGAAGGACACAGGAAAGTGGTGTGAGTTCCATAAGAGCTCCACTCACAACACAAGTGAGTGTCGGGCCAAGCAATCGCTGGTGGCTAAGATGAAGGATTCTGAATCAGATGCATGCTATGACTCTGAATCAGAACCTAACAAGGTGAATGACAAAGGGAAGCAGATTATTAATGCGGAGCCCAATGCCACTGTTGCCACTACGAAGATCCAGAAGGAGGAACCAAAAGATCCAGAGGAGGCAGAGTGTCTCTTCCACTCTCATATGTGGGTAAAGAGTTCCCCAGTACGGTTCATTGTTGACAATGGGAGCCAAAAGAACCTCATTTCAGTATATGTTGTGAAGCGGTTGGGCTTTCTGACCACAGCGCACCCACAACCATACACCATCGGGTGGCTTCACCAAGGACGGGATCTCCATGTCAACTAGCAGTGCCGCCTTCCCTGTAGCATCAAGCCCTTCATGAATGAGGTATTGTGTGACATTGCTCCTATTGATGTTTCTGATGTATTATTAGGACAACCATACTTGTGGAAGCGACATGCTATGTATGAGTCTCGGCCTCGCGCTATTATTGTTACTTTGGGAAATAAATTGTACATAATACTAGAGGTACCACCGCCTCCCACTATCTCTTTGGTTACTGCAAAACAATGCAGTAAGCTCATTTCCCAAAATAGGAAATTTTCTTTCTTGATGATATTGTGGCCATGACCTCCATACATGGCTCCTCTGCACGACAACAACAAATGGACAAGGTTGTGGAGGAGTACAGGGACATCTTCACCTCACCCACAGGGGTACCTCTACATTGTTAGGTCAAGCACCCCATTGACCTGACCCCAGGTGTGCCGCTACCCAATGGACCAATTTGTAGGCGCTCTATTCTGGAGAATGATGAAATCAAGAGGCAGATTCAGGGGCTGCTGTAGAAAGGTCACATCCGGCCAAGTTCATCGCCCTGTGGGAGCCTGATTGTGTTTGTACAGAAGAAGGATGGGACTTGGAGACTCTGTATTGATTATCGGGCGCTGAATAATATCACTATCCGGAATAGGTACCTGATCCAACAGATTGATGACCTTATGGACCAACTCAAAGGGGAAAAATATTTTAGCAAGATTAACTTGAAGTCTAGGTATCACCAGGTACCAATCGAACCCTCTGATGTGTGTAATACTGCCTTCAAAGCTAAGGAGGGCGTTTTCGAATGGCTCGTCATGCCTTTCGAATTGAAAAATGCTCCCTGCAACCTTCATGAGGTTGATGGATGACATATTGCGTCCATTCACCAACTCATTTGTAGTGGTATACTTGGATGACATTCTGATCTTTAGGCAGACTTGGGAAGAGCACCTCCACCACATTCGAGAAGTCCTCCAAACACTACGGCAACACAAGTTGTGTCCCAATTTGGAGAAGTGCACTTTTGTCATGACCTAGGTTCAATATCTGGGATAAATTATTGATGAAAGGGGGGTGCATGTGGATCCAGCCAAGATCCAAGTCATTCGGGATTTCCCAGCGCCAACCACCCTAACAGAGCTTCGCAGCTTTTTGGGTCTTGCTAATTTCTACCACAGGTTCGTGTTGGGATTCTCTCATATCACTTGGCCCTTGAGTCAAGCCACCAAGGGAGGAGCGAAAGAAAAATTCTGTTGGTCGGAATCTCAACAAAAGGTGTTCATAGAATTCAAACATCACCTCTGTTCTGCCTCATTGCTCACATTACCAGACTTGCAACAACCATTTGAGATCGAGACAGATGCGTCTGACTATGCTATTGGGGCAGTTATTACTCAACAGGGGCATCTAGTGGCATATTACAGTGAGACATTGTCTGACACAGTTCGAAATTATCCTACTTATGACAAAGAAATGTATTCCATTGTGTAGGCTTGTCGACAATGGAAGAATTACATTTTGGGGAAGGAGACAATCATCCACATAGACCACCAACCCCTGCAGTTCATACAGACACAAGGGAAGTTGCAGAATGACCACCATCAGAAGTGGTCCACATATCTGCAACAATTTCATTTGAACATCAAGTACAAGAAGGGTAGCACCAATAATGTTGCAGACTGCCTCAGCTGACCACCGATCATGGCCATAACCATCGTTCTCAACTCTTGTGGGCATGAGACTTTTGATTGGCCTCTTCTCTACAAGAGCGATCCAGAATTCAGCTACACATACAAGGCTCTCTTGGGGGGTATTCAAGTTCCAAATTTTCACCTCCAAGATGCACTATTATGTCACCTAGAACACCTTTTTGTTCCTTCAAGTGAGCGTGCCAAGATGATATGGGAAGCGCACTACAGTTGATTCGATGGGCATTTTTGGGTCGCGAAAACAGTGGCAGTACTACAAAAGTATTTCTATTGGCCGAACCTTCGACAGGATCTCGGGAAATACATCAGATCCTGCACTGCTTGCACCATTGCCAAACTGACCATCAAGAAGCAAGGGCTCTGTACTCCAGTACCTACCCCTAGTCGACCTTGGGAATCCATCTCCATGGATTACATGTTAGGCCTTCCTTCTACTAAGCATGGAAATGACTGTGTTTTCGTGGTCGTTGACAGATTCTCAAAGATGGCCATTATGGCGGCCTGCAAGAAGAATATCACAGCAGAAGCCACTACTAAACTCTTTTTTGAACGAGTGTGGGTGCACTTTGGGATCCCACAGTTTATCATATTAGATCGCGACAGCAGGTTCCTCAGCACATTTTGGTCCAGCCTCTCGTCAATGTTGGACACCAAGCTCACCAAGTCCACAGCTTTCCATCCCCAAATTGATGGCCAAACAGAGGTCGTCAACAAGATGATTGTACACATTCTATGCATTACAATTCAAAGAATCCACGCACATGGGATGAAAGCCTTCCCTATGTACAACACAGTTATAACTGGGCTCTCCACAGCTCAACCGGCCACAACCCCTTTCAGGTGGGCTTGGGATTCCAGCCACTATGTCCCATTGACGTAGCCATGCCATTTGCAACTACTCAGGCCGATTCGTCTCATGTCTAGTCTGAAGCTGACAAAGCAAACAACTTCATCGAGCGCATTTAGCACATCTGCCAATAGGTTCATGACATATTGGACAAAGCCAATGTTAAGTACAAGCAATGACATCATCAACATCGGGTTCCACACAACTTCCAGGTGGGAAAAAAAGTGTGGCTACATTTGCAGAAGGAGCGCCTCACTGGACCCCAACGCAAGATTCAACTGCTCCGATATGGGTCGTACACCATCACCAAGGCTGTAGGGAACAATTCCTTTGAGCTCAATATTCCACCATTCCTTGGCATGCACCTAGTATTCAATGTAGACCACCTTCGTCCCTACTCCCCACCTCTATTGGACACCTATGACAGTGCAGAAGAACTCACACCAAAAGAGTTAAACCCAGACTGCATGGAACAGACCACCATAGACTGTATCATGGACATGAAAATCAAGAACACTCGCCAACAGAAGATCCAACTGTATCAGGTTGTCAAAGTTGGCCAACTCCTGCACCAAAGCAAGTGGTTCACTAGGGACCAAGTTCAACAGAATTTTCCTCATCTCATGGAGGAACTCAACGCAATGGCGACCATTGCTTCCTAAGGGGGAGGAATGATTCAGGTGGATATTGGTGGCCACCCATGTATTCCACTTGGGGCCCCACCATTGTCTCTTTCAGTTTTTTCACAACTTACTATTTTTAGCAGTTTTTCGAGTCTTGAAATTTCAGAGCCATTTTGAAGCTCCAAACGGAGATAGCATGCCGAAGTTACGTCCCTGGGAAGTTGAAACCTCAATCTACCTAAACGGGGCCCATATTTTTGGCGCTTCATCTCCTAGGGTTAGGTTTTTGGATGTTTAGAGTTCTCCATTGTTTCTCCATAATAAATAGGCCCTTGAGCCTCATTGTAACACAGTTCAGAGGTCTGTAGCCGCCACATCTCTTCTCAGAGATTCGCTACCAGCACCCTAGCTATTTTATTTACATCATGTTTGTAAGCATATTTCTATGATTTTATATTAATGAAATGAAGCCTTATTTCCGATGTATTTCTATGTTTATGGTTATTTCTGTATTCTGTTGCGTTCCTGCATAAATCTGGATCAAATTAATAGATAGGAGATTTCTCATCAGTGTTGCAGTAGGATTTTGGGTAATACAAATTTTCACATACAAAAGGGATGAGATCACCTTATTTCCATAGGTGACATTACAAGCATTTGATAAATGGGCAGTAAACTTCATCAGACCTATCAACGCACAAATTAAAAGATCGAGAGCTAGGTATATAATAACTATGATAGAGTACCTTACCCGGTGGACTGAGGTAGAACCTATCAAAGATTGCAACGCATAAATGACAATGCATTTTTTTTTTTGAGAATATTGTTAAAAGGTTTGGATGTCCTAGAATACTCATGAGTGATCAAGGCACTCACTTTTTAAATAGGACAATTTCTTCCTTGACAAAAGAGTTTCAAATCTATCATCACAAGAGAACACCCTATCGCCCTCAAGCTAATGGCACCGTTGAGGCCTTCAACAAGATTCTAGAAAATACTATGACAAAAGTATGAAATTTAATTTGATATGATTGGAATCTGAGGATTCCAACAGTTCTATGGGCTTACAGGACCACATGTAAGAAATTGATATGGAGCACACCATTTAAACCAGTGTATGGATAGGAATCAATACTACCCATGGAGTTTATAGTGCCAAGTCTACACATTATTGCATTGGAAAACTTGACTGATTATGGTGCAGTAGAGAATAGAATATTAGAGCAATTGCAAATTAGAGGAAGACCCTACAGTAGCAAGATTTCATCAAAATGTTCAAAAAGCATGTGAGAAATCTTGACATGATAGGTGTATAAAATAGAGGTAGTTTCAGCCACAAGACTAGGTTTGTTGTATGATAGAAAGTTTTTGAAGCATCTAGGGAAGTTCCAAATGCATTGGTTAGGCCCATATATGATAAAGTATGTGACAGAAGAAGGGGTTGTTCAGTTGAAAAAACTAAATGAATATTCTATACAAGGGTTTTTCAACAGAAGTTAGCTAAAAATATAAAGGGAATTTCACGGAGTATTTTATAGTATGGCATTAAATTATCTTCATGTTCAAACACACAATGGCCCTGGAGCTAAGAGGGAAGAACGTCTCATGATGAAGTTACCTTACTACACTTCCTAGGACTCTCTTCAAGAAAATTAAGAGGGTGGTGATATTTTTCAATGCAAGCCATGGATGTTGTAGAAAAGATAGGCTCACCCGCTACAGTTTCTAGGATTTGTAGATATGAGATTGAAGACAAAAAAGAAAAAGATAGGGTTTTAGAAGCTTGAATTTTTGATAGAATAGGGCAGGAAGCATGCAACCCACAGCTTCTGAGATGCAAGGTAGTCATTTTCACCAAGAGGCATGGAATCTCTGAAATGGAGAAGAAATTATAGGAAAACAGGTGCAACAGTAGAATAATGCAGATAAATAGGCACAAATTTGGCTTTGGCAAGGTCAGGCAAACTTAGAATGATTGATATGAAGCAGTGCGTGAAGTAGAGCTAAAAATACTAAATACTAAAGGGTGTTTCTAAGTAGTGGGAATCATGGATTTGAATGAATGCCCTGGTGTGATACCACTGTTGAACTACACCAAAATTAAAGATAAGCATGGAATATTTTTTCATTAAAATGACACAGATATAAATACATTCTCTATGACCATTGGATTTATCTTCGAGGGTCTCTTGTACTCTCAATGATGGTTCATATTCCTCACCATAACCCTAATGGATTAGGTGTCTAACAATATTGATAATGGACAAACATTATGTACATCTATTTTTTAGAACCTATGTTATGTATTTTTAATCAACATCACTTACCAAAATTTTTGACTCTTACTTTTACAGTGAAATGTAATGACATGAAGTATAAAATTGGAAAATTGCATTCCACTATATCCCAACAGGATCCAATATGAGCATCTAATATTATGACGTAAGGCCATTTCACTAATCTTGCAATCCCATCAGTTTCTAGTGGTTCCAATCTCAAGAACTTGGAACTAAATGACTTTGCACATAAATAGAGATAAGGGTTCTATATTTTGACTTTGGGTGTGTTTTCTATAAAAAACAAATATTCAGGGCTTTATGATCAAGCATGAATACTTTACTGCTAGTTATTGTTCTTTGTTTATTGTGACCTTGAATAGATTTGTTAATTATTAATTTCTACATTTATTTTTGATAATAAGTTTGTTTCAAATTTTATAATTTTATTCTCATTAGTGTCCTGATGCTTTGTCACTAGACTTGTGAGTGTCCAAGTTTGTCTCTTCTCACGAGAAAACAAGTGAAAATGACTCAGGGTGATTTCTTGTTAGTTGTAATAGCCTATGTGGATTTGTACCCTGTCTCTTGTGAACAAAGAAACATGTCATTTTTTATAAAATTACAAATGTATATGGAGGATGTACATAACGTGTTTGACAAAATGTGGAAACGAGATTTGGTGTTATGGAATACATTGATTGTTGGCTATGCACAAACTGGGTATTGTAATGATGTCAGGGAGCAATGTAGGCAACAACCTTGAACTTGTACCTGGTTACAATTTATATCCAATTAGGGTATCCACAACAGGACTTAGGAGCACAAATTGTTTGATGAAATGCTTGAATGAAACTTAGTTTCATGGAATGTAATTGATAATGGGTTTCCTTCGTAGAAGCCATAAACCTGTGAATATATCAACTATGCCGGGAGCTATTATTATGGCATTTCCCAGGGGAGGATGGGGACGTTACAAATGGTATTAGAGCCTTTGTTTCACCACTAGGCCTGCTTGGGCCAAGTACAAGACATTGAAACAATCGAAGCAAAAGTATACCCACAAACTGTTTTACAAAATTTCTCAATCGATTGCACACTGTGTTGTTAGATTCCCTCGCCCATATGCATTTTCTTGGAATAGTCATTGTGGTAGGTATGGAAATTATTTCAGAAAAAAAGTGAGGGAGAAACGTAAAACTAGCTCATGATATTTGTGGATGGTGTGAAAAAGAGCAGTTTCTGCAAGTCTTGTTGGTTATGGTACGATATGGATTTTGAAAAGAGCTAATCAGCCCTAGGCAATTGCAAATCCCTTCGGCTACCCCATGCATTTTTTTATTAACTTCATTATAATTGAGATACTAAATCTGTTCCCATAGTAACATTGGCATGAGAAGAGTAGGGCATGCATATATTTCAGAACCTCTGATTTCTTGTTAGTTGAAATAGCCTATGTGGATTTGTACCCTGCTTGCCGTGGAACAAAGAAACATGTCCTTTTTTACAAAATTACAAGTATATATGGAGGATGTACATAATGTGTTTGACAAAATGTGGAAACGAGATTTGGTGTTATGGAATACATTGATTGTTGGCTATGCACAAATTGGGTATTGTGATGATGTCGGGGAGAAATGTAGGCAACAACCTTGAACTTGTACCTGGTTACAATTTATACCCAATTAGGATATCCGCAACAGGATTTGTAGCACAAATTGTTTGATGAAAGGCTTGAATGAAACTTAGTTTCATGGATTGTAATTGATAATGGATTTCCTTGGTTGAAGCTATAAACCTTTGAATATATCAACCATGCTGGGAGTTATTGTTATTGTTAGGGCATTGCCCAGGGGTGGATGGGGACGTTACAAGTGGTATCGGAGCCTTTGTTTCACCACTAGGCCTGCTTGGGCCAAGAACAAGAATTTGAATCAATCGAAGCAAAAGTATACCCAAAATTTTTTTTACAAAATTTCTCAATCGATTGCAAACTGTGTTGCTAGATTCCCTAAGCCAGATTCATTTTCTTGGAATAGTCATTGTGGTAGGTATGGAAATTGTTTCAGAAAAAGGCGAGGAAGAAACGTAAAACTAGCCCATGATATTTGTGGATGGTGTGAAAAAGATCAGTTTCTGCAAGTCTTGTTGGTTATGGTACAATATGGATTTTGAAAAGAGCTAATCAGCCCTAGACAATTGCAAATCCTGTCGGCTACCCCATGCATTTTTTTATTGACTTCACTATAATTGGGATACTAAATCTGTTCCCATAGTAACATTGGCATGAGAAGAGTAGGGCGTGCATATATTTCAGAACCTCTAATTTCTTGTTAGTTGTAATAGCCTATGTGGATTTGTACCATGTCTGCCGTGGAACAAAGAAACATGTCCTTTTTTATAAAATTACAAGTATATAAGTATATATGGAGGATGTAAATAACATTTTTGACAAAATGTGGAAACAATATTTGGTGTTATGGAATACATTGATTGTTGGCTATGCACAAATTGGGTATTGTAATGATGTCGGGGAGCAATGTAGGCAGCATTTTTGAACTTGTACCTGGTTACAATTTATATCCAATTAAAATATCCGCAACAAGACTTGGAGCACAAATTGTTTGATGAAAGGCTTGAATGAAACTTAGTTTCATGGATTGTAATTGATAATGGATTTCCTTGGTAGAAGCTATAAACCTTTGAATATATCAACCATGCTGGGAGCTATTGTTAGGGCCAAAGGGTGAATGCCATAATTGGAAAATCATATTGATTAAGACTCTAACTATTCTTTGACTTTGCAATGCTCAACAAGATTCTACTCAGCCAATTTGTGTACGTTTACAGACGCTAAACTGCATCTCCCGTCATTGTGAAGGCGGAGGGGGGAGTCAAGGCGTATCATATATGCAAGCATTTTAGGGACTTTTGGGAACATTGAAGAGGGACTCCAGGTTCACACCCATAATCACTGGATATGAGTGTAATGCCTACGTGGGAAGTGCTCTGGTCAATATATAATCAAAATGCAAGAGTGTATAAGATACATATCAGGTGTTTTACAGAATGAATATATTGGATGTCGTTTGTTGGACTACATTGATTGTTAAAAAAAATTGCTATGTCTTCCAATTTTTAGGAAGCACACATTGTGTTTCAGATCCCATCATGATTTGTAATGTTGGGTGTGGTGGAATGTTTTGGTGGCTAAATTTTGTACCTTACAGGAAGCACACATGGCTTTCACTGAGGGTATGTTGCCAACATGTATGTGAAGCACCGTTTTGTGGAGGATGCACGCTAAGTGTTTGTAAAAAATCTCCCTATACGAAATGTTGTCTCACGGAGTATGATGATCTCAGGATATGCCAGGTGCAGGAGCATAGGCTAGAGAGGCAGTTGGTTTTCAAAATTTCCTGAAGGAGAAAGGCGATGATCGCAAAGCAGGAGATGATAATAATTATTGATGTTGGTAACCTCTCAGGATATGCCAGGTGTGGGAGCATATGTTGGAGAGGCAGTTGGTTTTCAAAATTTGCTGAATGAGAATGGTAATGCTCGCAAAGCATGAGAGGATAATAATTATTGATGTTGGTAACCTGACGCTCTCCGATGAGAAATATTGGGCAGGCCTGGAATTAAAATGGATAGATTTGGTAGCTGCGTTAGAGAACATCCCAATCATGTCAAGTCAGTTTCTCAGTTACAATTCAGGCCTCTGGATTTTCACTGTTCGATCTACTTGTATTTGTATAATTATCTTTAGGGCTAAACTTCAATACCACAATTCATTTCTAATTACAGTTAGCGAAGATAGTGGATGCTCAAAAGTGGGTTCTCGATTGTGCTACACATCCTCAAGGTTTTAATAGTTTACTATGGGAAGCTACAATATACAGCCATCAACAAAGAACGTGTTGGGAATACTTGATCCAGTATAATGTTTTAATTCATCAATAACAGCGTGGAGTATTTGAAGCTTGAATTCAACTAAAGCGAGCTATAGTGGAAAACGTGTATTACATTTCAGGATCTGGTCAATATCACCATTTAGAAATAAAAGTTGCAGTTCAAGGCGAGAAGCTTGGAAGGTATTTTGTGTGTTAAATACAGGAGAAAATTCTGAATAAAGTGGTGGCACTTTCAATGAAGAGATACCAGGACATCAAGGCTTGGTAACACTCTCTTGGGTAGAATATTTCATGCAAGTGCAAGGCAACTCTCAGAGAAAATTAATGGAGCTTGAAGCAATTTCCAATGAAAATTTTCCTCCTACTCTAGGTTATTAACTTATTATACAGCAAATGCATTAGCTACAATCATTTGGAAAACAGGTGATTGGGATGTTTTAGTAGCTGGTATTATATTTGCTGCAATTGAGGGAATTGGCATTGTTATGTATAGAAACCCCATACCCATAGCCAAGCTACAGTCTCTAGTTACAGAAAATTTCTAGAAAGTGGGAGTCTACTGAAGTCTGTTTTTAGATGCCTTCAAACTTTGAAGCTACAGATTATAACATAAGTGACCAAAGCCATAGATGGATTCTATTTTTCAATTCTGAAATTTGCATAAGTAGATAGAGCATTTGATATTCCTTCCAGTGCCACAATTTCTATCCACCACTAATATTTAAATGGGATGTCACGTATCTCTTTTATAGTTATAGCCAGTGCAAGCTATTGCAAGGGCCTTCTATCCATAGACGTGGAGTTTAATTATAAAGCACAGGATGGATGCCACTTTTTCAACATCTTTGTTTATTAATAAACAAATCCAGGGTAATTTGGGTAAAGAGCTTGAGGGTTTGATTCTTTTTAGGCAGAGACAGAAAATGAATAGACCACTCAAGTTGAATTCAAAGGGGGCAAATTTGGTGGTCTACTGAAACATGCAGAGGGGCATCATGTGGCAGGAAACCATCAGAAAGGACATCATGCCAGATGTTGTGTATATGTATCAATTGTGGAGCAGAATAACAATGGGAACAATAATTCAAATTTAAGTAGGTGATGATGAGAAGATTTAAGGTAATTTTTTTGTGGAAAATGGTAGAAAGAACAGTCAATCTGTTTCAAAGCATGCAGCATGTCTTGATGAGGCAACATAAGTCTTATAAAAGTTTTGATAGAGGTAAGAGAACTCAAGGAAAACAATGAAGGTTAGGTTGATGAGTTGTGCAAACATTTACTGTATTGGTCATTCTCTAGAGAGGGCATTAAGGCATTCCAAAAAAAAATATCCCTCACTCTCTTGTTTTACTTATGAGTAATGAGAAGCACCATTAGCACTGGGAAGGAGGAAACTTGTTAGATTTTATATCAAATGGTATCACAAATACAAGCCCTTTTGGTGCTTGCTGGAAGAGGAATATATTCACCCTATTGTTGAAAAATTAATGTGTGATATTAGTGTATTTGATCAACCTCTCTCAGGCGAAAGCAACTCAAAAGCCCAAAAATATTTATGTGGAGTGGGTCTGATAACCATACCAATGCTCATTTAGCACCTAAGACAAGCCCTGAACCTAAAGTTGTTGACATCACAGAATCTTTAAATACTGTTGGACAACATGAAGGTCCATGTTACGGGAATAAGCCTTGTAAATAGCACAAAGACAATTAAAGATGCATTGACTTCTTTTGCTGACAATGAGTTGGGAAAAGAAAAAGGGCTTGAAAGAAAAGTTGCTACTGGCATTGAGTCTCCTCAGAGGGGAGGGTGTTTTGCATGTCATTCAGGTATAATTGTAGCAGAAAAGAAACATTCTCAAAAGTAAATAAGGTAAGGGTATACTGACCTGTGTATGATCATAAGCCAATTTGTTTGATGTCAACTAGAAGATGGAAACCTGGAAGAGAATATCCAATAAAACGTTACCCTTTGATATTCATGGGTAATCTATCAATTCATCTCAGTCAGTCCTCCCATATACTTTATAATGCTTGCTTATTCATGTACAAATGAGAGTTGCCTTATAAGTTGCTGCATGTTATTCAACGATGTGCATCCTTTAGAAGAATTGCAAACTAAAAATATTTTCCGGGTGTTGAGAAAAGATGGACAAGTTTCCCATCCCACATCATCCCGGATTTCCATTGTTTGATAAGGTGCATAAATATGGATATTGCTGTGAGTTTGCTAAGGAAGACATGAAAGAACTATAGAGGCAGTTCCTTTCTCAACAACAATTAAACAATAATGGTAGTGAATTTAATGTGTCAAAAGCAGAATTATAGCACCTAGAGGAAATTAGTTCGAGGTGGCCTTTATGGCGTTGCCCCTGTTGCAGTAAATCTATCAACTAATCACATCTCTGGGTTGATCAAAACATGCTGAAGGTATTGAAGGAGGTTGGTGAAAGTGTTTCAGATTTGAAGATAGATCTTAGCAAGCTTTAGTTATAGGCCTTTCCCCATATTTAGTATGTTGGAGATCGCATGCATATTAGGAAGAATCGAATGAAGAGTTATTGGAAATGAAATGATGGATTTATTTTGGATATCACATAAATTCAGAAGTCAAAGAAAACTTTATCTGAAGCTGGTCTAGAGATGTTGACCAATGTGCCTATTATGCATGGCCACAAGCATTTGGTCTCATCCTGCAAACTTCTAGTAGAAAGAGTTTCGAATGCGAGTTTGTAAAAAGGCTGAAGTCATAGGTATATAGTTTGGTGAATAAGGTATGAAATCAATTCTTCCAACAGCAACATTGGATGTATATCAGCACATACAAGCTTTAAAGATTCATTTTTATAAATCATTTTGTCCCCAGCAATTAAAGCACTACCATCTACGGCAATACAACACCATTTTGCAAGAAGTCTGAGAATAGTCCTTGCAGGATTTGAAGATGAATACATGTCATTTATTGAAACCGTGGATTAAGCATCGCTTGCCTCCCATACCACAGACAAATCCGGATAGTTTTCAAAAATGTAATTGCAATAGCATTTGAAACAATATTGTGTCCTCTAAGTAAGCCGTAGAGGAGAATTTCTAGAGCTGGTTGGAGAAGACATTTATGGTGTCACAGAGTTTACAAAAGTTCTTGTAGGGATGGATAAACATATCATGTTGTAAAGCACGTCCAAGGTTGTAACCTCTTGCTGAGATATTTCAATTGCAATGGATTAAAACCTATGGATTTGAATTTTAGAGATGGATGGATAGAAGAGTTTGTTTCTAGAAGAGGGGGTGTTTCTAATGGATTTATGTAAGAGTGGATTAGAGTTTTCATGGTTATTTATGTGTTTAGTAGATAAAAAGTTTTGGAAAATTTTATTGGATGAATCGGTGATTTGAAGCATGTAAATTATTATTATTACTATCCAAGTTTAAGGTCACGACTAAGCCGGACACCAAATTGGTGTATGAGACTTCTTTGTTTGTGGGACAAGAGACCCACATACTTGTAGTAATTTTATTGCTAAGTCTACAAAGGCATACATACTTTTCCCCCCTCTGGTTTTGAACCTGTGACCTCATAGGAGGAAACACATGCTCTTATCCATTAGGCCCACTCAAGCTGTCAAAATAATAGTGGCAGGAAGAAGGATCACAGTTTGTCAAAATGCTCAGCAATTGAGGCAGCAATTGGTCTTCCTGATTTTCTATGAGGACCTCAATTCTCTGATTTATGTGCCAAATTCTTCTATGGATTTGATTGTACACTCATTGCCTACAATGTTTGTTGGAAATACTGAGAGGGGGGGGTGAATCAGTATTCCTTTCAATTAGAGCATTATTTAATCTTCAATTATTATCAGTGTTTGTACAATGATAGCAGCAAACAAGAGGAACACAAATGCACACAGATTTTAAGGTGGAAACCCACTCTGGGAGAAAAACCACCTAATGCTTTTCTAATAATTCTTTAAAATTCAACTCCAATTGAAAATAAAGCTCCAACTTCCTAGAATCTAGAAAAACGTTCTTCTCCAGCTTCCACTGGATGGACGCTCCAATGCCCGAGATTCTTCAGTAGTCAACTAAACAGATGCCCCAACACCTAATGTGCTACAACTCACCCTAGCACCACCCTACCACCCTATAGAAGAATAAAAGAAGAATGGACTCCTGTACCAGGGAAAATGATCCACTTTACAATGATATAGAATGATGTAGAAGAAGAAGATATAATAGACCATAACCCCAACTTTGACACAACTACCTAATGATGATCCTAGAGCTCCCAACACTGCCTCTTCAACCCTTGGCAGTTAGACACTAGTACAATTTTTACAATAATGTATTTATAATGACTTAGTACAAAGATACCTTTACAATGATTGTATGTAGTGCTGCCCACTTGAAGACTTCATATGATGAACTTCTTGCTGCTGTTATGAACCTTGGTTGCTACTCTTTTCATGCTACCCTCTGCTACACCTTGCTTTGCTTTTCTGCCATATAAAGTCTAGTCCTTTGCAACCCTTGACAACACATGATCTAGCTTTTTTTTGCCTTCTAGGAGCTCAATATTGAATCTGGTGTATCTCCATTATTTCAGATCCTCAATATCTTATTTTTGGTCCTATAGTGGTCCTCTGAGTCGTCTTCCAATGCCGCAAGTCTGACCCAATTTGGATTCTTCAAGAGATATTTATACCCAATCTCTCACAATGCCCTAATTATGGATTATTTCAGCAGAGCGCACTTGTACGGTGTTCCATGTGTCACTATTTCTTCATTTGGCTCTGAAATTGATAGAGAGAAAATTATAGACTGTGCAATATCCTCCACTTTTTACAGAATTCCAATCCGATACTCAGAGAGAGAGTTATGACGAATTTACCAAGGTCACTTCTTTGAGATGAATTTCAGGAGCCTGCAAAAACCCTGACTTCCACAGATCATATCTCTAAAAATGTTGCGCACCTTGATCTGAAATTTTTATAGCAGCTTCCTTAGGATTTCGGCTTCGCCTCATAAAAATTTCAGCTTCTGAACCTTCGTAGAAAAGAAGTTAGAGCGCAAATACCACGATGACCTATTTCAGATAGCGAAATCCCTTGCCTAAGGAGGAAATGAAGATCACAATTTATATAAATGCTTAAGTTGAGAGGGGCTTCAACAAGTGAACGTGGGAGGGATTTTAGGAGCTTAAAAAATATTAATTATGACTTTTCAACGACCCATGCCCCAACCCCATGGGGTTTTAGCCCACTAACTAGGAGTACAAACTTCAAACATGAATATCTCTCAAGCCGTGAAGAATTACATGGTGTGCCATATATCAACGAAAACATCTTGACAATCAGAAACCATCAAAAGAATTATTGACCCATAGTATATTAATTTGGTAGGTCAAAATTCCCATGCAATATTGGGTTAGCCCTTGGTGCTGCTTGGGTTGACATCAATGACAACCGCTGATCAAAAATCTCCCCCTTTGGCATTGATGACAACACAAGTACTTCCCCTGCGATCATGACACCTCTTCCTACAACATTCTTTCCCCCCTTTGACATAAATAGCAAAGGGTAACTCCCCCTGAAACACAACCATCATGCAGACCTGTACACACTTCCACTCTCCCTGACACACAATCGTCCTGCAGACCTGTAATCTACTTCCAATCCCCCTTTATATTCTGAAAAAGGAAAATCTAATGAGAACTTGGAAGAATCCCAAGCTTCTAGCGAAGATATTCCAATGCTGGTGAATATTTAATATGTGATTCTTTTGGTGCTGCTTGGAATCTTGCTACTTGTCCAATTGCTTGCATAACATTTGGTCGGGAGGCTGTTACATATAGAAGACTACTAATCATAGATCTGTACAACCTTTGATCCACATCCTTAGATGAGTCGTCTATGCTCAATTTGCAACCTGTTACCATTGGAGTAAGGATGGGTTTGAAATCTTCCATTTTAAATTTACTGAGCATTTCCTTGATGTACTTGGCTTGACATATAAATATTCCTTTCTCTTGCTGAGATATTTGAAGCCCTAAGAAGTATGTCAACTCACCAAGTAAAGACATCTCGAAATCACTTTGCACCTTTGTAGAAAACTTCTTACTTAGTCGATCATCATTGCTACCAATTATTGTATCATCCTCTTTAGCTATTAGACATGCTTTAGTTGCTTCATCCAGAACATATATGTCATTTGGAGCTTGACTTGCTGTAGCCACAATTTCACCATACATGCCTTTCCTGATTTCACATTTCGTGGAGTTGAACAGTATTGTGTGTCCTTGATCACACATTTGTCCAACACTGAGTAGATTGTGATTCATGTTTTCAACCAATAGAACATTCTTGGCTAGAGCATATTTGCTTCCGAGAGTGACAGTACCTGATCCTATAACATTTGAAGATCCATCATTTCCAAAGGACACGGTTCCATCCTTCTTCTCTTTCAGAGATACAAATTTATTTCTATCTCCAGTCATATGCATTGAGAAACCGCTATCAACATACCACACATCTTTGTTCTTTTGAGCCTTGAAAGCAAGAGCACAATTATCATTCTTCTTCTTCTTCCATGTTCGTTTGTTATGTGGCTTCGAAGATTCTTTTGGAGGATTTTCAAGTCTGCAGTCTTTGGCTATGTGTCCAAAGTTTCGACATTTGTAACATTAAATATTATTTCTTAAATGTTCAAATCTATTGATGTTTCGCTGAGCCATGGGAGGTTCATATTTGACAGATTTCCTGGAATTGTATTCATTCCTAGGGTACATGCGACATTCTACAGCGTTATGACCAAATTTTCCACATGAATAACAGTAGCCATAAAAAATATGTTGATACCTGGATGGAAATTTTCGTCGAGGAATTGCCTTCCAAGGCTTTTCTTGCGAATCTTGTCCAATGAAGTCTACATGCATATCAGATCTCATAGGTTCATTGTATTTTGTTGTAGAAGGTCTTGCTTCTTCTTCTTTGTAACTGATGCTAGTTTTTTCGTTGTAAGATCATTGATTTTTGATGAGTTCTTCCAATGCACTTGAGTTGTTGGCATAGTTTTGGATAGTTTTTCCTTTATTCACTTCCTCACGTAGCGAGACTACTTCGGCTTCTAATTCTTCCCTTTCTTGGTTGCTTTCTTCCAACTTCTTTTGAAGTGACTCTTCAATGCATTTGTGTTCTTCAACTTCAATTTTGAGACCTTGAACTTGTTCTTCAAGAGTATTGGAACGTATCTTCTCTGCTTTGAGATCTTTTATAAGCTTGATTGCTTCCTCATAAAATTATTCTATGGTCCATCCTTCTTCTTCGTTGTTTGATACCTCTTGTTTATTGTGCTTGGGTTTATTGTGCTTGGCCATAAACAATACTCTCTCATTGGATTCTTCTTCACTGTCATTGTCTTCATCGGATGATGAGCTATCTTATTTAGAGAGAAAGTTCCTTTTGGATCCTTGCTTGTTGAATTTCTTAAAGCCTTTCTTTCTTTTTGAGTTGCCATTACTTTTGTTTGGACATTTTGCTGCAAAATGCCCAACCTCATTACAACTGAAACATATCAATGGAATTTTACCTTTGAATTTTCCCTTACCAATTTGTAGTTTTCTCGTGAAGTAAGCATATTCTTCATCTCAAAGACCTTCTTCATCATCTCCCTTTTCTTCACACTTGCAGGTGCATGTATTTTCAATTGAAGGTTGTTTATCCTTATTGGTTTTCTTAGATGCAACGAACGTAGTTTCTAGATGCGAAGTACCCTCTTCTTCATCAAGTCTCATTTCATATGATATGAGAACTCCATGTAATTCCTCTTTGCTGAGTTTGTCCAGATTTGCACTGTATTCTAAGACCGATACCTTTGGGTTGAATCTCCCTGGTAACGTTCTAAGAATCTTCTGTATAATAGTCTTCTCGTCAACTGGCTCTCCCAATCCTTCCAGAGTATTGGTTATTTCATCAACGTATTGGAAGTATGCAGCAATGTTGCAATCTTCTTTCATTCCGAGTTGCTCAAATTTTTCTCTATAGATTTGAAGCTTTGCTTCTTTGACATTTGAGTCACCTGCATATATATTCTCAAGCTTGTCCCATACATTTTTGGCAGTTTTACAACCCAACACCTTATGATAAGCAGATTCAATAAGTCCACTGATAATAATATTCTTTGCTTTTGCATCATTTACCAAATTCTTCTTATCTTATTCATCTGTGGTTGATTTAAATCCATTTTGAACAGTGTTCCATACTTCGTAACCTTGCGCCAAGAGATAGACCTCCATTCTTCTTTTCCAGAGTGCATAATTATTTTCATTGAATAGAGGTACACCATTCTTGGTATGCTCCATGACCTCCTTCCAGGTGTTAAACTGCTATTGAAGGAACCAAGCTCTGAAGCCAATCGTTGGAAATACTGGGGGGGGGGGTGAATTAGTATTCCTTTCAATTAGAGCATTAGTTAATCTTCAATTATTATCAGTGTTTGTAGAATGATAGCAGCGAACCAGAGGAACAAAAATGCACACAGATTTTAAGGTGGAAACCCACTCCGGGGAAAAAACCACCTAATGCTTTTCTAATAATTCTTTAAAATTCAACTCCAATTGAAAATAAAGCTCCAAATTCCTAGAATCTAGAAAAACGTTCTTCTCCAGCTCCCACTGGATGGATGTTCCAACACTCGAGATTCTTCAGTAGTCAACTAAATGGATGCCCCAACACCCAATGAGCTACAACTCACCCTAGCACCACCCTACCACCCTATAAAAGAATAAAAGAAGAATGGACTCCCGTACTAGGGAAAATGGTCCACTTTACAATGATATAGAATGATGTAGAAGAAGAAGATATACTAGACCATAACCCCAACTTTGACACAACCACCTAATGATGATTTTAGACCTCCCAACACTGCCTCTTCAACCCTTGGCAGTTAGACACTAGTACAATTTTTACAATAATGTATTTACAATGACTTAGTACAAAGATACCTTTACAATGATTGTATGTAGTGCTGCCCATTTGAAGACTTCATATGATGAACTTCTTGCTGTTGTTATGCACCTTGGTTGCTGCTCTTTTCATGCTACCCTCTGCTGCACCTTGCTTTGATTTTCTTCCGTAGAAAGTATAGTCCTTTTCAACCCTTGCAAACACATGATCTAGCTTTTTCTTGCCTTCTAGGAGCTCGATATTGAATCTGGTATATCTCTGTTATTCCAGATCCTCAATATCTGATTTTTGGTCCTGTAGTGGTCGTCTGAGTCGTATTTCCGATGCCACAGGTCTTCCCCAATTTGGATTCTTCAAGAGAGAGTTATACCCAATCTCTCACAATGCCCTAATTATGGACTGTTTCAGCAGAGCGCACTTGTACGGAATGCCACGTGTCATTGTTTCTTCATTTGGCTCTAAAGTTGATATAGAGAAAATTACAGACTGTGCAATATCCATCAATTTTTATGGATTTCCAATCTAATACTCAGAGAGAGAGTTATGACGAATTTACCAAGGTCACTTCTTTGAGATGAATTTCAAGAGCTTGCAAAAACCCTTACTTCCACAGATCATATCTCCAAAAATATTGTGCACTTTGATCTAAAATTTTTATAGCAGCTTCCTCAGGATTTTGGCTTTGCCTCATAAAAGTTTCATCTTTTGAACCTTTGTAGAAAAAAAGTTAGAACGAAAATTCCACGATGACCTGTTTCAGATAGTGAAATCCCTTGCCTAAGGAGGAAATGAAGATCACAATTTATATAAATGCTTAAGTTGAGAGGGGCTTCAACAAGTGAACATGGGAGGGATTTCAGGAGCTTAAAAAATATTAATTATGAGTTTTCAATGACCCATGCCCCAACCCCATGGGGTTTTAGCCCACTAACTGGGGGTACAAATTTTAAACATGAATATCTCTCAAACCGTGAAGAATTACATGGCGTGCCATAAATCAACAGAAACATTTCGAGAAGTAGAAACCATCGAAAGCATTATTGACCTAGAGTATATTAATTTGGTAGGTAAAAATTCCCATGCAATATTATGTTAGCCCTTGGTGCTGCTTGGGTTGACATCAATGACAACCACTAATCAACAATGTTGTCATAATTTACTTTGATACAGAATATCTTGGAATGAAAGTAGCCCTATGAAATGAAAATTTAATCTAGAAAATTGAGGTTTTTTTCATCTTCAATTTATTTTGAAGTTGGAAAGATTTTGTTATTATATTGCAGCATTCTTACCTCACTTACAAGACTTCAAGGTGGACGGAATATACACTTATTCCTAACTTAACTGCTTCCAGGAATTTAGTTGATACTTAAAAGGATAGACAACATGGAAGTTCAAGGTCCATTGCATCACTCTTCAGTGGCAGGTTTGCATGACGTCAGGCTAATAAGACTTAAGTGTCAACTATAAATGGAAATGGAGGTGGCTTCTTGGGGTTTGGCCCAGTTAAGCATACCTTGGAAAGGTGGTTCTATTGATATTTCCAAAGTCGATACGAGAATTCATTTTGACCCTGTTAAATTGTTGTTGCAGCCATGTACAATTCAAAGGATGATTTATTTAGTCAGCTACATTCATATAGTCTTTCTCTCTCCAAGACAACGTGACAATCAACACATCCTCAGGTCGATAATCAGAAAAAGGTTGCATACTTATGAAGATGCATTTAAAATTAGTAATAATTCCTTTCTTGGATGATGATTAAGCAGATTACCTTCAATAGTACACATGACTTTCTTGGATGATGATTAATCATATTACCTTCAATAGTACAATGTGTGTAGGAGGTTTATATCAACAATCAAGGAGAAATAATTATCTTTCACTCAAGTATGTTCTGGGACAAACACGTGCAATCTTGTAAGGTGTCGATTGCAAATGAGTTTCACCATTGAACAGAGTTCTTGGGTATCTAAGTTAGTCTAGAATACTAAAAATTTACAGGATTAAGGACAGGACAAACAATGCATCGAGGCTTTGCAACCTAAATGCAGGATTGAAAATCAAGGAAACAATAATAATGTTATATGCACTAGTAGCTTCGTTGAGGAAAGGCTTGAATTCCAGATGTGGTTGCTCATTGAATGCGGTGTTACCTTGAGAGTTAACCTCTTGTTGCTAATCGCCTGTTATATGGTGGATTCTCTGTTCCAGAAAGAACAATGAGAGGGCACTTAGGTGTAGAATGTGCCATACTCATTTGCTAAAGTTTTATCTTGTGAATATTTATTGTTATTAACTGTGTATTATATAGGGCATGATAAAGACCTCTGAATTCAGTTAGTGCACCGAGAATTGGGGATGCGCTTAAATAAATACATCATTGTAGAATATGAATAGTGTGTCTGCAATATGCTAACTACAAGTATGGATGCATGGAGGATAGATCACATGTGATAGCAGTTCTTGCAAGATCTGACTATAATTGAATGCAGTGAGGACAATGCATAAATAAGGGGGGAGGATGTAACACCCCCTATTCGACCCTTGTGTGTTGTAATCACCATGTACATGTGGAATAAGTTGGTGAGTCTAAAACTAATTGAGGTTGGCATGTCTCTGTGTGTATATAAATGTTAGGCTGGTGGGATGAGTTATGAATATGGTTAAGGCTAGTTTGTTTGTGTAATGGGTCTAAGGAGCGTGATTATTAGGCTAGTGAGTCAGGGCATAATTAATTAGGTTGGTGAGCCAAGAGTTGGTTATGGGGCGTTACGCTTGTGTGTTTGTGTTTATGAGTTGGGGCTAGTGTGCTCGTGTGTATGCGATTCTTATGCTATGAGGATGGAAAGCCAGATGTGGTAAACATGTTTAATGTATGCATATTAATAAACCCATAGTGGCTATAGGCAGACCTAGACAAAATATTATGGTGCCCATGACTTCATTGCTAGAAAAGGAAGGGCTTTTAGATGTATTATTCAAAAATCAACTATGAATAGTTATGGACTAGTGAGTGAGCCTATGCAAGTGTTTTATAATTGATTGGAGGATTTTAGTCAATGATTCATGTGCTTGGATTATGGAGATGAAAACAATTATGGCGACCCATTAGTGGGCCAGGTGGGCATCAAAAAGGGATTGACCATCCCAGGGAATAGTGTGCTCCTTGGGTTCTGGAACTTACCAGTGAGCCAAATTGGTTATGGCCTGGAGGTTGCTTGGAGCCCTGGAACAACATGACTGTTGGGTTGGCAACTTGGTAGTTAGCTTGGAGGGTTCATAGAGCCCTGGAGTAGCATGACTATTGGGTTGACACATTGGCCGTGGAGGTACATTTATTATCAGTTACCGTTGCCTATGAAGTTGGAGCCCTAGCTCGCAGATGACTTGTGGTTGAGAGTTGTGAACCATAAGGTCCATGGTTGGGAGAAATGTCATAGGTTCGCAACCAACCAACAAATTTCACATATGTGTATTTGAGAAGTGGTTTTATTCCAGTGCCTTTACATATGGTTATGTAATCTTGTGGTTAACTGTGCTCAATTTTTATATGGTAGTTAAACTATGCTTATATTTTTGGTTATGCTTGGGAACAATGAAATATGGTAAATGTATTTGGTCAATTTATATAGTTATTTATGTTTTAATTTTTGGCTAGGATATCGAGAGAAAAGTAAAGTTCCAAGGTTTGTTCGAGTGGCATCACTTGGGGTTGGTTGGGGACATTGCAAGGGTGCCACGTGGGGACCGAGTTGGCCATCCCACGTGGGGATGAAAAATCAACAAGGGCCGATGTAGGCAGGCATGCTCACGTGGATAGGTGTGATGTGAACTTGGGTGCTGAGGTGGCTGGTCCATGTAGGCAACATGTGTGTCTGCAGGTGTTGATGTGGTCGGTGAGGTGGATCACCACGTTAGCCATGTTGAAGTCAACCCACATGAGGATGTTAGGCTAAAATCATGATGATGTGGCCTATGACATTATGAGTGAGGTAAGTGGAGAAATTTGAGTGCAACCGATAATTTTGAGTGCGGATGAGTGCCAAATTTCAGAACAAGTAGGGCTTAGAACAACAAAAGAATTGGGAAAAGGAAGGCCAAACTTTATAGGTCCATATATTTTCTCATGTGACTCAAAATTCAGCCCGTGAATAGTCAAAAGAAAGTAATTTCAAGAAAAAAACAACTATCAAACCATAATTTTGAACTGAGGATGAAATTATGCATAAATTCTTAAGAGAAGTTACAGATGACAAGAAGGGAAAAATGTGGCTTAATAGGTTGAGCTTGCTGAGAGCATGAATTTTAGCTCAAACATTGAAATTGGATGAGTGAGTAGTTAAAAGAAAGTTGTTTCCAAATAGAATACAACTACCAACCCATAATTTTTCTTGGAGGAAAAAATTCTACTAAAATCCCTTGAGAAAGCTATAAGAAAACATGAGTGAATTGTGCTTACCAATCTTAACTTCCATAAGGCATGATTTTTAGCCCAAGAATTTGAATTTGATAAATGGATAGTGAATAGAAAGCTATTGGTGGACAAAACACACTAGTGAACCCATAATTTTAAGCTGGGTAGGAATTTTGAAGAAATTTTTTCCTAGAAGCTACAAGGTTATAGAGGCTTAAAGTGACTGTTGATTGAGGGAAGATTAGTGAAATTCAGGACAAATCCCTTGAATTCTAATTATGACTAGCATAAGGAAGCCACATAAACTTCTTTGGTATCATGGAGTTTGAATAAGTTTTGCTTGCAAGGATATTTTGTAAAGGGTAATTGGGATCATATTAGGCAAAAGAAGCCAAGACCCAAATGTTAGAAAGGCTACGTGACATCAAGATTAAGTAGGTCTTGGAAAGAATACCTTGTAGCTACAACAAGTCAAATTACCTCTTTTCTACTGGGCAATTCTATTTAACTTTCTACCTTTAGAAAATTAGATTAAGCTCAATAGCTTAAACAACATTACTCCTATTGGTAATGTTATTGTGTGGAGCCTACCTGGAGTGGTTATAAGGTTGCACTTATGTTGTTGAAGATAAGATTTCTTAGGACAACCAAATATTCAATTGACTGCTTTTTTAATAATGGTGCTACAGTTCATGATATTTTTATTTAAGCTCCTTGATGGGAGGTTATGCATGCAAAACATGTGACAGACAAAACATAGTGTAGGTGGAAAATTTAAGAAAGAGATACTTTCCACTAAATGGGAAGTTGGGAATTGAAAGAAAAGGGGTTTGCCCTTAATATTGGATTATTTACTAGTTTGAGAGATAGAATTTACAAGATGGGTAATACCCATGAAGCTCTAAAATTTTATGATGTAGTGTTGAGAAAAGAATCAGGCTTGATGTTGTACTGATGTAGTATTAATTGCTGCCTATTGCAATGACAACATGGAGAGTAGTTGTATTGTTACAATAAGAGATGAATAAAGAAGAATAAAACTTGAGTTTTTTATTCACTCAACATCATTATTAAGTCATACATTGAAAAAGTAGGCAAGTTGTATGAGAGGTTGTGCCTAAAGGGAGATATAGGGTTTGGTTAACATACCAAAGTTGGAGCATGATTAAATATTTGTCAACTATCTAATCAACTATTATAAATATGAGATATGGTGTCTTAAGGTGTTCTTAGAACAGATTTTTTGAGCTTGGATAAGTATAACATTATGAATGTTGCTTAGTGCCTTAAGATGTAATATAAAGGGCTGGGAAAATTAATTTGCCTTTGTAATAACATAGGGCAGGCATTAGGAAAGTAGCACAAGGTGGCTGCAAAATAGGTTCATGTACAATGTGTCGCATTGTTGTGACAAGTTATGACAAATTTGTAATAGGATCATATACAGATTTTGTTACAAGGATACATGTGTCATAACTAGGATATAAGTGGCATAACCAGGATACAGGTGGTATAATAGATTTCCTATAGGGAATAATAGGCTAGTAACAAGTTGTGCCAAAGTGGTCACAAGTAAGTGAAAAAATCATTACATGTTACAACAAGTGAACTGGGCACATGTAGGTGACTTGTATATTAACAAGTTGTCATAGGTACTAGGTGACATGTTTATAATAGGTACAACAAGTTACAACAGGTGGATTGGTCACAAGTGGTGACAACTAATGACAACTACACAACATGTTTACAACTATGACATAATCAATGTTATGGCATGATCATGATAGGTTGTACAAGTTTTATGGCAAGCCGTAACAGGTATATACAATAGGGTCATGATTATTTTTAGCAATACTATAATCACTCAAAGCATGGGCTTTGAGTAGAGCACAATGGTCAATTGGGAATTGACAATAATTGATATGAAGTACCCACATGAAGGCACTGCATTGAGATTGCAATAATGAATTGGAGAGTTTAAATGTTTTTAAATTAAAAAGTTTTAGGCTCAAGATTGATATAATTCTTGTTATAATATATCAGACATGTAGAACCAATAGCTAAATAATAATGATATTCTCTTCTATGAATCCTGCAAGAGAGCTATGTCGTTTGATTGTGTAAGAAGTTTAGGGAAGACTGACTCTTCACTTCTCTTCTTCTGAGTTAAGGACTTTCCTACTTGTGATTATCTCCAACCATTCTCTTGTGCAACTAGCGACCACCAAAATACAAGGGCACACGCCTTAGCAACTCATTTTTTCAGTCACAACCAACACGCCATAGAGGCAAAATGCAAAGATCCAGAAATTAATATGTAAGTAATAGAGGCCTTTTTCAAACCTCTAAAGGCAATATTGCTGACTACCAAATCATAGGCAATTACAATATAATAGTGAACTCCCATGAAAAATTCATCAGTTACACATGAATGTATTCAACCAATATAACATATAGTTCATAATCCCTGATTATACAATAAACAATAAGAGTTCATATGTGGGAATTTACAACAACCTACATATAGTCATTTACAACAACCTATTATGATCTCTATCTAAATCATAATAGAGATCTTTCGCTTCTTATTTATTAGATTCCTTTGCATCAAGTTCTTCCCTTTCATCTGTGACATGGGCTTCTTCCTTTTTCCCTTTGTCCTTTCTAAGTTTAGGACAATCTCGTTTATAATGCCCAAAATCATTACACCCAAAGCATCGTGCTTTGTCCATATTTCTTCTCTTATTATGAGGACCAAATTTATCGAATCTTCCTTTCTTCCTGGACATGGCTGTAAAAGCTTGATTCCTTACACTTGATCCGGCCTTCAATCTTGATTCTTCTATCTTACCTAGACCTTCGAATGGCATGGCTTCTTCTTTCCCATCTATGCTTGAAGTGAAACCTCTCCATTCTTTCGGTAAAGCATTTAGTACCATGGTGAGTATTTCTCCATCAGACATTACCTCTCCCAATTTTTGTAGTTGATCTCATATTGCAAAAATATCCATCTAATATGGAATTATTCCTTCCTTTCTTGATATTCTTAATTTGTGTAGTTTTTGTCTTAGGGATATTATTTCCTTTGCAAAGCCTTTCGAGAAAAGTTCCACCAATTTATCATATATTTCTTTTGAGGATTCTAGCTTTGATACATAGGGAATGAGAGAGCCTTTTATGGATTCTATAAGAATCCTTTGGGCTCTTATGTCTCCCTTCATGTATTTGATTTATGCTAGAATGTATTCTTTTGGAGGTTGAATTGTAGTTCCTTCGATGAAGCCCATAACTTCATTTTCAATTAGATTCAAATATGTCTTTTTCTTCCATGCATTAAAGTTTGATTACCCAACCAATTTGTTGCTCTCTATAAAATAAGTCATTTTGATAGATTTGGATATAGTCATAGATACTTACTTGAGTAAGTGACTTTCTCCTTCAACAACTTCCTTGATGATGATGGAGATGAGGTTAGGAACTTCTTCTTAGATTAAATTCTCCAATGTAGGTGATCTTGAATCCTTGATGACAAAGGATGTTTCCAAAATATGATGTCTCTTCCAACAATGTCTCTATTATAGCCCAAATCCACCTCAGGCTGAAGAAGGTAGAATTCGGGGTAACATCAAACCACGCTCTGTCTGGTAGCTAGCCCTACCAGAACAGGAGAGGGCTCTCTCCGGGTCAATCTCAGGAAAAATGTATCAATAGGGCTTGAGATGACTAAAATAGAAACTAATTTTAGGCTAGGTATATAGATCAAAGAGTTTGAAATTATTTTTTGGAGTTTTTTGTCGAAAACAAGGGAAAGGCAATTTTGGGTGCGGGGATGAAGCCCAGTTTCTGTAGAGTTCTAATTGGGGCAGGGTAGGCAATGGTTTTGATGTCTTGAAATGAATAGATGGATGGTTTAGACTGCTGAGGAGATGAAGAGGGAAAGATATCTCGAGGATCCTCTCCAAACAGATGAAAACATGTAAAATCAAACAAAACAAAAGGCAGAGAAAAGCAAACTATTGGATTCCACCTTTAACACTGATTTGTTTAATTTAGGAAGAGAAGAGAAGAGAAATGATACATATAAACATTAATTAAACTTACAAATACATGAGAAGAAACACCATAAAAAATCAGAGCCACAAGGATCCCAAAAAGTGCTGCAAAACCTTGGTCTTTCCTTAGCCAAAAATGCAGAAGTGATGTACAATAGAGTGTCAAACAATTCCCAAGTATCCAACCTGAAAATGACTCAGAAAATACATGATATAGACCAACCTAACCCCTTCCCATGCCTCTAGGGGTCGAGCTCATCCTTCTAGGATTTGTTCCAACCAATTCTAAACATGGAACTGAAATCTAGGCAGCCAAACAACTTGCCTCTATAAGGAAGGAAACTGATTCATTCATTTAATTTTCACCTTTTAGTGAATGAATCCTCTAGAACAAGTAAATGTGAGCCAAAATTACATCATAGTCATTAAGTTACATCAAGATAGATCAATAATTACATCAAAAAGTGAAACTAGTCAAACTGGCCGAATTTCTGAACTGAAAATTAAAAATTCGACCAAAATCCTCTATGCGCCGTGCCAGAAAACTCAATGCGCCACGCCACTTTGAGCCTATTTTTGGGGCACTTCCTGAAGTCCAAATCGAGTTCATAATAGCTCGTTGGAAAGCCCTATCTATCTGCTATCCAACCCAAGTGGAATTTTTGGATTTGGATGTCATTTTCCCCTCTAAAAATGCAATCTCCCAAGACTAGTTCCTGCTGGTGCAAAAAGTGGCAGAAAGGCTATTTTTGGAGTGTTTTTTACCTTTAAGACCACCCAGAACTTGATGAAATATCTCAGAAATTCCTGAGCATGCATAATTTACCATAAAAAACTCAAAAATATCTATTTTCCTCCAGAAGATGTTCCAAGCATAAGCGCGCGTCGAGTGGCGCGACGCGTCGGGTAGAAAAACCTATTTTGCAACCAAAATTTCAAAAATGAAAAAATTTCCTCCAAATTTGCTGAAATTTGGAGTGAAGGTCTCCCATCATGTCCCATGCTTAGCCAAGGAAGCTTCGGCCAATATTTGGAGTGGATCCAGCCTTTTTCGCCGTTTCAGTGCCCTCCTCAACCTCGCCTTCAGGATCTTCATCCTGGTTCTGCAAACGTGTGTGCGGGCCCAATAGTGGTTCTTCATGTGCCTGAGAAAGTCTTTGTCCCTATTGGCCTTTTCCAATAACTTCTCAAGATGAACATTGACTCTTGTAAGCCAAATCTCCCGCTCAAATGGTGTCATGTCACCATGTCTCTTCCGAGCCAACTCCCGGTCTTCACGGATTTGCCACAACTCTAAAAGCTTGTGTTGATCCTCCAATTGTTTATTTCGCTGCTCCAAATAGTTTATAAGCCACTGAGCTCTCTGTAACTTCACGGTCAATGTGTTGATCTCAGCTTTCTGTTCCTGGATGGTCTCTTTCAGCCTTGAGCTGGGAGAGCTCAAATCAACATCAATGAGTGTAAAATCAGTGTCTTGGCCTCTTGAAGGGCTCTCATCGTGCATAGGCCTCTTGCCTCGGTTCTGTAATTGTGCTGATGTCGAAGGCAAGACCCCTTCCACGCCAAGTGGAGATAGTACTCGCACTGCTGGTGAAGGTAACGAGACCCCTTCCACCCCTGGTGGAGATAATACTCGTCGTGCTGTTACAAATAAGGCTCTGTGGCCTCTCTGATATGTAACACACACTGGAGCATTAATAAGCTCAGTCTCAGGAACCTCAAACTGATGTGAAGGCTCTCCCTCATCATGAAAAATCTCTGGAGGAGGCTGAGGGGCTGTGAAAAGGTCACGGGAAATGAAATCATCCCATGCAATGCCCTGTAATCCAAGCTGGTGTACCACAATGATCTTGATGAGCGCGTAATGATAAATGCTATTATGCTGCTGCTCCGGGGTATTCTTCTGCACAAGGACTGTCATCCGCTCTATGTTTCGACACATGAAGTATGGAATGCTCATCAACCTCACTCTCGTGAAATGCATCAATAACCGGATGTGGTATGCATACAAGCGTGAGAATCTGCCCTCACAGCTGAAGTACCTGATGATAAGTTTCATCAATGGTGCATAGGACTCCTTCAGAAACTGGAAAGGGAATACCCTGCTAAGCTGCCTCAAATAGCCAGGCCTGATGTAAGGTTCATAATATGCTCTATCCAGCTACTGTCTCTTATTCCACTCTTCACCTATGTTCGGTATCCCGGTCGCCTCAGAAATGGTTTCTGGTGTCAAGGTGAAGTTCACTCCAGCAAGGTTTACATGACCATCACGCAAATGTAGGACAAATAAGCGAACCAACTCTTGATGATGCTGAATTTGAGAAATCATCTCACAATACTAAAAACATGATTATTGTTGAAAGCATGTCATTGCAAGCGGGCAAGCCTGCAATTGAGTCAAGGAAGTGAGCTCCTCTCTGACGTGCTTGCCACTTTTATGAGACCTCCTCAGTACATTTAGCTCTGTGGTTGATTCACTGTCATGTTCATATCCTTGCTCATATGATGAATTTGTTTCTGACATGGTGCTTTGCAATGTGTATAAAAAGTATAAGCTGACATATATGTGGTGAAAATAAGAGTTTGGTTTGTTTGAAAATGATGAATTAGTGTTTGTCTCTCAATACCAAATATGCCAAATATGTACCAAGTAGGAAATGAGGGATTGTGGTAATTATGAACAGTGGGAAAAGTGGGGATTTGCCAAGAGAGATTAATGCAAAGCAATCACTTGACTGTGTTTAGGGATATGGGAGAGGGAAAAATGGTAGGGTTTAGGATAGGGAAAATGGCAACAAGGGATATGATTGGTTTTGGGACAGAGGGAAGGGGAAAGGACTGTGATAACAGTGTGACAGTGATGGGAACACAAATGAACAATGGAGTGGGAGCATTTAGCACCAAAGTCCAATTTCAACACTTCATTTCAACCCTAAGGGAGAAGATTTTGACATGGATATAAGGTTTGTTTTTCATCAACCAAAACTCTCATGTCTTTGCCTCCGAACAACACCACACACGACTAAAATCACTGAACAAGCGTTGTCAAACTTACTTGGAGAAAATGAGTTGAATCGATTTGATTTTTTATGGAGACGTGATGAATTTGTGCCTTGGAGGCTCTGTGCGCCGCGCACAAGCCCAGTGCATTGCGTCCTGTGGATGCGCCGCGCCAGAGGAAAAATGCACTATGGCAAACCACCCAATGCGTCGCACAGCCTATGTGCGCCGCACTCTTACCCAATGCGCCGCGCAGACTTGTAAACACAGTCTTGGTTTTCAAAATGACAGCTTCGCCCTCTCACCACTCAAATCAACTTCAATCGGTCTTCTTGGATGCAAATGAATGTTTCAAAACAAATGAAAATATCTTATAGTGGTGGATTCAATTTTTGTTTCTCAAAAACCCATTTTGTAATGTTTGGCATTGGCACTTTTTCACATTTTAATACAACTCTGTTTTTTCAAAATTCCTTTTTGATTTTTTAGCTAAAATGATGGCTTCTTGGTTGATTTTTTGCAGGGATGGTGGCATTGGATTTAGGCAAAGGATAACTAGAGGCTGCACTTCATGACGGAAAACTTTAAAAATTACATATTCATTACAAACAATAAATTTGATGATTTCTTCTTCAAAACAGAGTTTTGAAGAAGAAATATCCTTGAGCATTATTAATGATGAAAAACTTATTGAAGACATCCTCATGGCCTGCAGGCATTATTTGTCATTCTGAAGACCAAACCCTAGACCTAGAAACTGAAAGGACTCTTTTTTGACCACAAGACCATATATGACTGTAAATGACTGAAATCAACTTTAATGAATTTTGATAAATTTTGACCAACCCAGCAGGTACAAACATGAGGGAAAATGAGAGAACAAATCCCTTCCGTTAGATAATGGCATGCCCCTAACGGAATGCAGATGAATGAGCTAAATGAGACACCTAAAATGCAATAAGAAAAATGATCTCTGATGGAGGGATGACAAGACCGACTCTAACAGTCTCGAATATAAATCTTTGATGGCAAAGATTATTTTATTGAAGAGTGAATCCTTTGAATCCTTTGATTCTTTTTTCCTTGACTGCCTCTTTGCTAAGTAGCCCTTTCTTTAGCTCTGACACCATGTTGAAAATTTGGTAGGGAGGTGATTAATTCAAATTATCCCCTTGATAATTACTTGTGATATTACTTTACTTATGTATTCTCTTCTTAGCTTATTACGTATTTCATCAAGTCAATTATCAAAAACACAAGAGACACAAATATAGGCTCTTCAAGGCAGGGCCAAAACCTCTCCCTCTTGGAGAGGAAAACTCGCAAGTAATTCTTATTATAGACTTTCAAATGACAAGTACCATGACCAAGACTCAGACCCTTGACCTATGTATGCCTCCATGACCTTGCCACTGCTTCTTTCTTGTCCTTTAAAGATGATCCTTCTTTTCTGCACCAACCTACACTGTCCTGCACCAACACTAGAGAGCTCGGTCTCTAAGTCTATATTTCTTGATCTTGTCTCGATTACACAAACACTTCTTATCTACTTATTCTTCTTTGTCCTTACTACCCTAAACAAAGATCTTTCTTGCTGCTCTAGAACGTCTTTACACTTTGCATAGTAATGCCTTTCCACAGACTTCTTTCTATTCAGATATTAGACAAGGTCATTCGAGACCCTTCACTTCGAATGTATTTGAAGCTTCTTCACTTGAGATATGCTACCTCCCCTTTACGCATTGTAGATCAGGAAGGTAAATCACAAATTTACCTTCCTTCTTTTCTCACACTGTAATTTGGAGATAATTCACAAACTTACCACAATCCTTAACCACAAACTTCACATCAAATCTGGACAATAGACTTTGCAAAACTTAGTTCTTCATCCTTGCATCTTATCACTGTAAATCATCTGAATTCTTTGTTTAGAACAATACGAGGATCTCAGGCATATCTGCTTCAGAACAATCCGCAAACCTTGTGCTCAAATGAGCCACATATACATCAATATATATAGTGCATTGTTCCAGTTTTAGGCCAACCCTACAAGTTGTTTTGTAGGCTGACTTTACCACTGTCCGTAGGCCAATTTGGATGGCTTATATTCTAGCGTTAATTAGGTTGACATGAGAGCTATCATGAGCCATTCCTTCACAGTTAAATGACAAGGTCTTGGAGCATATCCTTTTGACTAGACACTTCATATACATGACTCTAAAATACAATTATAACCATAAGACAAATTCTAATAGACATCAAGAAGAAGGCTATTGACCTATAATAAAACCTTTCTCATGAAACCCATGAAGCAAGCATAACAAAAATACATTTTATTATCCTTTTCTTCTTCTTTATATAAATACATAATTACATAGTGAATATGAACACTGATCCTAGTTACACTTTTCAACACTTTTAACTTGTGTCTATTTTAATTCATTTGAAATTGTCATATATGTCTATACAAATATTTTATGATTCTAAGGACTATGGTGCAACTGAGATTCCAAAGACACCATGACTTTATTATATTTGTAGGCTTTATTAATTTGAGTTGACTTGTATTTCACGATACCAACACATTAGTAGAATTTATTTATTTTTATTGCTAGTAAAATATAGTTTTAATGACAATTATTGATTGAATGGTTGCTTAATGTGTTCATATTAAAATTTCTTAGTTTTTAGAAATTTAAAAAATGGACCAAGTTGTATGTTGAAACTAATATATAATTGGTCTATTTGCTTGATTTGGACCATCGTAATTATTTTTTTAGTTGTAATTTACCTTGTCATTAGACTTCTTAAAAATTATTGATTTGAATGACGGTTCATTGTGTTCTTATAGCTTCTCTTTTTCCGTAAAATTTAAAAAAAAATATTAGGGTGTATGTAGCACTAACAATAAAAGTAGGTATTACTCTAAAATAAGCACCGAAAACAACTAAAGATATACTCTAGAATATAATATTTAATTAATTAGTATGTTTAAATTTAAAAGTGTATTAGGTTTTGTGGAAATACACATTTAAGTAGTTTGTTCACTTGAATTGGACCATTATAATTATATTTTTCAATTACAATTAAACCAATAATTCTAATTCTTAAAATCAACCATTCAAGTGGTGTCTCAATTTATTCAAATACTTACTTGTTCCATACAAATTAAATAAATGTATTAGGTTGTATGAATAAACTAGACATATCATTAATTTGTTCATTTGAATGGGCCACTATAACAATGTTTTTCGTTTACCTTTTAACTCGTAAAGTTCACTTTGTTACAAATCGTAAAAATTTATAATATATAATAACATAAATTTTTAAATGTTTTGAAGTGTTATGTTTTGATGTTCTTAAGTAATGAAGTGTTGAAATGGATATATGTTAATGCCATTTATATATGGTTGCAGTGCAGATGCAGATGTGAATTAATGCAAGTCAAAAGATGTTGTTCATATTTGAAATTGCAGGAGTATTCTTCCTATCATACATTGGAGATGAACCAAGTTGTCATATTCAAAGAGGACCAGATACACAATTTGTTAATAACTCCTATTTTTTTTAGACTAGCTTAGTGGTAAGCAATAAAATATTGCTTAAAATTTATTATGTTGCAATATGGACATTAGATGTTGCTGACAAGTACATCCAGCAAGTACTTGGAAAATCAAATATTTATATAGGAGACTTTAAATTCATATGGAACATGTCTCGTTTCCATTTGCAAACAAAAGTGAAAGCAGGGAGAACAATAAAATTCTATGGGAGCAATTTGATTGATGTGTGGTCCTAATATGGAAATACATATGAATAATCAAATATATTGCTAATAGATGCTTCAAAGCATCCTTACTAATTTGTTTGAAACCAATCAAACCACATCTTCATAAAATCCTATGCACTACAAGAGCAAGATACTTGGCTTATGCCATTTTAATTTCCATTGCTTAAGAAACTTCATTGTATCAAAGAGAAACATGAGTACATTTGAGTGTTCAATAGAACATGTACTTCTTGTAATGGATGAAGACAATTTTTTTAATAAATTTTCTCACAAGAGAATTCCAATTTTTCAATGCAACTTGGACATGGTTTTTTTTGAATTATTTTGTATGAATTTTTATTTGTTTTGACTTATATGGGAATTGAAAATTATACTAATATACATTTTTATTGTTATTTAGAATAATTTTTTCATTGGATTTGTTGTACCAAGGATTTATTTTCCAAATGTGTGCATATTTTAATTTGCATTTTTAAATGAATTATTTGTCATTAAAATCATAATATGTGATCCATTAAGTAAAAAAAAAAATATTTTTTTTTATTGATTTATATTTCCTTATATTCATTAGTACTCATATATAAATGTGAAACATAAATTTTGAAATAATGGTACAACTCTTACTAAAAAAATTATAGATAATTTAGTTGATTAATGCTACATGCCCTATACAGGCTAATAGGAAATAAGGCACATGTAATGGGCCATACATGAATGATTTGAACTTTTGAAGTAGAAGATAATTTCCTAATCCATAATTTTTGATAATTTTGAATATACTTAAATCAATTAATATTTCTAATTGTAATCATATCATGTTGGAAATCAGCAAGGAACAAAGTCACTTGTTGACTTTTATTTGCCTATAGCATGCATTAATATGGGTGTATAAATGTAATATATAATTTTTAATATCAAGCTTCATTGTAAATACTTTTTCATTTCTTAGTAAAAAAACATAATTAATTGATAACTATTGCTAAGTGGAGTGTTAAGGTTTCATTGAACATGTATGATAGATGGTTTATGTCTTTGAATTTTTTGATTTGCAATTAATTTCATTTCATTGTCCAATGATAACTTTTTATAAATTTGTATTTTTAAATAAAATGGAAATACATCATTTGAGGCAACAAGACACAAAGTGATGTTATCAACTTTTATATTGATTAATATAAGTGTATTAATGTGATATAGAATAGCCATAAACTATAAATAATTTATTCTAAAAACAAATATTAGAATTTGCTAATAATAAGTGTTACATAGACTATTTAGATTTGTGGACAATGGGCCATCACAATGACTTCAAACTCTTTCAATGTGAAGGCATTTTATTTTCAGTCCGTAATTATTTCTAACTTATATGTGTTTTCAAATCAACTATTTTGAATGCAATCATCTCATAAGAGTCAATAAATCAAATCCATTTATTGCCTTTCATTTCCTATCATGTGGTTTAATAATAGTGTATAAATGTCACATCGTTGTTTTGGAAATCATAGTCCATATAAAACAAAATTTTTTCTCATAATAAAACATGAAATAACTAATCGATAATGAATGTTAAGTGGGTTGTTCATTAAGAGAGTTAGTTCAAGTGGTCTAGAGTGAGACATGAAGTTCTTCGATATTGTTGCAAGTTGTTGTTGATCATGGGTTTGGCTCTTTTTAATTCCCTTGGGGCGAGGCTCTATAATCTATCACATTACCAATTTGTAAAGTTCAATTCTTAAATAAATTATTTCTAATAAAAATAATGTGATAGAAGCCAACAACACATTAACCTATTTATTGAATTCTATTTAGTTATATTTGTGGATACAAATTTGTAACTATATTGTACTTTTAAAATTATTTAAGATCTTAATGTAAGTAAAGATATATTTTCTAAAAAAAAATAGAATTAATTGATATTGAGCTCTTTGTGGTCTATTTTATTTTCAATCCATAACTTGTTTTAACTATGTATTACTAAATCAATTACTTATATATGAAATCATCTCATATAAGTCAATAAGTTAGGAAGCCATATCTAGAATTTTGCATGCCTATCATATGGTTTGATATCAATGCATAAATGTGACATTGTTGTTTATGAAATAAAACTCTATGTAACAAAAAATGATCTTCCTAATAAAAAGTGGAATAATTATTTGATTATAAGTGTTAAGTGGACTATTCATGCTCATTCAAGAGATGAACCATAAATGGATGTCTTTAATTTTTTTGCACCATAATATGTCAAGTGATTTTTCCATCCATATTAACATTATGTAAATTTCAACTTTTAAATACATTATTTGTAGTTGATATAACCTCATAGAAGCCAACAAAACATGAAGCTGCTTATTGAATTCTATTTAGTTATATGCTTCCATAATACATGTTTATAAATGTAATGTATTATTGAAATACAACTCTAAATGTAAGCAAAGATACATTTTTTATAAAATAAATATTTTAAATTAGTTGATAATGCATTTTATATGAACCATTTTTATTTTATCCATAACTTTTTATAACTATGAATTCTTAAATCAATAACTCGTATATGCGATTATTTCATAAAATTCAATAACTTAGAAGCTATTTATGACTTTTATCTTCTTATCGTGTTGTCTAATACGAGTGTATAAAAGTGACAATGTTGTTTTTGAAATAAAAATCAATGTAAAACAAAATGATTTTCCCAATAAAACATGGAATAATTAAGTGTTAATGATTGTTAAGTGGAGTTTCAAGGCTCATTCAAGAGAGGGGTCACAAAGGGATTTCTTTTTGAACCATTATTATGACAATTTTTTACAAATTACAATTAATTGATAATGAATCCTAAATTCCATTTAAATAAATTATAATTATTTGATAATTATTTCCAAGTGGTCTAAACCCCCTCTTGCTTTTTTTTAAAGGCACTAAGGGGACCTAGAAAATTGAGCATAAAAAAAAATTTACTTGGTAACTTTCTGGTAGACTAGTTTCAATGAAAAAATTGCAAGGGAGACACCACCTGCCATGTATTACATTGATATACTCACAACACCATCATATTTTGTTCAAAAACTCCCTCCTGGGTTATGGGGAACTTGGAGGTGAGAGATGTTAGGCAAAAAAAATAGACATCAAGGAATCTAGATTATTATTTGTAACTATAATATTTTTCTTTGATGTTAGACATACTAATATGATTTAATTGATTCCTAGTTAGAGCTACTTTCACATTGTTGTGTGGATTAATTCGTCTTGCGGACAAGACCGATCTCCCTAGTACTAAAAGTACCTAGAAACAAATAGCCAAATAAACTAATCTTTCTCTAAGCATATATGATCTACAAAAAGCTCTATAGAGGTGTAAAAGAATTACTGTATGTCCAGTGCTTGTTTGAAGTCGTTGTTGTCCCTCGTGCACTTGAAGGAGTTTTCCTCGTAAACCTGCAGTCACAAACAAGCAAAATATTACATAGCACCTGTATAGAAATCATCATAAACCATGCTTATCATAGTGATCAAGGAATCTATGAAATAAACCATTAACTGAAAGCTTATTGAGAAAAATGAGAATATTTGTATTAATTTCAAAAGAAGGAAAACCTTACAACCTAAGCCTTGATGTTGCACAGACCTTCCCGAGGTCCGAAGCAAGAGTCTCCTCTGCTTTGATAAGCTCTGAACTCCTCCAACCAAGACGAATAGAGGTATGTAATCTATCCTCACAAAAGTCTTAGTTAACTGAGTCTGAATCTCAACAACACTTAACCTCAAATATTCTAAAGCTTGAACTCCCCTTGAGGCTACCCAATGCCTCTCTTTATAGTGGAAAAGAGGAGGTTTTCTGTTCCAACTATGAAGGGATAGAATCCTCCTTCAAAGGGATAAGCTCCTCACATCAAGGGGTTAGCTCCATAAGGTAAGGGATGCATGTACCTCAAAAGAGCGGTTCTACCACCGCAAGATTCTTTTTAGAGACTTCTAGAATTTACTGTAATTGAGATTTTTTGGAATTTACTTGCGCCTTTTTGATTTTACAAGGGTCCGCACCCATAACATAGAAAAAGTGCGTTCAGGTACGCAGAAGGCTTGAACATTAGGTGCAGGACTGCAGACAAGATAGAGAGAAGTGCGACACCAAAGTTTAGGAGATTTTTAGGAACTTTTCTCTGATTTTCAAGGCTTTACATGAGGAACTGATATGTTAGACTTGCAAAGGGGGAAGTATGAGTAATAATGAGCTCATACACATAGTAGAATGTCAGGATGAAAATTTTCAGTGTAATAGATTTCCCCCTAAAGTGCAAAGTCTAGAATAGATGAAGCTAAAGTCTGTCATATGAAGAGTGCAGTACTTTATCATTTCAAGGATTATCCTGTGGACACCCCAGTCAGAACCTGTAAAAAAATTCAATGCAAAATATATGTATACATATCATCACTGAGGTAGGCATTCCCATACTCAGATCAAAACTAACTAGAAACTGATTCAAACTGTTCTGATACAGGAATGATTTTGAATACATCACAGTATAGACATGTGTAGACACAGTATGGACGCAAACATCTGTTTATAAATAGTCCACTGTATAAATGATAACAAAATTCCTCGCAGCCTGGATGGTAGAAACTAGATCCAGGGTCTTGATTTCTGCATCTCGAACTAGTATGATTCTATCCATGTGAATGAACATGTCGAAGTCGAACATGGTAGAAACCACTTGATTACCAGTCAATGATGTAACCTGTTAACAAGTGTGAGAGTAACCACTAATAATGTCAATGGCTCTCAAAGTACCCAGTACAATCCATGAAATGTGAATGAATGAGCTGAAGTTGAACATGTCACGGAATCATTCGATCGAAGGTCAATGATGTAACCTATCATCGAAGGCGAGAAACCTGCCATTAGGGCATGTAGATTTCAAGGTACTGACGATTTCTAGATCAACTTCCTAGATAATGTGTTGTCGTCGATAGAAAGTGATCCGTTGTAGGCAAACCTACAACACGAAATCATAGATCAAGTTTTGAAAATATATTGGAAAGGACTGACTCAGGGATGGTCAAAATGGATGACAAATATTTTGCAAATGAATGGTTTATTTGAACTGTCCTCTTGAACACATAACGACACTGCAGATGGCTTGGTGACAATTGACCCAAAGCTAATAACCAGAAACCAGATGAAGACTTTCAATGTGGTTTGATTAACTGTTAGGCAAAGGATTTCCCAACCTAGGTGAACAAAAAGTGTCGTGTTCAAGAGTGGTTGACTGGATTTTCGAAAAATCAAAATACAACAAACAAGCCCATTTTTCTCTCTTTTCCCCCACCATTTCTGGCAAGTACCTCTTTATTTTTGATGAGCTTGAGGAGGATAAAATTTTCTTGTTTATAAGCTCATCCTTTGGATGAATCCAACTTAGTTTAATATCCGAACCCTAAGAAGGAGTGGTCTATTCCTATTTGAAATTGAACAGGTCCTTTACTGTTAAATTTTAACGAGTCCAGTATAGGAGAAACTCGGTGTTTTTCAATTTTAGCGAGTCAAAAGAAAAAACTTAAGAAAACTCCATGGGTGTAATTTTTCGTAAATTTAGTCTCTCGATCTCGAAAAAGGATAAAATAATGCAGGAGAGAACTCTATTGACTGTAATTAGTCAACGTATACCTTTTTTGTAAATAGTCCATTTCAGTCTGTAAAAGGGGTAAACTTATACTGAAGGGATGATTATTCATTTACTTTAACGAGTTCGAATAATCAAGTTCTCGGCAATATTTTCATGTTTAGAGAGTCTGAAAAGGGCTTAAAAGAGAACTCTGATGTTTTGCTTTTTCGTAATTTTTTGAAAGAGTCCGAAAAAGTGATAAAAGTATGCTCTTTATTGAAAAATGATCAATTCTCCTAAAAAATCCAGTTTCTGCACAAAAACTTGAAACATTACACATACATGTTTAAGATAAGTAAAAATGCTTTCAAAAATACCCTTTTAAAGTGAAAAATAAACAAATTAAAAATTTATCTATTCGAAAAAACTTATAAAAAGGACTTTTTCAATTTCATTTTTACCATTCAAGTTCAGAGTGAAACGTAAAAGCTTTTGGGTAAAAAATTTCCTGTGAAGATTCTGGAAAATCCGTCCGACGAAATCGAGAACCGTCAGCCCCAAGTAATCCACGACCTCCTAATCTTGCATTTCATCTGTTTACATTTCATTTTTAGGCTTTAGATTTTATTTTTAAGGGAAAAATATGTTAAAGAAACCGCCCGCGGGGGTCTGCAGGCACAACACACGGGCCCTGCGGACCCTGACCTTTTTCTATGTAGAGAAAGGTCGTGGGTCTGCACTTGTCACACAGCGCGTGTGCGTTCCTACGCACTATGTATGAAGACAAAGTGCAGACCCCACGTATTTGAATTTCAAAATCAAATTTCTCATTTACCGCCCAAAATTTTTCAAATTAGATTGTTCTAACATATCTTTTTATGCATTGTAGGATTAACAAGATGTTGATTTGGAGAGAACGTAAGCATGAGGACGTGGATGACACCACAATGCTCCATTTACCCACAATGCAAGCATTAAGAGCATGCGGTTTGTATTAATTCTGGGCTATCCAAGGCATGAGGGCACAGGGAGACCTCCTAACATGGCTGGTAAACAGGTGGAACGTACAAGACTAGTGTTTCATTATCGGCGGCCACTGGCTCGAAATTGAGCTGGAGGATATTTATTTTCTGACTGGTTTTTCCAAGAGGGGTGAGAAAATTTCCTTGTTTGGGACTAGGCCAGGTGGCCAGACTGTCGCTAGTCTTCGACAAGAGTTCTATAATGATCAGGCAGACCCTAGAGACAAATGGATTGATATAAAAACTATCATCCGTCCTTAGCTGAAAGTTATTGCATTTACTGTTACCAGACTGTGTGGGAGTGCAGCACTGCATGTGGCTACCAGTTCCCAGATGCGCATTGCTGTGGACTGTTTTCGAGGCACCATTTCAACTAGTGCGAAGCTATGTTGGCCAATATAAAAGGCCAACTAACTAGAGCGAAGAATGGAAAAATAAATAACTTTGGATATGGATCCATCATAGTTACCTTTGCTCTAGAGAGGATCCCCATGTTAGCTCCGCAGAGCATTCCTGTCGATGCCGGTCGACCTCGAGAACCTAGAATGGTTTGTTGGGTTGCATTGATGGTCTATCACGGTATTGAGGGTGCTGAGATTGTTCGATTTCCTCCTTCATATTTTCGTTGGCTGGACTGCCAACTTTTTTTCATAGAGGATTTTCCATATGCCGGGATAGATTTCTGCGACGACCGAGAGATGACTCTCCCAGCAGGGGAACAGTGGGATGAATCAGGGAAAATCATTTTCAACAATTTTTAAGTTCTATTTTTTTTATTTTGATCATCTCGAAAATTAATAACCAAAAGTTTTGAATGCCGATGTGGGCTCATGGTGACCAGCCTATCTCCAGCCTTATAAGAGAAGACAACTAGTTGCAGCCGCACCAGCCCCAGTAGGCCAATCAACAAAAATCCTGTCTGATTTAGAGCATCACCAAGAGCGTCTGACTCTAGACATTCCAGAGACAGACATAGATGAGATTCCTCTCAGATTACAGAGATACGTGATTGGTGTTTCAGGACCTTTTAGGAGGTTCCTATGCAGGGTGGCCCGGGCAGTGGTCTCTTATCATGATCACCATTAGTGATAGGATGATCATGTCATAGACTCATATTTTTGACCTTTTGTGTTACCATTTTCCGATCATAAGGTGTTTCCAACCTATGATCGAAGACGATGTATATTTTTTGAAAACACTTCTATACTATGATATATCACTATTTACCAGCTATCTGTGTACATATTATGAATGTTGTTTGTTTTACTGTTTTGATTATTGAAAATGTCGATTTATCATACTAGAAGCAACTGCATCTGCTAATGTATTTAAATTTCTTGGAATATGTTGATATTTAATGTAATAAAATTCATGTTCCAAGAGACGAACTCTTAAAAATAACCATAATAACACTGGATTTCTAATGGCATAGATCCTGTTAAGTTGTAATACAACAAGTTCAGAATCCAACCTAACAATCAAACTCCGAATTCCAAATGATATGGATTCATATAATAACTCAATCACTGCGCTATACTCGGCAATGTTATTCTTTGTTTGACCAAGGCTTACCCCATGCATGGATACTAACTCGTCAGAGGGTGAATAGATAACCCAAGCTGCAGAAGAAATGTTTCGTGTACTATGACAAGCACCATCAGCAAAACCAATGTAGGTTTGAAGAGATGTCGATATCTGCAATATCAAGAGTAAAACTCAGATAAGCAGGAATAGTGATAAAAAACACACTTATAAACTAGGCACGCTTTTTCTAATCTAACACACACCAGCAGTGAAGAAATATAATCTAATAAAAAATCTCCACACCAGGTTTAAGCATGATATCGCTTCAGATAAAGTCCATTTCTGGGTTTATCTAAAGGGACACCATCAAAATCTATCAGCTCATAGGCCCCTTTTGCCAGCTTTCGCTTAACAATGAAAGGACCATGCCACATAGGCACACATTTTCCAACTCCTAGCTTATTGTTGGCTTGATCATAAACTAAGACTAGGTCTCCTTCTGAAAAATTTCGAGGGGTAACACTTCTATCATACTGAGCTTTTATTCGTTTGACATGAGCCTCATTTGCTATTGTAGCATTTCGTCGATTCTCATCCAGTTGAGCCAAGTACAAGAAACATTTCTCCTCTTCAGACATAGCTAGGAGTAATTCTATGGCTAATTTCAGTGACGAAATTTCGCATTCAATTGGCAACACAACTTCCAAACCGTAAACCAGTTGAAAGGGAGTTAAACCTATTGATGTTTTTACTGAGGTTCGATATGCCCAAAGTGCTGAAAATAACATGGAATTCCAATTTGTCTTGTGAATACCAATAATTTGTCTGATCATGGTGACTAAAAATTTATTTATGGCTTCAACCAGACCATTGGCTTGCGGATAATACGGAGTGGAAATATCATGGCACAAGCCAAGTTGGTCTGTCAGTTCTGTCATCATGATGTTCCGAAAATGAATTCCATGATCTGTAATAATGGCTTGAGGAACACCAAACTTAGCAATTATGTGATTAAATACGAAAGTTGCAGCAGTCTTGCCGTCAGCCGAAAATGTAGGCATCGCCTCAGCCCACTTAGTAAAATAATCTACTGCTAAGATAATATACGCATGCCCCCTGGCCGAGTGAGGGTTACATGTAATAAAGTCGATACCTCATTTTGCGAAAGAACCAACAGCAATTATGGGGTGAAGAGGAGCGGGTGGCGCGCGCATCTTACGATAAAAAAGTTGACAATTGTGGCATTTTCGGACTGCATAAATACAATCTTTAAATAACAATGGCCAGAAATAACCAGTGCGCAATATATTTTGGGCAGTGGCATACCCAAACATATGACCGCCACATGCTCCAAAATGGCATTCATTTAAAACCTTTTCAGCTTCTTCATGAGTAAGATAGCGTCGGAAAACAGAATCCGCTCCACGATGATAGAGTGTATCACCAACAATATTGTATTGTTGAGATTGGAAGCGTATTTTCCGTTGCTGAGATCGTGAGATTTTAGGCCGAAAAGATTGGGTTTGGAGATAAACGATAATATCTCCATACCATGGATAAAGAGTACTGATAAGAAACAAAGATTCATCGGAAATGGGCTCCTCTACCACAGTTTCAGTATCAGTAGAGGGGAAATCACACATTAGTTCTGCGAAAACCAAAGATTTCTTTGCCTTGGATTTTTCAAATTCCAAGTCGAATTCCTGTAGGATGACTATCCATTTGGAATACTTACCCCCTAGCAATTGTTTGGTTAAAATGTACATCATAGGGTTGCAGTCAGAAATTACTGTGGTTTTGCGCAACAAGATGTAGTGTCTAAATCTTTGGACAGCTTGAACAGCTGCCAAGGAAAATTTCTCCACATGTGTGTATTTGATCTCAGTTGGATGCAAATTTCAACTAAGATAGTAAATCACATGTTCAGTCCGAGGTTCGTCTTCCTGAACTAACACCATCCCAATGGTGGAATGAGAAGCAGTGAGGTACAAAATGTAATCCTGGTTGTAGTTGGGAGGATGTAATAACGGTGCATGGGTTAACGTGTGTTTAAGTGCATCAAAAGATCGATCAACGATCTCATCCCAAAAGAATGGAATGTTCTATTTCAGCAACCAGGTAAAACCCTTTGTAAGCTCGACATAGTTAGGAATGAATAGACGTAAAAAATTTTCTTTCCCTTGCAAACTTTGGAGTTGGCGTAAAGTCGAAGGAGGGGATAAATTGACAATAGCTTTGACCTTCGACGGATCGACACGAATGCCTTCTTTCGAAACAACGAATCCCAGTAAACGACCCGATTCTACACAAAAAAACACATTTGTGTGGATTCAGCCTAATTCGATAATGCCTACATCTCATAAAAATAGCTCGTAAGTGAGTGAGATGGTTGGCCCTACGCGATGAATTAGTAGGTAAATCATCAAGATAAGGCTGCACAATGTGCTTAATGTCATGAAATGCGTAAGACATAGCCCTTTGAAAATTTGCTCCAGCGTTCTTCAATCCAAAGGGTAGTTTGCAATAAGCAAATGTCCCCCACGGACAAATAAAAGCTATTTTTGGCTGATCAGTAGGGAGTATGTTTATTTGATTATAACTCAAAAAACCATCCATAAAGGAAAAAATTTCACTGCCGGCACAATCATCGATTATTTGATCAATATAGGGGGTTGGATAATCGTCTTTAGGACAAGCTCGATTAATATCCCTATAATCGATACATACTCGTATCTTTCCTTGTTTTTTAGTCACAGGAACAATATTCGATACCCAATCCGTTAAAGGAATTGGATAAATCAAACCTGCACGAAGTAATTTTTCAACTTCTGCTTTGATAGCAGCAGCTTTTCTAGGATAAATTTGACGTAGACGTTGACGGACAGGTTTGGAATCCGGGTAAGTCTTGATTTCATGTACGAAAATTGACGGATCAATTCCTGGAATTTCTTCATAGGACCAGGCAAACACATCATGGAACTCTTTAAATAGGGCTTTATAAGTTTGAATTACATCTTCAGTACAAAAAGCACCTATATGAATGTTTTCAATTATTCCTGGTTTTACTGAAATGTCAATTGGAATCATTCGAGAGATATTTTCCAAATTTAACTCAGAATCAGGATTTTGCAATGGATTCTGTGGTTCTTTGACATATTCAACAGTAAAAATAGAAGCGAAATCATCTTCAAAATGATCCAGCTCAGGTAAAAACAAAGATCGGTGATGTAGATCTTCCCATGGTAAATCGTCAACAGACAAAAATTCACAAATCTGCTCATCATTATGAACAAGATCAGGAAATGTCATTGTGGCTGAACTAGATATAGAAAGTGATTCCTCATGGATCCCATTCATTGGATCAATTTCGGTTGAAGAGGGGTCGGAAAGTGACTGTACAGCCTAATACGAAATTTCAAATGGACTCAAAGACATCATGCCATCAAATGAATCTAACTCGGATTTGGAAAGTACGATCCAAGGATCATCAAACATAACAGTGTCTGATGAAATCATATGAATAGTTGGGGTAGGAGGCGATACGTTAGGAGGAAGAAAGGAAAAAGTTCCTAGTAAACCAAAATCTTTAATCAAACCTACTCCAACATCCTTGTAAGGGATAACCGCTTTACCAACGTGCTAGATTGTTTCTGTAGAGGTTGGGTCAGAAGAAAAATAAGTTAACTGATCTATTGTAACGATCCTTCCTTGATATGGAAATTTTATGAGCCGAAAGACCGAAAAAACAACAACAGGAATAGCATAAGTCCAACTACGACCCAGGAGAAGGTTGTAATCTAGAGGGGCATCAACCACTTCCACATCTAGATTTATGGTTTTACCTTCGACCCTTATGGGTAAATCCTGCAAAATACCAAAAGGGTGGAAACATCAACCATCAAAAGCCTTAAGAATCGTCGGAGATTGGTTAAGTGTAGGAGAACCAAGTGATTTCCAACACTGAATCGACATAATACACATTGAAGCTCCCTCATCAATCATAGTCTGAGAGATCGGTCTGTTTTTTACTAACACTAGAATTTGGAAATCCATTTGGTGAGGTAGGCGAGGTGTACTATTTTCTAAATCAAAGATTATAAGGTTCGAATCCTGAATATCGATAACTCCTATGGCAGACAAAAGCAATTTACGCTGTGCTGGGCATGATTGCAGCACTCCCAAAGCCGACATTGCTGAAGGGGAAATAGCTAAGTCTTCAACAATGTTGTAATTCTAAGCAGCTCTCGCCTGTGGAATGAAAGCTGATTTACGAAGAACACCTTTAGCAGGCGGTTTGATTATTAAGTCTGGATTTGATTTCTCGATCTGTAGTAGACCAGAAACAGGAGGAGGTGTAGTTGAGGTATTTGCACTAGAATATTCTGCTTCTTTACCATCAACAAGATTTTTAGTACCATAATCTTGCGATCGCGTCGCAATCCTTACATGAGACATCATCAAAATAGGTTCTTCTGAAGTATTCGAGGTAGAACCAACCATCTTACTATCTTGAGTTGGAAAAGGATCCTTCAAGACAACAGGTTGTTGTGAACCTTTAACGAATTTTGCAACCTCTGCTCGATGTGGGCATTCTTTAGTAAAATTATCCTCGTCACAAATGTAACAAGGATAGCGAGGTTTGCATTTTTCGTCATTGGATTCGTTTTTATCAATTTTCTCTTTTGAATTATTTTTGTTTTTATTCTTCCCTTTCTTTTTACCACCATATTTAGATTTGGTCGTAGATGTCTCTACGACATGAATGTCGGCAGAAACTTCAGGGGAAGATTCTCCTTTCAGGGAATCAGGTAAAGTTATAATAGGAGAAGAATTCTTTGAAGATTTCTTCTTGCTTTTAGTATTGACTATACCAATCATACCGTCAGTGGCATGAGACCCTGAAGGAGCTGCAACTATTTGACCTTGTTTTGGAAGATCGGGGATTTTTTCATGTAAAGTACCTGACTGCGTATAAACGAGGTCAAGGTACTGAGCTTGAGCAATTACTTTCTCTTCAGTAACAACACCAGCCTTAGCTACATATTTAGTGATTTTGGGTAACAATGATTTAACAAACCATTCTGCCAAAATTTGATCCAGAATGTAAACTTTCACCAAACGCCTTCTACGTTGCCATTCATGAATATGATCAGAAATATACGTGGACGTGGATTTTTTTAGTGAAGTTAATAGTTCTGTGCCATTGTCGTATCTGACAAGCAACTGAAAATGAGTCAGGAAGGCAATTGCTAACTGACTAAAATTATTAAAAGAGCCTTGTGGTAACTCAATGTACCATTTGGCTGCAAGACCAATAAGAGTTCTTTGGAAAAGACGTAAGCGAATTGAATCATCAATTATTGAATTAGACACACACCAGAGGTGATAAGTCATGACGTGATTTGATGGATCCTCTCCTAACTTACCTTCGAATTTCGGTATATCACTAGGCAACTTATGCGGCATTGGCGGCCAATACAGATAATAGAAAATTGGATCATTCGTAAGGCGCGTCAAATCAGGTAAATCCAAAGTTGCAATAAATGGTAATTGACGGTTAGGGTCACGAAAACCTTGAGTAGCCAAAGCAGTTCCAGGAGGCGGATACCCAGAATAACCTGGAATCAAATTTGCATTAGGAATTGTGTAACCTCCTGGGTAACCAGGATTAACCGGACCAAACTGGGGTTGTTGAGGCTGTTGATAAGTATAGCTAGGGTACGGTTGATACTGATAATTTGGATTTTTTGAAATGGGACCGAATTGAGGCTGTCCCTGGTACGGTTGATACGTGAATTATGATTGACTTGTGACAATTGTACTTGTACCGACTTGTCCTGTAGGCATCTGAACCGAAGTCTGAACTGAAGATCCTGACTAGGGTGCAGAGACTTGAGGGATTTGCACGAATGCAGGGATAGAAGAACTCAGAGCTACAGATACTCCAGAAACATGTGTTGTAGGTTGAACAGACTTTGCAGAAGTTGCAGCAGTTTGAGGCGGAGTCTTAGGTGTACTAGGCCCAGCCTGTTGAACAGAACTAGGTGCAAGAGTTTGAATAGTTGGCTGGACAGGTTGCTGGGTTGGACCAGAAACCAAAGGCTGTCCAGGTTGAGAAGAAAACTGCACATTAGGCTACATAGGATGTTGATATTGGGACGGATCCCACACCATGTTCATTCTGGGGTATTGTCCTGCAGAAGGTTGAACATAAGGACCATAGCTTGGTTGAACGTAGGGTTGATAAGTAAGTGGTAAATTTCCGGCTCCTTGTACAAATGACTGACCAGAAGGCTGTTGGTAACCTTGAATTGGGTACTGAACTTGAGGTTGATAACCCCGAGGTGTGTACTAAAGCTGGGGTTGATAAGGACCCTGAGGAGCATATTGAGCTTGGGGTTGAGCTTGGGGTATGTACTGTCCTGAAGGTTGATACCCTTGAGGTATGTACTGTCCTTGGGGTTGTCCCCCAAAATAATATGATTCCACAGTTTGTCTTGGGAAAAATCTACCTTGAGGTTGCCCCCCAAGTGGTAACTGACTTCCTGAAGGTTGACCCCCAGGAAGTAACTGACTACCTTGAGGTTGCCCCCCAGGTGGTAACTGATTTCCTTGAAATTTCCCTCCAGGTGGTAACTGACTGCCTTGAGGTTGAGGATTCAGAATATTACCAGACATCATAAAGATTTGCTCTGCGTTCGATGTTTCAGTTTTAACTCCATCAAGACTAGATGACAACATGTTTTCAATTGGTTAAGGAGCTGCTCCCGAGAAAGTACCAGATAGAGCCTGATATCCCGGAGGAACAGAAGGACCACCGTTTAAAAATTCTTTCGGTGTCTGGGAAAACATGGATGACTCTCCTGCCATAATGGATGACGGATAGTAACCTCTAGGTGTTGGATGCAATGGAATTCGAGGTGGAGAAAAAGCAAGACCCAGATTCTCTAAAAAATTTGTTAAGGATAGATACCAAGCAGTAGTTCGAATAGGGTTGTAGAAAATAGATTCACGCTCCCTAATATTTAAAGACTGATGAGTTTCGGGAAGAGATAACTCTTCGTCTGGATTAGTAAGTTCTTCAATGGAAATAAGACCAGATGGAAGATCGTCAGGGACAATATTTCTTACCCTAGGTGAACCAGGATCGCTAGAAGTTGGTGTAATAAATCCTGAGGATGTTTCCAAAATAGAAGGTTCAGTTTCAGGTTCAGAGATTTTAGGTTCGTTAGCTAGTTCACTGGAAGGAGAAATACTACCAGTAACTTCAGAAACTAAAATTGGTTCTTGAATGTGTTCTATTGTGGGTATTTGATGATCAGGATGAACAACTATAGATGAAGTTCCAATTTCTGTTGATCTAATCCTACCGCTGCTAGATGATACCAGAGCACGAAGCCCTTCAAGCTGACTTGGTGTATATTCAGGGGGTTTCCCTTGTAGTCTCTGTTGAGCTCCAAGAATGTTCTTTCTTCCACCACATTCCACTCCATTTCTTTTGTCCATTATTAATCCCAGGCTCAAATGATCAATGAAATTAGTTAAAATTTCTTTGAGAATGAATATCGTGACTAACTTGCTATGTTTTTATGATTTTTTCATTGTAGTACTTTTGAACTAAATCTAGCTACAGAATGCAGACATTCTGTAGCTAGTTGCCAATTCTGCAACCATCTTCATGTCTACACAATTTCCAGGTGTCATCTCAGAGAAAATAACATATGGTCATATTCCACATCATCTCCTTATCATTTGTTGCTCTCCACAAAGTTTGAACGGAATCCTGTAGGTGGTTATGTACGTGGGAACTCAAACTGGGAGGTAGACTCCTAGCAGGATAAGGACAATCCAGATGTTCGTAATCATATTACGAAACCACATTCAGAGTTCTAGTTCGATTCTAATTAGGAAATACAATTATTTCTATGTTATCTCAGATACGGTTATGTAATTTTTTTATAAATATGCTCGGGAAACCGAGGGACAAGGTTAGATTTTATGGTTGATTGCTAGATTTCAGAAGTCCGAAAACACTCTGTTTTGAAGTAATTTTTCTTTAATGAAAGAAGTAGCATTTCCTTGAAAGCGTTGAGTTGATCTTGAAGTAGATTTCGTGCTACTCTGGTGGTAGAGGGCCCCTGCCTACCTGAGCAGCCTTGTTTTTACGGTTTAGATAAGTATTTTAGTCTCGTTTTCATTTCTAGCTTAAGTAGATTTCTAAAGTTTATGTTCATAGTTGTTTACATTAATCATCACGGCTAGACTTACTCTAATAAAATCTTCCAAAATATCATTACGATGAATAAGGCATAGCTGTGGTGTTGTAGATTTTAGTTGCATTTCCTTTCATTAATTATCACAGTTAGACTTACTCTAATAAACTCTTCCAAAATATCATCATGATGAATAAGGCATAGCTGTGGTATTGTAGGTTTTATTTGCTTGCTTACACTAAGTGTCACACCCAGTCTTACTCTTAAAAACTCTTCAAAAACATCATTAACAACGAATAAGAAACAGCTATGGTGTCTTAGATTCTAGTTGTATTTGCTTTCAGTCTTATGTTTATGTTCAACTGCATTGAATAATACAACCATACTTGTCTTACAAACTCTTCCAAAATATCATTCCTATTGAACGAGATGGACTGTAGAATTCTATAGACTAGTTGCATGTTAATTTAGTTACAACACTCCAGAGGTAGAATGCATTTAGTTCAGCTCTGTCACTACATTTCAGTTTGATAATGGATTTTTAGTTTAACACTGTTCTCTGTACTTCAAGTAGACTAGTAGCACTCTAGTTTAGTCTTAACTCACTGTATTAGCATTCCAGTTTAGTTGTTGCATTAGTTGTTAAATTTAAATACCACGGTCTTCATTATTTACAAAACTTCTTTTGTTCCAAACTCATATTAACACATAATCATCTGGACAGAAGCTAGTATTAGTCTAAGGCCTGGAGTATTTTGCAACCTTCTTACCATTTCACAAACAAGTCTTTTCTCAAAGACTACTCTAAAAAGAAAATCTATAACTTTTGAGTGAGGCCTAGTGGTGTTAAATTGAGTTGCAGAACAGAATTAGAAGCTAGTTTAGAGTAGAAATCTTATTGTGTTACAAGTGTTCTTTTCCAAAAAAATTCCAATAAATCTTTAATCATGGATGAGATGCTGTAACATTGTAAGTTGATTGTTTGATTTTGTATTTAGGAGAATTTCATTTACACTTAACTTGTCCATTTCTCAAGCTCTTCCAACACATCTTTAATGAATGAATTGGATAAGTTCAAGTTCATGTTGTGATTTATTCCCTTGCAATGAAGTCATTATCAAACTTTTCATTTGTTGTTTGCCATCCATAGTTTAGGCTTTGCTCTGTTTTAACACAACCAATAGCTTCTTTTCACCATCACTTAGTTCTTTCCCTTTTCAACATAAAACCAGAAAACCAAAAACACCATAAAACACTAAACACAACGTAGTGAAAAAAAAATACCTAGGTACATATAGTGCACCACACTTCAACAGTTTACCAACCCTGGTTGACAATTAATGAACTCAATTTAGGAACACTAGATTGAGCACAAACATTTTGGCGTCGTTGCCGGGGAAGTGTAACTAGGTAGCCTTGTTTCTTAACTCCAAAAAACAATTATATGCATAGAGAGAGAGACTCAAGGGGTAGATTCATAAGAAGCAGAAGCAGAAGCTTGATTCCTAGAACACCACTTGTTTCACCTAGACCAAGAGCCAACACACCTCCAACTCAGACCCACATTCCATCCTTTACTGATCCTAGACTTCCAAAAGACTTAAGATCAGATATTCCATTACAAAGACCTTCCACTTCATCGACTGAACCTGTCTTAGAAGATGATTCAAGGAATCCTGCTAGAGACAAACTTTTCCACTTCCACAGAAGAATAAACTATGACAGAAGAAGGGGGAGGAGGAGTCTTTAATGGAGAACACACATTATTTGGAGGGGGTAGAGGAGAAGGAGGTAGAGGTGCAGAAGGTGAAGGAGGCAGAGGAAGAGGTAGAAGAGAGATGGGAAGTTCTTTTGGGTTTCCTATAATAGACGAAGAAACCAATACAACTATGAAAAATATTTCACCCTCTGTCCTTCCAAACTTCTATGGGCTTAAAACTGAAGATCCTGAAACCTTCCTATTTGAATTTGAAGTCCTGTGTAGAACTTATGACTACTTACAAGATGCTCAAAAACTTAAACTATTTCCTTCAACATTGAAAGGAGCAACATTGAAGTGGTTTATGAGTTTGATCAACAGTTCTATTAGGACATGGGAAGACATGAAACAAGCATTTATAGAGAGGTATTTGGATTATTGTATGCCAATAAATCATAAGGAGGAAGTGTTTAAGATGTTACAAAAAGAAGATGAAAACCTGGAAGATTTGTTGGAGAGGTTTCATTACAACATCAAAAGAGAAAAAATGGAGAACTTAGATCAAGACACTTTAAAAGCTCTCTTGTTCAAGAAAATTAGGGATGAATGGTTGGATATCCTTAACATGATGGGAAAAGGGGATATATCTTAGCTCACATTACCTGAAATATCTGAGTTATGTATTAACCTTTCAAGAGGGAAATCTAAAACTGTAGAAGGACCAAGAGACCCTGATCTTGCAAGGGCAAGTAAGTCTGCTTCTAGGACAGTAAGTAGGGCAGAAATAGGACATATGCTTGATGATTTCAAATCTAACATCTTAGGGAGTCTTAGTGAACAAATAGACACCCTCAAATTACAAAACAAGAAAAAAGCTGAATCTGATGCCTTAGCAATATTTTGTCCCAAATGTAGAAAGAAGCATGCCTTGAGAGAATGTCCTTTGGATGCAAAAGTTGTAGATACTTGTGTAATTTGTTCAGAAAAACATGAGACCAAGAGTTGTCCTTCACTTCCTAGTCTTAAAGCTATCTTTCAAGAGGAAACTTATGCAAATTCCACAGAATCTCTTAATTTTATCTCTAGAAGGCCTTGGCAAGGACCTCAAACACAAGGATTTCATGATCATATGTATAGTCAACCTCCACCAAATTGGAATTCTTGGCAGCAACCTTGGCCCCAATTTCAAAATCAATCTCAAGCTTGGGCACAAGGTTCACAAAATCCCTATGGAAGATACTCTCAGTACTATCAGTATCCACCATCCTATCCACCATATCCACATTTTTCTCCTCAACAAAATTTTCAACAAAATCCTCAACAAAATCCTCAAAATCCACAACATCAAAATCAACCACTCCCATTACCATTTCCTCAGAAATCAAATCAGTTTCCTGCTCAACCCATACCAAACCCCAACAATAAAAATGCTCAAAATACATACATGATAGAAGGCCAACAGTTTCCAACTTATTTAATTACTCCTCTAGACCTTAGTGATGTTCAACTTAGGTCTGGAAGAATACTTGAAAAGAGGAAACCTTCTGTGATTATACAAGAGCAAGACAACTCTGAGGAAGAATCTCTACGGGAAAATAACAGTCTTTAAGAAGACACATCTTTTCAGGACCCAAACATTGAAAAATCAAAACAAAAAGAACCAATAATTTCAACTCCTATATTAGAGCAGCCATCAACATCCACTCCTACACCTCCCTTTTCAGAAAGATTACAAATTGATAGGGGTGTAGAAAAACAAATTATGGTGCCTAATTATGATTTCCTAGATGAACTGAGAAATGTTTGCATTAATATTCCATTATTACAAGCCATCAAGGAAATTCCAATTTTAGCAAAGACAATAAAGGAGTTGAGTATGAAGAAAACAAGAAAAAGAATAAGAGAGACAAAGAAAATTCAACTGGCAGGAAAAATAACAGATATCATGATGGGAAAGATTGCTATTCCAAAGTATCTAGACCCAGGAAATCCAGTTGTTAAAATTCACATCAATGGAATTGAGATCCAAAACACACTCATTGATTTAGGAGCAGCAATCAATATCATGAGTAGACAAATCATGGATAAAATGAAACTTCCTAATCTTCTTTTTACACCCACATTATTACAATTAGCAGACAGATCTGTGATCAAACCTGATGGGGTAATAGAAGACATTCCAGTGTCCCTAGATTCTTGGGAGTATCCTGTGGATTTTATGATCCTAAATCCTAAGAATAATCTAGGAGGACATCCTATTATATTAGGAAGACCTTGGTTAGCTACAGCTAATGCTTTCATTAGTTGTAGATCCGGTGATATGTACATCTCTCATGGTAGTTCAACTAAGAATTTCACTTTGTATCCTCCAGCAAGGACAATTACATATTTAGATGATACTCAATGGATAGAGGATGAAGAAGGCTTACAACCTCTCTTCACAATTTCAGAAATTAGTGAAGATAGTCAAATTCTGAATACTTTAGAAAAATTTGAATCCTCTTCGGAATACAAACATGAACAATTTCAAGAAGAATCCAACATTGAGTTTTTATCATCAAGATAGATGTCTCTTTATTCCATGGATAAATTTGGTAGCTCTACAATTGAGATATTTCCAAGCAAAACTTTAAACATAAACAAGAACCTAGAAAAATCTCAACAAGAAGAGCTAGTCAAGATCTTACAGAGATATTCTTCTACATATGCCTGGGAGTACACTGATATGAAAGGGATAAGCCCTAGGACTTTCAGTCATCACATCTACATAGAGGAAAATTGTAAGCCAATCAGACAACCTCAAAGACGGATGAATCCAAATCTTAGGGAGATTGTTAAAGAAGAATTGTAGAAATGGTTGAATGTCAACTTTATCTATCCTATTTCAGATAGTCAGTGGGTTTCTCCTTTGGTAATTGTGCCAAAGAAAAATGGTAAATGGAGGGTATGTATTGACTACCTAGAATTAAACAAAGCTACTCTTAAAGACCATTTTCCCTTACCTTTCATAGATCAAGTGTTAGATACATTAGCTGGTAAAAAGTATTTCTCATTTCTAGATGGATTTAGTGGTTACAACCAAATTCAAGTAGAACTTGAAGATCAAGACAAAACCACATTTACCTGTCCTTGGGGTACCTATGCTTACCGAGTGTTTCCATTTGGATTATGCAATGCACCTGCAACATTTCAAAGGGCAGTACTAGGAATCTTTTCAGATCTAATACATGATTGTGTAGAGGTATATATGGATGATTTCACAGTTTATGGAAACACATTTGAAGAAGCCTTAGCAAACTTGGAAAAAGTTTTACAAAGATGTAAAGAAGCAAATCTTTCACTTAGTCATGAAAAGTGTTTTATGATGTTTTCTGAAGGAATTGTTTTAGGACATCACATTTCAGGGGATGGGATTAGAGTTGATGAGTCAAAAGTTGAAGTCATATCTAACTTATCCATTCCAAGTTGTCAAAAATATGTTAGGAGTTTTCTAGGATTTACAGGATATTATCGAAGATTTATAGAAAACTTCACCAAGATAGCATCTCCACTCTTCAAATTACTTACCAAATACTGTGAATTCAATTGGAATTCTGGTTGCCAGTTACCCTTTGAGACCCTGAAAACAAAAATTTCTGAAGCACCTATTTTAAGGGGACCTAACTGGAAGTTACCTTTTCATATTTCAACAGATGCCTCAGATACAGCTCTAGGAGCAGTATTGGGACAAAAAGACCTGATTCCTTATGCCATCTACTATACTAGTAAAAATTTGACTCCTTCAGAGTTAAACTATACTGTAACTTAAAAAGAGTTTTTAGTTGTTGTTCATGCCATAAACAAATTCCGACACTATATAACAGGCTATGAAACTTTTGTTCACACAGATCATTCTGCAATTAGATACCTAATGAACAAACCAATTACTAATGGCAGAATCATAAGATGGTTATTGCTTTTACAAGAATTCAACATTACCATTCTAGATAGGCCTGGAAAACAAAACACAGTAGCTGATTTCCTATCTAGACTCCAAAACATCAAAGATGACACTCCAGTTGAAGATCAATTTTCTGATGAATATCTTTTTGCAATTTCTACTCAAACTCCTTGGTTTGCTGACATTGCTAATTATTTAGTTTCAGGAAAATTTCCTTCAATAATGAATGCAAGAGATAAAAGAAAAATCATTTATGATAGTGCAAAATATTCATGGGTTGCTAATGAGTTGTACAAGACAGGTCCATATTTTATCATTAGGAGATGTGTTCGGGAAGATGAGATGCCTGAGATTCTCAAAGCATGTCATGATGAACCTTGTGGCGGACACTTTGCTGATAAGAGGACAGCCTATAAAATCCTTCATTTATGATATTATTGGCCATTCCTTTTCAAAGATGCTAAAGAGTATGTTAAAAGGTGTGACAGTTGCCAAAGGGTAGGGAAACCTTCTCCTTCAGGTGAGATGCCATTGCAGCCTTAGGTACATATTGAACCTTTTGAAAAATGGGCTTTGGATTTTGTAGGACCTATTAGTCCTCCATCAATACAAAAGAGATATATATTAGTTTTCACTGATTATGTTACCAAATGGGTAGAGGCCAAGCCATTACTTTTTGCTACTGAAGAATCTGTAGTTAATTTTCTTTTTGAGGATATTTTTACTCGTTTTGGTGTCCCAAGAGAAATTGTTACAGATCAAGGAGCTCAATTCACATCAAGGCTAGTGGAACAAATGATGGACAGGTACAAAATCAGACACATAAAATCTACTCCTTATCATCCACAAGCAAATGGTCAAGTGGAATCTACTAATAAGGTCATTGAAGGGACCCTAACGAATATTGTTCATTTACATAGAAAAGATTGGGTAGATAGGCTTCCTAAAGCCTGGTGGGCCTATAGAACTACATGGAGAAGCACAACAAGCCATACTCCTTATGAAATTGTTTATGGAAAGCAAGTTTTGTTTCCCATAGAGTTCCAGATTCAAAATTTCAAAATGGCAGTTCATCTAGGACTTGATCTATCGGAGGCACAAAAGCACATATTGGAGCAGATTAATGAATTAGATGAGATCAGACAAGATGCAGTTCTGAAAAAAAGTATAGTCCAACAACAAAGGACTAGATGGCATGACAAGTACATCAAGGAGAAGAAGTTCAAAGAAGGTGACTGGGCTCTCTTGTTTGATTCAAAGTTCAAGGATTTTCAAGGTAAATTTCAAACACATTGGCTTGGGCCATATGAAATTATGAGAATTTTTGACAATGGAGCAATAAAAATAAGGACAATAGATGAAGAAGAGGTCACTTTTCTTGTGAATGGTCATAGATTGAAGCTGTATCACAAACCACTCTCAAGAGAAGAATTTGTCAAGAAGTTCCAGGAAAACAGTGATGTGAAGTTAATGAAGAAGAATCTTTCTTCTTCATCAAATTAATTGAATTTTCTGAAGTCAGATATATTAAAAAAAAAAAAAAGTATAAACATGAAAACCAATCACTGATTGGCATGTTTATACAGAAAAGATAGAGTGAAAATCAGAATTTTTCTAACACTCTAAATTTTCCATTTTGTTTTTTTTCTGCAAGCAGCTGTTACAAAATCATAAGTGTAGATCCATTTCACTTATGGTCCATCTCATTTCATCCATTCATATTCCATTTCATTCATTCATCCATACTCCATTTCACTTCATTCATTCATACTTCACTTCATTCCATATTTCATTCATTTCATTCCATACTTCATCCACCTCATTTCAATTCCAGATTTTTTTTAAAGTTTGATGTTTTTCTGCAATTAAATAATACATATCATGAATTGCAGCCCACTTCTCATGCTTCACTCCATTTCATAAGTTTTGATCCATTCCACTCCATTATTCACTTCATTCATACTCCATCTTACCATATTTCATTATTCATTTCATACAACCTTTCATCATTCCAAGCTTCAAACCATATTTCAAGTTCTCTACAGGTACATTCTGCAATCAATCAGACATTCTGCAGCCAGTCAGACATTCTACAGCCAGACAAACATTCTGCAGCCAGAGAGCCTGAAAGCACTGTCTAGTAATCATTTGATCTGCAACAAAATGATCCTGCATATCCAAGAACAAGCAAAATCAAGAAGGTTATGAAGACTCAAAAATTAATGATTTTTAGGAGAGAACAAAGCATATGAAGATCACAAGAAAATCAAAGCAAAGGCAAAGGTATGAAATGATTATAATGACATATCATGAAAATTTTTAGCATAGTTCAGTTATATATTATTCAAAAAGTTGTTTTAATTAATTTTGTTGATCATGCCTAACAAACCTCCCGCAAAAAATTTGGATAAAACTCCTTCTATTCCACCATTTCAAAACCCATATCTGATCATCATTTCGAAATCTAAACGGTTAAAGTGCTGAAGTGATTGGAATAGTCACGTCACTAAGCATTTAATGATGATTTTGAATTCGTTACAAAATATCTCCGCGGTCTTTTCTTTTCCTCTGTGATATCTTTCAACTCATATACATTATCCTCACCTCATTATGTTCATTCCGTAACCACTCCATATCACTTTTTCTCGTAGCCAACTTTTAACCATTTCAGTCTATGAAACAGAGGCATCTCTGTAGCAACCATTGTCACTGTGAACAGAGGAAACATTTGTGGGAAAAAAAAACGTGTTAACGGCCATTCTCACCGTGAGCAGAAGACTAGTGAATTGAAGATTGAAGAAGAGTTATGGGCTTCATCATGAGAACTGAACCAGTTGGCACTAAGTACTTGGAAGGATATCCCCAAATCAGAGAAATGTTGCAGCAAGCAGGATGGTTGCAATTCCTTGAAAAATTCAGTGGCTTCCACAAAGAGGTTACTAAAAATTTTGCAAGATCCTTTAATGCAGCCGAGGTTGAAGTTGGAAATATTAAATTCACTGTCACAGAGGATTTTACTGCAGAAGTAACATTATTTCCTAGACAAGGAGAAAGGTGGTTTAAGAACAGAGAATTTCATAACGAATCATGGAATCAGATACTCAAGTCACCAGGTATGGATGTCACTATTTTTAAAAAGGGCATCCCTAGCTCTGCATTAAAGAACAAATGGAGGAACATGTTTCTTATCCTACAAAAATTCATCACTTTTGAAGGTAGATATGGGACTTTTTATGTTTACCATATTGGGTTGATAATGAATTTTCTAGAAGAAGAACTCAACTTGCACTTTTTCTTGCTTCACAGTTTAAAGAAAATGGCTTCAAGTGTTCAAAAGAGAATTCAATTTCTAGAAACAACCCTATACCACCATGGGTTAGTCAAGATTTTAATTGAACACCATTTAGCAAAAATGAGAGATACTTGGGAGGACTTCTTGGTGAGAAATCACTTTGAGGAACCAAAGGAACCTCCACCTGAAGACAAAACTACAAAAAGTAGAAAATGGAAATCCTCCAAAAATGAAACTGGAAAAACAATACAAGAAAGCAGTGAAGAAATGATTTCTGAAAAATTAGTTCAGATTAAGAAGCAGCTTAAGAAAGAGAGGATCATAATAAAATTTTCCAGAGAAAAAGGAGAAGGGCCATCTCAACCGAGAAGGAGCCACGGACTGAGGGGGATACTAAAGAAAAAAAAAGTTAAAAAAACTGGAGTCATAAACATAGAAGACGAAGAAACACCTACTGAGCAAGATTTTGATGAAGAAGCCCATGAAATAGACCCTGCACAGCAAGAAATTTACAACTATGTTGAGTCATTGGAGAGAAGAGATTCAGAAAGTAGATTCAGAACCCCTAGTCCACCAGTGTCTAAAATAGATGTGTTAAGAAGAGATAAGTACGAGCTGGAAGTACTTAATAGGCATATCAGGACTGAGAATGATATTTTGAGGGAGCAAGTTAAACTAAAAACTGATATGAACTCAACCCTGTCTCTACAAATGGACAAAGTGGAAAAGGCCAATGAAAAATTGAAAAAGAGAAACAAAAAGTTACTCAGGGCACTTACCAATTTAAGGTTCAAGTTAGTCATTATAAAGCCCAAAAGGCCTTTGACTGCCAGAAAAAGTAGAAGAAGAGGGTTGGATGTTCTTTCAGAGGTCTCAGAGTTCATGGAATAGTTGCATGAGGACATGCAAGAATCTAGCAGTGGGGGTATGTTGAGCTCCAAGAATGTTCTTTCTTCCACCACATTCCACTCCATTTCTTTTGTCCATTATTAATACGAGGCTCAAATTATCAATGAAATTAGTTAAAATTGTTTTGAGAATGAATATCATGACTAACTTGCTATGTTTTTATGATTTTGTCATTGTAGTACTTTTGAACTAAATCTAGCTACAGAATGCAGGCATTTTGCAGCTAGTTTCCAATTCTGCAGCCGTCTTCATGTCTACACAGTTTCTAGGTGTCATCTTAGAGAAAAGCACATATGGTCGTATTCCAAATCATCTACTTATCATTTTTTGCTCTCCACAAGGTTTGAACGGAATCCTGTAGGTGGTTATGTACGTGGGAACTCAAACTAGGAGGTAGACTCCTAACAGGATAAGGACAGTCCAGATGTCCGTAATCATATTACGAAACCACCTTCAGAGTTCTAGTTCGATTCTAATTAGGAAATACAATTAATCCTATGTTATCTCAGATACGGTTATGTAATTTTGTTATAAATATGCTCGGGAAACCGAGGGACAAGGTTAGATTTTATGGTTGATTGCTAGATTTCAGAAGTCTGAAAACACTCTGTTTTGAAGTAATTTTTCTTTAATGAAAGAAGTAGCATTTCCTTGAAATCATTGAGTCGATCTTGAAGTATTTTTCGTGCTACTCTGGTGGTAGAGGGCCCCTGCCTACCTGAGCAGCCTTGTTTTTACGGTTTAGATAAGTATTTTAGTCTCGTTTTCATTTCTAGCTTAAGTAGATTTCTAAAGTTTATGTCATAGTTGTTTACGTTAATCATCATGGCTAGACTTACTCTAATAAAATCTTCCAAAATATCATTACGATGAATAAGGCATAGCTGTGGTGTTGTATATTTTAGTTGCATTTCCTTTCATTAATTATCATAGTTAGACTTACTCTAATAAACTCTTCCAAAATATCATCATGATGAATAAGGCATAGCTGTGGTATTGTAGGTTTTATTTGCTTTCTTACACTAAGTGTCACAGCCAGTATTACTCTTACAAAATCTTCCAAAACATCATTAACAACGAATAAGAAATAGCTGTGGTGTCTTAGATTCTAGTTGTATTTGCTTTCAGTCTTATGTTTATATTCAACTGCATTGAATAATACAGCCATACTTGTCTCAAAAACTCTTCCAAAATATCATTCCTATTGAAAGAGATGGATTGTAGAATTCTATAGAATAGTTGCATGTTAATTTAGTTACAACACTCCGGAGGTAGAATGCATTTAGTTCAGCTCTGTCACTACATTTCAGTTTGATAATGGCTTTTTAGTTTAACATTGTTCTCTGTACTTCAAGTAGACTAGTAGCACTCTAGTTTAGTCTTAACTCACTGTATTAGCATTCTAGTTTAGTTGTTGCATTAGTTGTTAAATTTAAATACCACGGTCTTCATTATTTACAAAAATTCTTTTGTTCCAAACTCATATTAACACATAATCATCTGGACAGAAGCTAGTATCAGTCTAAGGCCTGGAGTATTTTTCAACCTTTTTACCATTTCACAAACAAGCCTTTTCTCAAAGACTACTCTAAAAAGGAAATATATAACTTTTGAGTGAGGCCTAGTGGTGTTAAATTGAGTTGTAGAACATAATTAGAAGCTAGTTTAGAGTACAAATCTTATTGTGTTACAATTGTCCTTTTCCAAACATGTTCCAATAAATCTTTAATCATGGATGAGATGTTGTAACATTGTAAGTTGATTGTTTGATTGTGTATTTAGGAGAATTTCATTTACACTTAACTTGTCCATTTCTCAAGCTCTTCCAACACATCTTTAATGAATGAATTGGATAAGTTCAAGTTCATGTTGTGATTTATTCCCTTGCAATGAAGTCATTATCAAACTTTGCATTTGTTGTTTGCCATCCATAGTTTAGGCTTTGCTCTATTTTAACACAACCAATAGCTTCTTTTCACCAGCACTTAGTTCTTTCCCTTTTCAACATAAAACCAGAAAACCAAAAACACCATAAAACACTAAACACAACGTAGTGAGAAACAAATACCTAGGCACATATAGTGCACCACACTTCAGCAGTTTACCAACCCTGGTTGACAATTAATGAACTCAATTTAGGAACACTAGATTGAGCACAAATAGTCTCCGGGATTGTCTTGGCAATTCCGCCACGATTAAATATTAAATAATCACACACAAACAAAGAAAATTTCAATAAAAGCACCTAAAGTCTCTAAAGAAAAAAACAACTGAATCACACGTTTAAAAATCTAAGAGTTCAAACCACACACAAATAGTAACTTCCCGTACCAAAAAACACTAGTTGGTGATGAAATCCAACTTAGTAGAAATTTAATACAGAAAGGGCGGTTGGAACAGTTACCCCGACAACCTGCTTAATGAAACAGACTAGCACAATTTTCCTCACAAAACCATCTCGTGTGAAGAGAACCCCCAGAGAGTCCAAGTGAGTCTAGTCGACGTCTGCTCCAGGTACAGTGAGATCTTTCCTTCACCGTCACCTTAGGAAATAATCTTAATTTTATGGACACTAAGGTTACCAACAATAACAAATATAACTGGGGGAACAATCTACGATCCAATCCCATGTGACCCCAGGCTCCTCGAAAATGGTTAATCCGAGGTTTATTGTTTGTAATGCGCGCAAAATATTCTATCTTCCCCAATGAAACAGAATTGATTGTCTCAAAGGTTCGGACATGATCTCGTGATTGACTTCTTTAAGAGAATATTCCCAGATTATACAAATTACAATTGGATTTATTTCCTACTGCAAGATGTATCTACTTGTTTTTTTTTAGTATCTTGGAGAGTTAATTACTCCCTACTCCAAGATACTAGCCTAAGCTATGTTGGTGATAAGAGCCCTAGAAATAAAAATATTACTAGATGAATTTTAATTGAGCGTTACTTTTATGAGATGTTTCTTAAGTCAATGGGCGCGGAAATGAAACTTTGATGGTGTGAAGACTCGACTTCCAAAAACACTAAAAATGCACCTAAAAATGATAATCAAATCGTTTTGTTTCAATGAAATTCTAGCTAAAGAAAGAGTTGGAGAATGCAATTCTTTTAAGAAACAATTCCTTCTTTGAACATAAAGAATAATTGAAAGAAAATATTTTTGTCTTTTAAAAAATAACTCAAAATGAGACAAATTATCAAAGCTCACAACGAAATCCTTTCTCTTTCAAAAACTTGAAGCTACAAAAAACAATTTTCCTTCAAAAGAAATCTACAAATTTCTAAAAGCACTCAAAACTACAAAACTAATTTTGAGATCTACAAATTTTAACAATCTAATTGAATAAAAGATTTAAGATTTTTTGAAGAATGTTTTACTTAGTTGTTCAGCAAACTAACGATCTATTCGTTCAGAATAACAAACAGATTAAAAACACTCAGATATGTTTTTTATAAAAAATGAAATTCAAAAAACTATAACAAAGTTTCTTTCGAAGATTTGCAAAGAAACAAGTAGATCTATTTCTTAATAAAGGATGATTTCAAAATCAGGTCAGATTCAACAAAAAGACAAAAAGACCAAATGTAATCTGAGGTACTTCAAACTGTCAATTCTTCGAATCACTACAAATACCAAGTGAAAAGCAATCCAAAACGCAAAACTTCTAGAAAATCATCAAAACACCAATACTGCTGAAATTCATTCACAAAAGGCTTTTGACAGAAGTAATCATCAATCTGGGCAGAAACCAAAAACTCTAAATCAAAATAAAGATAAACTAAAGAAAGAAATCTAGATTTTTTTCAAAATTTTAACAGGGTCCGCAGGCTTCCAGAAGTAACAGGTGTGGTACCGCACTGTTTACTCAAGGAAAAATGTGAAACTGCCCACACTGTGCAAAGAAGGCAAAGTGCGGTCCTCGGAAAAACTAGAGAAAAACTTACAAGATTTCAAAATTTTCAAAAACAAAGAAAACCTAAGCTACCCAGGTAGATATATATCAATAAAAAACCAAGAAAAACGTTTCCTCAAATCAAAATAAAATAGAACCAAAAAACAACAAATTCTTCCCTAGTGGAGTCGCCAATTTGTTGTGTGGATTAATCCATCTTGCGGACAAGACCGATCTCCCTAGTACTAAAAGAATCTAGCAAAAAACAGCCAAATAAACTAATCTTTCTCTAAGCATATATGATCTACAAAAATCTCTATAGAGGTGTAAAATACTTACCGTATGTCCAGAGCTTGTTTGAAGTCGTTGTTGTCCCTCATGCACTTGAAGGAGTTTTCCTCGTAAACCTGCAGTCAAAAACAAGAAAAATATTACATAGCACCTGTATAGAAATCATCCTAAACCATGCTTATCATAGTGATCAAGGAATCTATGAAATAAACCATTAACTGAAAGCTTATTGAGAAAAATGAGTATATTTGTATTAATTTCAAAAGAAGGAAAACCTTACAACCTAAGCCTTGATGTTGCACAGACCTTCCCGGGGTCCGAAGCAAGAGTCTCGTCTACTTTGATAAGCTCTGCACTCCTCCAACCAAGACGAATAGAGGTATGTAATCTCTCCTCACAAAAGTCTTAGTTAACTGAGTCTGAATCTCAACAACACTTAACCTCAAATATTCTAAAGCTTGAACTCCCCTTGAGGCTACCCAATGCCTCTTTATATAGTGGAAAAGAGGAGGTTTTCTGTTCCAAATATGAAGGGATAGAATCCTCCTTCAAAGGGATAATCTCTTCACATCAAGGGGTTAGCTCCATAAGGTAAGGGATGCATGTACCTCAAAAGAGCGGTTCTACCATCACAAGATTCTTTCTAGAGACTTCTAGAATTTACTGTAATTGAGCTTTTTTGGAATTTACTTGCGCCTTTTTGATTTTAAAGGGGTCTGCACCCATAACACAGAAAAAGTGCGTTCAGGTACGCAGAAGACTTGAACATTAGGTGCGGGGCCGCAGGCAAGATAGAGAGAAAGTGCGACACCAAAGTTTAGGAGATTTTTAGGAACTTTTCTCTGATTTTCAAGGCTTGACATGAGGAACTGATATGTTAGACTTGCAAAGGGGGAAGTATGAGTAATAATGAGCTCATACACATAGAATAATGTCAGGATGACAATATTCAGTGTAACACACACCCCTACTGCATATTGATATTGTTGTGCCAAACAATCCCATGTTTGACCTATTGATGGTCACTAATTGGTTTGACATTACTAAAAATATTAATCTTATCTTACCTTAGGTTAATATTGTGATTGCGTTGAGAAGCTTTATACAACCCAATATTACAAGACCTCGTGTAAACATTTACACTTGTACATGTCAATGTTTACTAGGATATGAGGAGTTCCCCAGTAAATGTTCAAGCCATAAACTAGTTAAGATAATTTGAGTTAGTTGATTGATGGGTTTATCGATGGTGCTTTACAAGCCCATGTTATTGCATATCCCATGATATTTTTCTGTGGTATTCGTTCTGATGGAGCCTACTTAAAGGCTTTAGGAAATCCATTATTGAATGCAAGAGTACCAACTTAGATCCATATTTACTATGGAATTTATCCCTGTTGGTGCTTCGTAGATCTAGATATAAGATGAATCTATGCTAGTTTAAAAAATAATTAATGGTAATGAAGTCCTTATGTTGGTTTTGAGTTCAAAGAATAAAATTAAACATAATATGCTTCTTAATATGTAATATTTATCTTGTTGATGATAAAATGTTCATCAACCTCCTAAATTATATAATAAAACATGATACTCAATGCAAACAAAATTACTAATAGTACCTAAAATTAATATTGTTATGGTTAGAGACATTTTGATAAAATTCTATCATTAAATAAATTTTATGGACGTATTAAAATTGTGCCAACCTTATACTACAATAGTAAGTCAACATAGTTTGTGCGATATTTACTATCTAGAATTATAATTAAATTGGTTGGTAATACAAATATGTATAATAGTCTTGTTATGAATTAATATTAATCAACTTTTTAATAGGAACCATAAAAAATATTAGAAGAAATAATGTAGAGAGTCCAAGATTAAGACGTCAAAGATTTGCTTTTGCAACTTTATATAAATTTGTTTTATATAGCTTATCATGATAATTTTATCCCAAAAAATGGTGAATATATACATTCAAAGTAGTGAACTAATTGATTTTCAAACTTAATCTAGTTAAAGTTATAAATTCTACATCCATTGAATAACTCTAAATTTAATGAAATGTGTTTGTTGTTAAAGTCCTTGTAATATAAATTTTCCAATTTTAATGAAATATGGTAACAAATTTCAAAGTGCAGTTGGTGCATTAGTTAATGCATGGAGTAATCAGTTAATTCAGTTAAGTGAGTTAAAGTCAGTTGTGCTAGTTGTAATTGTTTGTTGCACTAGTGATAGATCAAGTGAATTAAATATTGTTTAATTCACAATCAGTGGTCTAACATGCAACCGATGATTTACTATTATTAGTTGCATGCATTTCAGTTCCAATGGAGACCTAGTTGAGATGTAGGTGAAAGGGATGTTAACTATCAGTTGTAGGATTATTGGGTTGCACCCATGCAACCAAACACTCATTGGATTTCCCATGATCCTTGCGCAATTTAGGAAGGCAAAAATTCCTAAAGGATAGGGATTGCATTCATCAAGAATTGCGCAAGAAAAGCATGCTGTTTAGAGGCTAAGAATTGGCTAAGTGTTGGTCAGTTTTGTCCAGGACAGTGTGAGACAATTAGCTAAGTAAATGAGGCTCTTGTGAGAAGAATTGTATTCTAATTGTTTCATGTATCCATGCTGAATATAAAATAGAAGATAGTGTGGTTTTGAGCAGCAAGCTTTCCCCGAGAAATTATCTGTGTTTTGGTTTTATTGATTCTTCTTTGATTCATGTGATTGGCAATTGTGTTTAATTTTCGCAATTTATTTGTAGAAGCGATTCAGTATCTAGCTTTAGTACTTTGTTAGATCAGATTGAATCCATGATATACATATTTTTTTTATAATTTCTACACGTACATGGTAAAACACACCAGTGCATTCACACATTATGCATGCACCGATGAGAAAAACATCCATAAAAACCTCTGGCCACCTAGTTTGTTTTAGTTGAGTTGAAGTTCCGTTAGAAGCTCTGCCAAAACCTCTGTTACCAAAAATGGATGTTGTAGCAAATGTTTTTTTGACAATTTTGGCCAATTTGATAACACTAAAAACCTCCTTTATAACCTTCGCTACAGGGTCTTTTCCTTGTAGTGACTGGTTATAGAAAATCCATAGATGCCAAAATTCATATTGGAAATGGACACAATGTTTTTTACGTTGTTCACTCTACCATACATGGGATCATTCAAAAATAAAAATGAAATAAATCGGCTCAATCGGCCTAAATGTGCACTACTCCAATGCCTTTATTGACGAACTTTGCAAGGTGGCATGAATGAATACTAGTATGCTACCACGACTAGCCATTAGTGTTTTGTGGGGAGAATTTTAATGAGGTGCTTATGAAAGAGCTAAGAGATTTCCTACAGCTATAGGTTAAGAGAAATTATATAGATTCTACGGTGAATAGGAAATGGTGCTCAATATTTGCTTCTAGAAAACATTCAAAACATGAGGAATCGGGTTTGAGCCAAATTTCTCCACTGCAACTAATATTAATCTACTGGAGACCCATAAAATATCGAATATAGAATTATGAATACATCTCTCAACTGAGGGAATAGTTAGAAACCAATCTACTAAAGTTATTCGATGGTTCAACGTCCAGTTTCCAACGACAAAAAAATTTAATACGCCCTCTAAAGCAACTTACCTCCAAAACATGGTCAATTTTTGATACTTCAGATTTTTCACTTTTTTATAGTCTTTCGATTTTAATAAATTACAATGTTTTTACAAATTATGCTCCCAACACCATCCTTTCATGTGGATCTTTAAAGAAAAAAATAATTGCTTTTCGCCCTTGTAAAATGCTATAAATGATATGTGAATTCAACTACTATCTTGTGACTAAATCTAAAGAGCTATCTTTCCAAGTAATACTTGTGAGAGCAAATATGATCCAAATTCAGTGGCATAAACTGACATTCAAAAAGAGTTTTAGATCCTTGGCATTTATAAAAGATACGCGAAGAAGGAATAGGAAAACCTTTGAAAATAACTAGTGAAGATCCAATCAGTGCTAATTCTAATTAGGTGGGTGATCATCATGGTTCAATTGTGATGATTCTTCGAGCCAAATCACCAGGATTCTGATATTTATTTATCGTTTCCTTCTAGTTTAGTCAAAATTTCTAAGCCTTTACCAATTATTTTGTAATGTCCCCAATTTTTTGGCATGCAAAAAAATCACTTAGGATTTTTGCAATTTTTTGGATAATATTAAAAAGGGGAAAATATTATCTTTGTGAGAGAAGGGAGAAATTGTTATTTTAATGGGATGGCGACAAAATAATATTTAATTGCAAAAAGAAGGCAAAATAGTATTTTAATGGAGAATGGCGGCAAAGGGGAATTTATTATTTTATTGGAGAATGACAAAAAATTAATATTTTATTGAAAAAGGAGGCTAATTACTATTTTATTCAAAATAGTGGCAAAAGTATCCTAGTGGAAAATGGGCCCAACAAATAAAATAATTGCGAAAAAGGAGAATCCATAAGCTAGGAGGAGGCTCAAAGAAGAATTAAAAATAGAGGATTAAACTCATTTGAAAGGGATCATATTCCTATCATTTCTACTTAACATTGAGAATAAGCTCAAGTAATTTTCAAGAGTTTCATGCAAAACTATAAGCTAATTTCGGTGGACTTCGAGTGCCACCCTAGTTACCTTTTTCGGATATTACTTTAGGTCTCTCATTTGTGCTTATTGCAGTGTTACAAATATTTATGAGTCGACCATTCCAGATTAGAAGCTTCAAGAGGGGCCATATTGCATCATTCAAGATTGTCTTTAAGCAAGGTTTATGAACAACTAGGAGGTTTGAGTTTAATATCAAGGAAGGCCGAGCTATTGCTTCAAGTCTCTAAGGGAAAAATAGATTATCACACTCATAATATACATTACCAAAGACTTATCATTTTCAGAGATCAAATTGACTGCTTTTGCCCAGAAGTAGGCCGAATTTATTGTGCATAATGAAGAAGCCAATTTTTGTTATCATAGAGGGGTTATTCATTCTAGTAGGGAGCCTGAATTTCATATGATATAATCACTTAATTTATAGAGGATGAGTGAATTATGGGGGTAGTTTAGACCATATCCATGGTACAAATTTTAGAGGTTTTTTTTCAAGAAGGGAGGGAAGAATTATTTTCAAATTTCTAATTGAGTTCATATGACCAGAATTGAAGAAAAAGAAACATATATAAGTTCCAGATCCAAGACCTTTGCCTTAGGCTGAGTTCAATGCATATTTAAGGAGGTTCAATTCATATATGAGGTTTTCGGTTAAGTCAATGTTAGAGGTTGAGTTTTTATTCATTGTGGGATGAGTTTGTGGCCATTTATTGTTGAGATTGCAACAAGATGATGAGCTTAGTGAAAAGAGTTTCCTTCACTAAGTGGGCCCGCAGGGTATTTTTGGCGCAAAGTCTATTTTTAGACTATGTCTATTTTTAGACATATGGATCATGTTCTATGAGTTGCAGGATTGTGGATGGTTGGTCAAGTCGGAAAAAATAGATGGACTTCTATTTTTAGACATACTGGGCGGAATCTATTTTTAGATTGCCAGTCTAAAAATAGATATGTTGAATATTATTAGCTCTTAATAATATTGGGACTATAAACATTATCTTATCCTCTTGGAGCACTTCAGTTTGATGCCTGGATGTGGCACATGCAGCTGACAGAAGGAATTACTCTATTCCTAGGGTTTAAGTGAAGCTATTGCATGGAGACTTCAGTTAGAACTCATTTGACATAGTTTGGTGGAGTTGATTGAGGAGTTAATGGAGTTGTGTTCAGTTTAACTGAGTTAAAAATAGTTGAGCTAGTTGTATCTCGTCTAACTGATTGATACACTACTGAGAGTGGTGTGAATTAATTATTAATTAATTCACTAATTAATCAAATAAATAATACATCAGTTAACTTCAGTGCATGGACAGTTTCAGTGGAGACCAGTGGAGAGGTAGGTGAAAGAGCAGGTTGACTATCAGTTGTGACTATACTAGTGCATGAGTTTGCACCACACATTGTGGGATATGCCAATGAGTATTACGTAGTACATACTAGTGGGATTCGAACTTGGATCTCATCATTATCCAGGTTGGATTGCGCAGTAGAGGCATGCTAACAGGTGGAGTAGATTGGAGCATGTGTTTTGCTAGATCTGAGCTTGTGTAGTGTGTAACAATTGGAGATAGTGCTGAGAGCTTGTGAGGAGTTTGTACTATGATTGTTACATGATCTCTATGATTATAATATACAGATAGTTGGGGGTTTTCAGATTTAAGATTTCCCATAAATACTGTGTTTATATGTGTGATTGTTTATGGTTTTAATGTGCGCATGCGATTGTTTATATTTCCGCAATTAATGATCAATGGTAGAAGAGGTTATGTATTATGCATGAAGATCAAATAGTGTGTGATCAGGATAATCTCGGTGAATAATTTAACAATTATTCAAATTTATACATTTATAATGTGCTAAAGATACATCCCTGTTGCTATATGTAGTCATTGCCAAGGGGAAAGTTTTACGCCTTCCTTATTGTTGGTGAATTTCGTGAAATATATTTGGATAATTTTGGTGCCTTACAACGGTGTATTTATTTTCTCTTGTGCCTTGAACGTGTTGTTGGAATATCCCTAGGTAGAGTACTAAGTTCCAGATCATTGTTACAACCATTTAGGGATCTAAAATTACGGGTTTTTACTGCTGGAGTTTACTCATAAATATGACTGATATGATGAAGCTTTAATGCTGAAATAAGTTCCAGGTTATTCCATCCTTGTAATTCTCTGTGTATGTTGATTTCTAGTTAATGAAGGGACTGTTTTTGCATGAATTTATTGTTATTTAAGCATTGCACCAACATTCTATATATATTTTCGGTATAAGATAAATCAGTCAAAGTTATTTGGATACTCCATTATAGTGTGCCTTACTTACTGTGCAAGTTTATTTGAGAACCAATATAGAGAAGCCACCTACAACATTTTGTTAAAAAAATATTTTTCAAAACCCCACAATGAGTAATACCTTATAAACTTAGAAATTTTTATGACTATTCTTAATATATTTCGGGTAGGGAAATTATAGTAGTATCAAAGTGATGATTTTGGCAAGGTGTGGGTCTAAATAATGGTAACGTCCAAGTTTTTATTGTTGGGTTAAAATTCCAAAGTCTAAAACACTAGTCCAACATTATTCTTTAGATTTAACTTAGACCAAAAATATCTCAGCAACATAAATTCCTAGAGAAATTTAAAAATTATACTAGGAACCTCAAGATACTATTGGAGCATAAAAAACAGTGGGCATCAGTAAGGGAAACAAGAAAAAATAGAAGTTGCAGACCAACATATGAAGAAAATGAGAGGAGCATGATTATTGAACAAAATAATTATAGTATCAATACTGCAAAAACAAAGATTAAAGGTGAAGAAAGTGACGAGATAAGTGAATACATACCCATTGAAGAGGGAGTTTATATAGATACACTCCATCTAGTTGAGCATGTGGCTAATGGCATGCAAGAGGAGCACGTGGATACACCTAGTGTGACACATGAGTCACCCTTGTTGGAGTTTCCTTTCGTAGCCCCAATTGACACATTGTTGGAGACAATTGAGCATACACCCATTGATGAGGTCTCATGAGGCACAAGGGTGTCCATCATTGATGAGGGGTCATCCATTGTTGACGGATCCATTGATTAGGCATCCGTTGATTGACTGGTGAGCATATCTCGCATGTTGAGTTATCTATGGAGGAGCAGTTGGAGGCTCATGTGGAGCCCATGATGGAGGAGGATATGGAACCATCATTTTGGTTGGACATTGATGAGAGGTAACATAGAGAGAACATGTTTGGATTTCAACATATTTTTCTTTAGAGGCACACTGACAGGACCTAAAACGTTATTATCACATCCTTGTGCATTGGATTAATAGAGGCTAAGTTGTCTCGACATACCAGAGGGGATGGCCAAGTTAGCAGGACTGAGCGACATGAGATGAGTATGAAAATGCATTAGCCTGGAGGGTTGTTTCCTTCCACATGATATTGTACATTCGATTCCTCCTTTGGGATTAGATGGAGAGAGGTACTAATTTGGTACCCGATAGAGCAGGCTATGTGGTTAGGTACATCAATTGCCACATTTCAGCAGAGTCCATGGATTACTAGAGGGGCTCGAAGGCCAGACTGTTGTTGGGATCTAGGTGGAATTTCCCATCACATCATAGAGAAAATAGGTGATGGTAGTTTTTGCATGATGGATCTGATATTTGGGCACACACACATTTTTAGATCTCCATTAGAACCCCGATCAATGCTAGTCATAGGATGGTTTGATAGGGGAGCACACAGATTTTATGAGTTGTCTTGGCATATTGACTGTGCGTGGGGTCACAGGGTGATTAGCCTACTCTGGTAGGAGCTGGTAGGAGGAGGTGGCATTGATAGGTCACTAGAAAAGGCATTACTGATCTGAATATGGGTAAACTAGTTTCTTCATAGTCAATTCCCTCAACTTGAGAGAATCCCTTGCCACAAATCTAGCCTTATACTTCTATATGCTTCCATCTTCCACATTATTTACCTTGAAGAGCCATATTTAACACACAAATGATTTATCTATTAGTCTTGCAACCACTTCCCAAACATTTTTCTTTACAATGGAATCATATTCCTCCACCATTGCATCAACCCATACATGTTTCTCTATTTCCTTCTCGAAATAGGATGGATCAGTCTCTACTATCCTACTCATTAGAGCTAGGTAGCCAACATACCTTTATGGTGACCTCCTCTACCTGCGCTATGAAGTGGGTTTTCTCAAACAATGTGGCTACCATTAACTAGTTTAATAAAATCCATAGATGCCAAAATTTAGATTCGAAATGGAAGCAATTTTTTATACATTGTTAACTCTAACATACATGGGATCATTGAATTTTTTTTTGGTTCAATCAGCCTAAATGTGCACTACTCAAATGCATTTATTGACAAAATTTGCAAGGTAGCATGAATTAATACTAGTCTACTATCACGACTAGCCATCATTATTTTGCAGGGAGAATTTTCATGAGGTGCTTGTGGAAGAGCTCAAAGATTTCCTTCTACTATAGGTTAAGAGATCATATATAGATTCTACGATGAATAGGAAATGGTGCTCAATATTTTCTTCTATAAAACATTCAAAACATGAGGACTAGGGCTTGAGCCAAATTTCTCCACTACAAAAAAAATAGTAATCTATTGGAGACCCATAAAATATCGAATATAGAATTATGAATACATATTTCAACTAAGGGAATAGTTAGAAACCAATCTACTCAATTTATTCAATGGTATAACATCAAGTTTCCAATGACAAAAAATTGAATATGCCCTCTAAAGCAACTTACCTCCAAAGCATTGTCAATTTTTGATACTTCAGATTTTTTACTTTTCTATAGTCTTTTGATTTTAATAAATTATAATTTCTTTGCAAGTTCTGCTCCCAACACCATCCTTTCATGTGGAACTTTAAAGAAAAAAATAATTTCTTTTTGCCCTCATAAAATGTTATAAATTCTATGTGAATTCAACGACTCTCTTATGACTCAATCCACGGAGTTATCTTTCCAAGTAATACTTGTGAGAATGAATATGATCCAAATTTGGTGGCAAAAAATGACATTCAAAAAGAGTTTGAGATCCTTGGCATTCAAAAAAGATATGTGAAGAAGGAACAAGAAAACCTGTGAAAATAACTAGTGAATATCCAATCAGTGCTACTTCTAATCAGGTGGGTGATCATCATGGTTCGATTGTGATGATTATTCATGCCAAATCACTAGGTTTCTGAGATTTATTTATTGTTTCCTTCCAATTCAGTCAAAATTTCTCAGCCTTTACCAATTATTTTGTAATGTCCCCAATTTTTTGGCATGCAAAAAAATCTCTTGGGAGTTTTGCAATTTTTTGGATAATATTAAAAAGGGGAAAATATTAATTTTGTGAGAGAAGGGAGAAATTGTTATTTTAATGGGATGGCGACAAAAAAATTATTATAGTAAAATTTAAAAATTTTACTATACTATAGGGTTTTTGTACGAATCACCAGATGTTTCAAATTTTGATTCTCTGAATAGTGTTGTTGTTCAAAAGTATTTTGCTGCTCCACAGTGCTCTCGTGCTCTCTTGCTCCATGTATGTCTCTCGTGAAAATCCCTCCCTGAAAGTTTTTGCAAAAATAATGAAATAATGAATAGCTTTTACTATTTAAAGATTTTTTTTTATGAAATTAGATTTCCAAAAATAATTTTCCCCCCATTTTTCAATTTAACGCTTTTTTTCACTTCAAAAATATAAAGTTGTGTTTTATTTATTTATGGATATTCAATTTGTTTGTTAACTAACACCATTGGTGCGTTCATTAATGAAACCGCATCGGTTTTTTTTTTAACTAACAACATTGGTGCTTCCGTTAATGAAACCACATCGGTGTGGTTAACAATACATTAGAACCGATAAAAATAAGTCCATTTTTAAGGCACCCAAATTACTTTTAGGTATGTACACCAAAAAATATTTTTGATTTTTCTCAAATGCAGGGAGAAAATCTCATAATTATATCAAATGGACAATTCTTCAAAATCCATCTCGTTCCATAATATTCCTCAAAGTCCATCACGGAGTTCTCCCTATCCATATCCAGACATAATTACTTCAGATTGTTTTTTGTATTTTCATTATCTAACTGAATTTATTTATTTTATCCATGTCAATCAGCTGAATAAAGTTAATGTATACAAATTTGCAGGTTCATTCAGCTTCAGAATTGAGTGTATATACACAAAATATTCAAACAGATCAAAAACATCGGAAACTCTTATCAGGAAGGGAGCTCCAACCCCCTGATCTTGTTTACCAGCCAATACTGGAAGGGAGCTACAACCCCCTGAGCTGATCACCAGCTCCTACTGGCAGGAAGCTTTGACTACCTTACTAAAGGCTCCAACCCTTAGCACCACCGCGTACCACGTTTCATCAATTTTCACACTAGATCCAAAAAAAATTAACACAACACAACCTGTAAATCAGCTGAAGCAAGCATCAACCCAATTCGAACACAACAATGTGATCACTGTAACTAGAACAAAAAACTAAACCCAAACTTCTACATCACCACACAAAATCAACTGCAACCCTAATCATTCAGAAGACAAATGTATACGCTACTTTACTTAAGGCAACCCGCATGTATATGCACTTTTCTGTGGTTCAACCTGCATATAGATCTTAATATATTAAGATTAGAGTTCTGACCTGACTCAGAATAGATCATAGATATTCAAACATATTTTGTTAGTTTTACATAACCCTCATATAGTCAGCACCATCAATATTTTTCAATCAACCAATCAATGATGTTTATACACAATCAACTAGCAGCATAATCAATACTTAAACAACCTTGATCTATATGAAGACATCATTGGTAGAAAACAGAAACATAACAAAAATATCAGACATTTCCTTCAACATTCTTCAGTAAAACCCTGGTTTGCATACACACCTTCCATAAGACAAATCTGCGATTGTATGCGCTTCTTCCGAAACCAACTTGTGTATAGATTTCACCGAATATATATGCACCTTTATAGAGCTGAACCCGCGTGTATACACACCTTCCATGTGTCAAATCTGCGTATAGATCTGTAAGTAATTTAGGACTATGCAACACTTCAAAACTACAAAATTAATCATATCATACCCTTCACTTCAATAAACATGCGCCAAAACACAGATCTAAACAAATCATAAATAGATCGTGCAAATACATAGTCATTTCAGGTTTATAGATCATGATCCATCATTGTATTCATGAGTGCATCATGATATCATATTTATCTATTGATTATAGCCTAATCCATGAAAAGGACGATATTGATTAAGGCCAGATTTGTGTCCAAGGATTCTCTCAAGTTGAAGGAATTGACTATGATGAAGCCTTTTCTCCTGTCACAAGGTATTCATCCTTCAGGTCAATTCTTGCACTGTCTGCACAAATGGGGTGGAATATCCACCACATGGATGTAAAAGATACATTCCTTAGTGGATTTATCGAGGATGAGGTGTACATCGAACAACTATAAGGTTTTAAGACCTTGTAACGATATTCACATGTGTGCAGACTCAAGCGAGTGTTATATGGTCTCAAGAATGCACCTCATGCCTTGTACACCAGGATTGACAGTTATATCTCCGATTTGGGCTTCACCAAAAGTGAAGCAGATGCAAAACTTTATCATATCTTGGTAGAAGGTAATTTTTTATTATTTCTTACCTATTCATGATTTTATTTTAATGGGTGAGGATAAGTTGATCAAATCTTGCAAGGAGGATGGGGAATTGTTTGTCTCTCAAGGAAAGTATGCAAATTAGATACTGAAGAAGCTCCACATGGAGAATAGTAAACCCATGGAGACACCTCTAGCAACAATCTAGACACCTCTAGCAACAATCTAGAGGAAAGAGGATGATACTTCAAGTGAAGTAGTGGAGGCTACCATTTATCTGCAACTATTGGGTTCACTAATGTATCTTGTGAAAACCCAACCAAATATGTTCTATGCAATCAACCAGCTTAGTCAAACTATGGTTAGGCCAACCAAATTATTTTGGAGGGCAGTTAAGCATGTTATAAAGTACCTTAGAGGCACCACCTAGTTTGGACTATGGTACAAACATACATAGGGAGTGAAGCTCTATGGCTTCACAAATGCAGATTGGGCAGGGATTCCATCATACTAGAAGAGTACATCAGGAGGAATTTTTAGTGGTGGGTCTACAACAGTTTCCTGGTATAGCAGGAAGCAAAGATCAGTGGATCTCAACTCAACAAAAGCATAATACATGGTTGCTATTCAAGCAACATGTGAGGTGATCTGGATGAGAAATATTCTTGTGGGACTATTTGGTCTGATGACAGGTCCTACTTTGATCTAATGTGATAATCAAAGTTGCATTAAGCTCTCTGAAAATCTAGTTTTTCACGATCGATCCAATTACATATATATCTGGTATCACCATCTATAGGATTGTGTGTAGGGTTAGATAATGTTGCTAGATTACATTCCAACAAAGGCTTTGTCAAAGGGTAAATTTGAGTTCCATAGAGGTAGGATCGGGGTAGTTGATAATCCCTTTCTAGGTGAGAGGGAGTGTTGAAAATGAAGCCATTAAAATATCAGTTTGATTTTCCTTCATCGAACTAGAGAAAATTCAAATTTCCATTTCAACAGACAAATTGGACGAGTTAAATTGAGAGAAATGTCTTGTGTTACCCTATTGTCTTAGTTAATTTGGGTTGAAATAATTTAGTTTAGATAAGCATGACTGATTGATAATTTGTAGTAATATAATTCGGCGAAATTGAGTTATTTCCAGTTAAATCAGTTCTAGTTGTCAGAGGAACTAGTGGAAGGTCAAGTTGTACAACGTGACATTAGTCATACTCAGTGAAAATCTAGTTAAAAATTAAATTAGGCCAAAATAATTGTAGCATGTATAGAATTTGAGTTACCTAGTTGACATGAATATTCCAAGGAAGTGTACTATCATTTGTAGACTAATCTAATGTGTACAAGTGGTGCATGCAGTCAAAGGATCAACCTAAAGGAATTGCACAATCTAATTAAGGGAATTGCCTAATTAATAGGGGTCTAATTTCACAAGGAAAAACCCAATGAAATAGGAGCTTGAATGGCTTGAATATTGGGTAAGTGTTGGCCAGAGTTAGTTAGTTAGGCAGGGGGATAAACTATACACTTGTAGGTTATGTTCAGGCTTGAGCAAGCATTCGTATTCATATCTATTCTTTGATTAATGCAATACAGATAGGAAGGGATTTTAAGCAGTTGCTTTCCCCTAGATAAATCTCCATGTATGTTTGTTATTTCTTGATACTTGTTTATGATATGTGTTCTAGATTGTGAATTGAATTCCACAGTGAAGAAAGTAATTTGAGTATTGGTGCTAGCCAGAGTCAGTGAGTCAGACAAGAGGATAGACGATACAGTTGCAAGTTGTGCTCAAACATGAGAAATGATATGTATTCAAATCAATTCTTTGATTAATGAAATACAAATAGGATGGAAGTTTGAGCAATTTCTCTCCCCTAGGTAAATCTATGTGTATGTGTGTTATTTCTTGATGCATGTTTATGATATGTGTTCTAGATTGTGAATTGAATTCCACAAAGCAGTAGAGTAGATTTGAGTCTTATGATTTAGTAAATTTCTTGAGCAGTTTCATATCTACACATAATTTTTACATTCACATTCACCCTTTATTTTCCATCCATACATCGGAGCCCTTTCTAGACCATTGACTTTTGTAGTCATCTCTACCTTGTTTACATGAGGACATGCAAAAGTGTAAGTGTGGGAAATATATCAAGTTAGGGTTTTCCATCTCTTTCGCCATTATAAACATTCTTGATCATTTTACCTCATCCCTTCACCCGTTCATATCCATTCTTATTGTGTTTCTTCATGAATATGTTTTGACAAGCTTACAAATATTAAACTAGTTAATTCTCATGAATTTCCTTGATTTTTAATGAGTTAGAGAGGATTATGGTTCATTTTACTAATGATGGTTATACCTATTTTATTTCTTGCAACTCTTATGCAATTGTTGTCACTTTTGCAAAGTCAAGAACTAATGTACTTTTTAATTTTTTTTGAATGAGAGGCTAACTTTAAAAATTCTCTAAAATTCTCTATTTTGTATGCATCTTAAATATGGATCTTGAGTATCATTTTGATGATTTTTTAAAGAGAATATTTATTTTTAATATTTATTAATATATCTATTCCTCTAATAATATTTTTAAATATAATGTTGTATGCAATTGTTTATTGTAGTTTTGAATATATATATATATATATATATATATATTGTTGTTTGCAATTGTTTGTTAGTAATTTTGAATATATTTTGAATATTTGTAATTGTATATTAGTAATTTATAAGGGAGATGATCTTGTGAATAATTAATTGGTACTTTTTAGGAGGATTGATTTTGCACATCTATTTCATTTAATTTTAGATATATCACAAATTTTGACAGCTAGTTAATTCTTAGTAGTGTCCCTCTACCTATTACTAAACATATCTTGAAGAGTATTTTTGATAACAATATAGCTCATAAAATAATTTGTTTCTTTGCAACTATTTGAAATAATTTATTTCTCTCAAGAATATTTTAAAATCTATAATATGTTTTGAAAATTGTCTAAATTATCGACTTCCCCAAGATTAAGAACTATTACATACAAGCTTTCAGAAAGAAAACCACATTATTTCTAATTTTCGATGGGCTAATATGACTTTATTAGCTTTCAAAAAGGGTTGTATAACTATTCTAATTTTTGGAGGTATTAAAATTTACTTAAGTAATTTTTTATTGTACTGTGATTTTTTGTTATTTAAAATATAACTTTTAAATGTATAAATAAATTTAGCATCTTAAAAAAAAAGCTAAGCAGTTTCATTGTGCAGAGATCACAAATCAAATTTAAAATTACAATTTAAATTTATGTGAAAGACTAGGCTATTAAGTATCTAGAACTAGAGCCTCATGCACATCTTTTATGATCTACAACTAAGTCATATCGATCACCTTATCACCTGCACATGATCAAACGAACAAACACTTTTGGCTTATGTGCCCTGTTTTACCTCGTGAGGATTTTAACAATTTATAAGATTGTTCACTTATTAATTATATTTTGTATCCTTATATATTTAAATTTTTTGTATACTTATATATTAATTTTTTTGTTTTTTATTAGATCACAACTTTTTTTTATTAACTAAATATTTAATTTTTTAATTTTGATTTTAAAAATACATGTGCTAACTCTTTGTTGAGCATGGACATATTTAGACATCATCCTCATACTGGGTTGTATAATTCCTCTATCGAAGCAATAAAGAAGTGACAATTGGTTTGTTAATAACATGGTAGGGATATATATATATATATATATATATATATATATATATATATATATATATATATATATGTTAGGTCTCTATATTACTAGTATAGTCCTTTATTGTTGTTAGTGTAACCCCCATTGTTATTGTTGTTCCCCTGTAACCCCAATATTGTTATTATTGTGCCCTTACATTATTATTGTTAGGTCGGTTAGGATTATATTGTGACCCCATGGATTCCTATATATAGAAGGAGGTTTTGTCATTTGTTTCATCCAAGAATTGTTAATTTATGTAATGTAAATGAGGTTTCCTCCTCGAAGTGGCTTATTTCTAAGGCATTTATATCTCTTTTCTTCTAATTTTGGAATTGGTTTCTTAACATTTGGTATCAAAGCTTTGGATTCTAGGGTTTTGCTACTCTAAACAAGTCATCGTGGAATTTTCACTATAATGTTTTTTCTACAAAGGTTCAGAAGCTGAAATATTTACAAAGATAAGCCTAAATATCGAGTAACGTCGTGTAAAAATTTCAGATCTTGGTTCTAAATATTTTCGGAGATATGATCTTTGGAAGTTAGGGTTTTTTCAGGCTACCGAATTTCACCTAAAACAAGTCATTGTGGCATTTGCGCTATAAATTTTTTTATACGAAGGTTCAGAAGCTAACATTTTTATAGAGCAAAGAAGAAATCCCAAGGAACTTCCTGAAACATTTTAGATCTTGGTTCGCAATATTTTCGGAGATATTATCTTTGTAAGTTAGGGTTTTTCAGGCTCCTGAATTTCATCTCAAATAGGTGATGGTGGGAAAATCCTCATAACTCTCTCTCTGAGTATTATATTGGAAGTCTATAAAAAGTGGCCTCAAGAACAATAACTTTAGTTTCCTGTGTATCAATTTTAGAGTTGAAGGAGGATACAATGACATGTGTCACATCGTACAAATTCTCTCTACTGAACCAGTCCATAATTATGTCATTGTGGGAGATTGAACATAACTTTGCCTTGAAGAATCCAAATTAGGTCATACATGTGGAATTTGAAATAAGATTAAGAGGGATAATACATGGAAAATTTTTAGATATTTAAGATCCTAAATCACAGAGATAATTCAATTTCAATATCGAGCTCCTCAAAATCAAGAAAAAGGTGTTTATTTTTTTTCTTTTTCGAATTGCATAAGTCTTGTGTGAAAAATCAGTTTGAAGTGATTCCAAGGGAATATTGAAGCATAGATATCAGTATTGGGTTCTAAAATTCCACCTAAAAAGTATTAAACAACCGTTTAGCCTTCATAAGGTTCTACTATGACTCATGAAGAGGAAGAAGTGCAACATGACATATCAAAAGTACAAGAGAAATTGCACCAAATTTCGCTCTCGCAAAGAGCAACAAAAAATGAAATGGAAGTTTTGAAGAAAGGTGTGGAAGCTAATATGGATGGTTTGAAGAAAGACATTGATGGTTTGAATAATGTCATGGAAGCTAAGATGGATGGCATGGAAGCTAGCATGGAAGCTAAGATTGATGACATGGAAGCCAAGATAGATGAAAAAATGAAAGACAACATGGAAGACATGAAGAACAATATAAAAGCAGACATGGAAGGTTTTATGACAAGATTAATACAAGAAACGATTCCTAATGGTGGAAAGATAGTAGAGGAAACTCATGATGAGAACAAAATAAATGTTAATCATGTTTTCATAAACTCTAATGTTGGATTGAAGAACCACCATATTCCAAAGATGGATATGGGGAAGTTTGATGGCAAGGATCTCGTAACATGGATACTACAGATGGAGCAATATTTTGGTCTCAATAATGTGAAAAACACACAAAAGGTATGCATTGCAACTTTACATTTAGAGCAAAATACATTTGTATGGTATCGATGGCTTTTCTCCCATAAAAAAATTGTCATTTGGTCAATTTTTACGAAGGAAATGATAGCACATTATGAGGATACAAAGAGCAACACATTTTTTAGCCAATTAATAAATCTAAAAAAAAAAGGGTTTAGTGGTGGGGCACATTGAGGACTTCCAAAAATTGAATATAAGGGTAACTGATATTCCAGAGGAACACACGATTGATGTCTTCATAGGGATTTAAAGGATAACATCCAACATGAAGTTCATGTTTGTAAACCTGATTCATTGGAGAAGGCATTCAGGTTGGCAAGAAAAATTGAATGTAAAATTATGGCGACAAGGAAGCCTACCACTCACATATATACAAATGGAAGTGTTGCTACTCCTAGAATTCCACAACATACAAGGTTGACACCACAAAAATTGGAAGAAAAAAGAGCAAAAAAGCTTTGCTATAGTTGTGATAGAAAATACACTAAAGGTCATAATGTTGTGAAGAAATTATTTTACATATATTGTGAAGAGGAGAAAGAACAATGAACAAGAAACTTCAAAAGAAGAGGATATACACCAGGAACCAACTCTAGAAGAAGAAGAAATGAGTCCGACCATATCGTGTAATTCATTGGCAAGAATTACCACTCCTCAAACTCTCAAGATAGGAGGACATATCAAGAATAAAAAGGTAATAGTGTTGATTGATTAAGTAGTACCCATAATTTTATTCATTGTAAGGTAGCCAAGGAATTGAATTGTTTCCTATACCCAACACCATAATGTCAAGTGATGGTTGCAAATGGAGGAACTATAAATTTATCTAGAAAATGCCATAATATCAAGCTAACCATGGGGGAATATGTATTGAATAGTCCAATTCTTTCCATTCCAATGGGAGGTGTTGATGTTGTACTAGGAGTACAATGGTTACAATCTTTGGGGATGGTAGCTTTCAATTTTCAATAACTTTTCTTGAAATTTTTTTTGGAAGGAAAGGAAATCAAATTACAAGGTATCGCATGGAAGCCAAGAAAGATAATAAGCTCCAATTTCATGACAAAGCTTCTGAAGAAAGAACAACGAGGCGTAATTGCACAATTATGCTCACTATAAGTTCCAACATCAAAATCATATATTTCTCTAGATCTCCAAAAAGTCTTGGACAATCATTCTAAGGTGTTTGAAAATCCCAAAGGACTCCCACCTATTCATGATCATGATCATGATATTCATTTGATTCTAGGAGGTGTTCCTTGAAGCATCAAGACTTACATATATCCTTATGTCCAAAAGAGAAAAATTGAACGTATGATTGCAGAAATGTTAGAGGCTGGTATAATTCAACCTAGTAAAAGTTCTTTCTCTACTCCAGTAATATTGGTGCACAAGATGGATGGATCATGGCGCATGTATCTAGATTATAGGGAGCTCAATAAGATCACTATTAAATATAAATTTCCCATTCCTATGATTGATGAATTATTGGATGAATTTCATGGAGCAATTTATTTTACCAAGTTGGATCTTCATTCAAGATATCATCAAATTAGAATGAAGACTGAAGATATTCCGAAAAAAAACATTTTGAACTCATTAGGGTCATTACGAATCTTTGGTCATGCCTTTTGGCCTTACCAATTCACGTTCTACATTTCAAGGGTTGATGAATTCCATTTTCAAACCCTTAGAAAATTTGTGCTAGTATTTTTTGATGACGTATTAATCTACAGCAGGTCTTGGAAGGATCATGCTCAACAAGTTGACAGGTTGCTCAAACTATTGGAGGAGAAATAATTATATGCAAAACATCCAAATGTTTCTTTGGAGTACAATAGGTGGAATATCTGGGTCATATTGTATCTCACGAGGGTGTTAAGGTAGACCCTAACAAAATTAAAGCCATTAAGGAATGGAAAGTCCCCACAACCATAAAGCAGTTGTGAGGATTTCTCAGGTTAATAGGGTATTATTGCAAGTTTGATAATAATTATGGGAGAATAAGAGCACCTCTAACAACATTATTGAAGAAAGATGCATTTTCTTGGACTCCTGAAGCAAGTAAGGCCTTTGAACATCTTAAAGACGCAATGTGCCTAGCACAAGTCTTAGATACGCCAAATTTCATAAAAACCTTTATTATGGAATGTGATGCCTCAGGAAATGGAATTGGTGCTATTTCAATGCAAGAAGGAAGACCCATTTCTTTTGAAAGTCATACAATCAAAGGAAAGTATTTACATAAAGCTATTTATGAGAAGGAAATGCTCACAATACTACATGCACTAAAGAAATGGCGACCTTACCTAATGGGAAGACACTTCAAGGTAAAAACTTATCATGATAGTATTAAACACTTTTTGGAACAAAGACTATATTTAGAAGAGCAACAAAAATGGGTCACAAAGATGTTGGGTTATGACTTTGAAATCATCTACAAAAAAGGGAAGCTAAATTTTGTTGCAGATGCACTGTCAAGAAAGGATGAAGAGGTTGAAGCATTGATTCGTTCCATTTCTATTATCCAACCATATTGGATAAACGAAGCAAGGGATGAATGGAAGAAGGACGAAGAAGTGTGGAAACTCATTCAAAAGTTGCAGCAAGATCCTAGTACATCTGATACATTTAGTTGGAAAAATGATTCCTTATGGTACAAAGATCGTTTATATATTTGCAAGAATTACCAACTTAGACAAAATATTCTTTTGGAATTTCACACTTCTCCTTTAGGAGGACACTCAAGGTTTTTAAAAACTTACCACAGGGTGAAGAAAGATTTTTTTTGGGATGGCCTTAAATCTGATATTCAAAAGTTTGTGGCGGAATGTTTGGTTTTCCAGGAAAATAAAGTTGAGACAATTAAGACCTCGGGTCTTCTACAACCTTTATCCATTCCAAGTCAACGTTGAGAGGAGATTTCAATCGATTTTATCACAGGTTTACCTAAGTCCAAAGGAAAAAGTGTCATCATGGTGGTAGTTGATATACTTACCAAGTATGCACACTTTTGTGCATTATCTCATCTATTTAAATCAAGTATAATTGCTATTGCATTTATGGAAACAATTCAAAAGCTACATGGAAACCCAAAGATTATTGTAAGTGACAAAGATCTCATTTTTACCGGAAATTTTTGAACAAAATTATTTTCTTGTTTGGGTACTCAACTAGCTCATAGCTCATATTATCATCCTCAATCTGATGGTCAAAATGAGATAGTGAATAAATGTTTGGAAGGATATTTCGTTGTTTTTTATCTGATAAGCAAACAAAATGGGTCAAGTGGTTACCTCTACGTGAATGGTGGTATAACACTTCCTTCCATACTGCAACAAAAATGGCCCCATTTATGGCACTTTATGGATATCATCCACCATCCACCACATATTATTTAAGAGAAAATTCTAAGGTTCAAGCAGTGGAAGATCACATCGAGAATCAAAAAGAAGTTCTCCAACTCTTAAAGGATAACATAAATTTGGCACAAAATCAAATGAAGCAACAGTCAGATCAACATCGTAGCAAGAAATTTTTTGATGTAGGAGACTAGGTATTTTTACGGCTACAACCATACAAACAAATGTCCCTCAAGCAAGCTAAGAAGGATAATAAATTATCGCCAAAGTACTATGGTCCTTACAAGGTGTTGCAAAAGATTGGTACTAGGGCATAAAAATTGGAGCTTCCTACTTATTCATGAGTGCATCCATTTTTCCATGTTTTATGCTTAAAGAAGGTTATAGGGGACACACTTTGTAATATCCCAAAATGGGAATAGTTACACTATTGGGAATATTTTGAGTTATTACCAATGTGGAGCTTTAGAAAATCATGAGCATCACAATGTAGAGAAGCTCATTGATGTCAAATAACATCATACTAGCAGATAAAAGAACCTCAGCAACAAGATGGCCTATATTCTCCTTCCTGGGTGGGGAAATGCAACAATACAGGGCATAAAACAATTGTATTCAGAAAATAGCGCAATAATAGTGGATACTGGGACTTGGATCCATTATTTTAGATAATTTATAACCCACTTGAAGAATTGGAGGTGAAACAAATGAAAATAGATACTTAAACAAATCTCCCCGACTCAATACTGCTTAAAAACACCCTGATCCCATGACTTCTCTACAACAGAATTTCTGAATACTATGAGAGCATAATTCCCATGAGGATTTCTATAGAAAATGATGAAATAATTCTGATATGGAGTCTATATTAATCAAATAGCAGATAAATTGAGGTTTAACCTCTTTTACACAAAGAAAAAGACACCTGGCAAGGGTTTATGGCAATATACATGTACAAAAAGCAGGACTGCAGAAAATAATGCAGTATACTACAAATATGCATTAAGAATGGCTGAATATGACATATAAAAGTTGAATAATATAGAAAATGGCCCTAGGCCCTCTTATTATAACTCCCGAAGGGAAATAAACACATCCTCCTCAAATACTAGGACAAAACAACAATATTTAACCCAGCAACAAGGCCCCTGCAGAAAAAGACACAGCTTCTGAAGATGACTGCATTGTAGATGTTGCTGGTTGAGTGGCCTTAAGCCAAATGGTGAAATGGAAGCTCAGATCCTTACCTTTGATCCCTTAAGCAAGCTGATCCAAAGAAAGGATGGAATTCCCGCATGAAAATTCCTTGCACTAAGCAGTGCAGCAACTCCGACTAAACAGCTAAAGCACGCAAATAGTCAGAAGACCAAAGATAGCTAAATAATCAATGATCTCTTTGATGATATGCCCTCCTTTTTATCTTTGGTGAGCCTCCTCTCCTCGGACCCCACACATTGTTGAGGTGACTTCCTAGTGAAGATTCCTCCTCCAAAACTGCGCTGTCCTAGTTGGCTTCCCTTCTCTTTGTAGTAGCGCTATTGACTTTGTCAACTGAGACTAATCCACCTGTAATGCCTCTTTTCACACTGAGGGATCTTTAATCTAGTTCTCATATGTGTGTCTAGGCTAATCCTTGTTCACATTGAGCTAGTCTACTTGGGTGATCTCTTCCTCCTCAAGAATGCATGTTGACTTAGTCAAACTTGACTATTTCCACATCTTTTTTGCCCTTGTTCACACTTGTAAGTGTAAAGTACAGCTCATAAAGTGATCCCCTTCCTTATTAAGGTGGAAATTATTCATATTTTTATTTTTCATCGGCTTCCTTACCCATTTATTCCTTTCCTAGGTGAAAGTAGCAAAATCTAATACTCCAAATTGCTGTGTGAAAATTTTGGAATATTACAGTCCTCCCCTCCCAAATGTTTCTTGTCCTCAAGCAACTACCAGGATAGGACTTAAGAGCATCCTCTTCTCCCCTGTAGTAACCTCATAAGATGGAAGCCTCCAAAGATCAATGTGCTGCATCATCAACATATCTCCAAGTTGCCTCTCCCAAGTGTGTAAGCTATCCAAATAGTTGGCATTATGTGATAGTGGATCATCCATGGAGGCAAAAATGGGTTGTTTGAAGGTCCTCTTGGGGCATGAAAGCTGATATAGATTGGGATTCATCATCCCCATTTGAATCTATCCTCCCCAAGCTATCAACCAAACAAAATGAGTTACCCTCCAGGATGGCAACTCATGAAGGATCTCTTCCACCTTGAGCTCATGCAGAATAGGTGGGCTGAAAATCTGAACATGGTAGACAAGATAGCCTACCCTGCATTGTCTCCCTCTCCACTTAAGAGAAGTGTAGAGAATTTTCTGATCTTGGGTAGCAATGATACTGTCATCAAATGGAAAGAAGGAAACCAGACCTCCAAAGGTCCCTTTCCCAGCGTTGTGAATCAAGTTGGCCTAAACCATCTCATACATGATGGATAAGAAATCACCATCATATGGCACCCCATCCATCTCATGGTCCTCCTCATAAAGAAACACATATTTTTCTGTAGAGGCCATGTCTCTTTCCATGCTCCCCTAAGAACATGTAATGCAGAAAGTGTGGGGATCTTCCTCCCCAGAGAACACACCCACCCCATGTGTTCCTCCTCCAATCATGCTCCTCATATAGACATGAATAATATCAAAAAATAGGATCATGATCAGCATCATAATAAGAGAAATACTGAGGGTCTTATGTGGTTTTGGAGGGTACCAACAGTCTTCCAAATGGTCACAATGCAGTCTTCCCCAGTGCAGCTTCAGACAATAGCATGGCAAGTTGTTTCTTGATAGATGGCTAGTTGTGTAAGTCACCACATCTACTAGCAAATAGTAAATGGCTGAGTGTATCAACGGAGCATACAAGGAGTGACCAAAAATTTTCCCCATATCATATAGTAGATGGCTGTCTCCATCAAATGGCTGGCCAAAAATGGTTCATGGAGCCTAAAGAAAAACTTTCCCCTTTGTAGAGAAATGCACTGCAATGAAATGGTAAGAGCATGTAAATATTTCATTGAACAATCAATAAATGCAAAAACAGAGTTCTTACCATGTAATGAAAGTAAGAAGGTGATAAGATCCATAAATGAGCCCTCCATAGTGATAGGACATACTCCTATAAAAAGGAATAAACCATATGCTTCCTGAAGATCTCTCTCCTCATGCTTGGAAGTCCAAGCCAAGAAGGACACAGCACAACAACAGAGGAGTCCATCCACTACTTTTTCAGTCTCACCTCCTTCATGTCCACCAAGTGCATCAGATGTGAAGTGATCCTGGGAACACTCCATCAACAAAATCCTGCTCCAAAGTGACAACGCTGTTGGCCTATGTGAATAGACTCCTGCCAACTCATAAATACATTCTCTGACATGCCCCATGTCAAAGAATCCTCCCATGATGCTTCCATATCCTTCCATTGCAACATCATGCAAAATGTGAAAGCAACTCTGCCCTTGCTCTCTCTCAATCCTCCAAAGCAACAAATGTCTTTGCTGCCCCAACATACCTCCATCATACAACTCATGTGGTGAAAACATAATGATTACATCATCATAATGCATCCACACTCCTTGCTACCCAATGATGCAAGTACCCTGCCAAGTTCTCTCCTCCCACATACCCTTGGAAAAAGGACATGTCTCATGGTGGCCAAACTTTCTTAAGAGAAGCTAACGCAGTTTTGCCTCTTGCTGCCTAGTATCATAGATTTGCAAGTAGCTCTCCAGATTCTTTCTCTCTATCCACATCCACTCATCCACTGATGGATGCCTCATATCATTCTCCATCTTTGTACTCCTCCACAGGAGACTACCATCCTCCCCTATCAGATTTTTCTCCTTGCATTCCATGGGATGCTGAAATGCCTCTCCTTGGAGATCTCCTAGAGAATATCTTTCACTGATTATCATCTTGAACCCATAAGGATCCAAGTGGGTTGAAGGATAATCCTCCTCACTACTACTTCTTGGCAGTGCTGTAACCCTCCTCCAGGGTGCTCCAACTATCTCATGTCTCAACTCCTGGATCAATAATTGATTCTGCATGAATTTGTTTGGAGAAAAGTTCACTCCATCCTCCAAGGTCATGACTCCCTCCAAAAGATCACACTCCAACCTCAAGGGTTGTGTGCAACTCAATAGGGGTCAATGAGAATGATGGTTCATCTGCTTCTTGAACCATTCAAGTTTGCACAGCATAGTGCAATCCTGCTGCTCTACCTTAGCAATAATGTTTGATCCTAAGCCATATGAAGACATATCTCCACAATTTTTAGAAATATTTTCTGAAATAAGTAAAAGTGGAAATCTCTCCATACCTTGGTGAGATTTGGGAACCTCTTGTAGTGCTGCAAGGGCTCCTCCCTCCAATGTAATGGTTGTCCTAACTGTTGATGTAGAAGGTTGTTCTCCCAAGGCTGTGGCAGCGCTGGTGCATGACTCCTCCCATGGTGGTATGGGACTTCTCTCCTCTGATCTTCCTCCATCAAAGGTTCTAATCAGTCCTTGAGTGAACTCAGCAAAAGAATTCACTCTTGTATGGTTTAAGTGACTGAACCACCAAGCATTGGCTTCACCCTCTAGGTGCAGTGCTGCAACTTCTACTGTCTCCCTCTCTACTACTGGATGTAGTAGGAAGAATGCCTCAAGCTTCCTTGCCCAATCTCTTGCTGTAGTTGACCCATAAAATGTAGACAATAGGAATCTATTGCCTTTGATTTATCCTTTGCTGCAGGGTCTTCTTTCTTCCCTCAGTTGGATAAACTGAGGAAAATCTAGGGTCTCTTTGAAAGCCCTAGGTTGGCACTTGTATTCTGCCAAATACCCACTCAGGATCTCATGCTCTAAGTGGTCTCCTTGCTCTCTACTTCCTCTATGAGAATAGGGAGTGCATGCATCTTATTCTTCTTCCTGAAACCTCCCAACGGTCTCATTGCAGCTCTCTCCTCCTTGAAACCCTCTTATTGTTTCCATGCATTCCTCTTCTTCCTTCTTAGATATGAAAATGGATGAGAGTAATCTCAACCTATCCATCATTTTTTTCTCCTCTTCTTCTTATCTTCTGATTGGATCTAAAATCCATAGGCTGAGCCAAGATGGCAGCTCTGATACTACTGTAATATCCTAAAATGGGAACAGCTACACTATTAGGAATATTTTGAGTTATTACCAATGTGGAGCTTCAAAAAATCATGAGCATGAAAATGTAGAGCAGCTCATTATATTTCAAATAACATCATACCAGCAGATGAAAGAACCTCAGCAACAAGATGGCCTATATTCTCCTTCCCGAGTGGGGAAATGCAACAATAAAGGGCATAAAACAGCTGTATTCAGAAAATAGCGCAATAAAAGTGGATACTTGGAATTGGATCCCTTATTTTAAATCATATATAACCCACTTGCAGAATTAGAGGTGAAAAAAATGAAACTAGCTACCTTAAACAAATCTCCCCGGCTCAATACTGCTTAAAAACACCTTGATCCCATGACTTCTATACAACAAAATTTCTGAATACTATGAAAGCGTAATTCCCATGAGGGCTTCTATATAAAATGATGAAATAAGTCTGATATGTATTCTATGTTAATAAATTAGTAGATAAATGGAGGATTAACCTCTTTTACACAAAGAAAAAGACACCCGGCAAGGGTTTCCGACAATATACATGTACAAAAAGAAGGACTGCAGAAAATAACGCAATATACTGCAAATATGCATTAAGCACGGCTGAATATGACATATAAAGTTGAATAATATAGAAAATGTCCCTAGGCCCTCTTATTAGAACTCCCGAAGGGAAATAAACACATCGTCCTTAAATACTGGGACAAAACAACAATATTTAACCCAACAACAAGGCCCCTGCAGAAAAAGACCCAGTTTATGAAGATGAATGCACTGTAGATGTTTCTGGCTGAGTGGCCTTAAGCCAAATGGTGAAATGGAAGCTCAGATCCTTCCCTTTGATCCCTTAATCAAGCTAGTCCAAAGAAAGGATGGAATTCCCGCATGATAATTCCTTGCACTAAGCAGTGCAGCAACTCCGGCTAAACAGATGAAGCATGCAAATAGTCAGAAGACCAAATATAGTTGAATACTCCATGATTTATTTGATGCTATGCCCTCCTTTTTATCTTTGGTGAGCCTCCTCTCCCCCGACCCCACACATTGTTGAGGTGACTTCCTAGTGAAGATTCCTCCTCCAAAACTGCGTTGTCCTAGTTGGCTTCCCTTCTCTTTGTAGCAGCGCTGTTGACTTTGTCAACTGAGACTAATCCACCTGCAATGCCTCTTTTCACACTGAAGGATCCTCAATCTAGCTCTCATATGTGTGTCTAGGCTGATCCTTGTTCACATTGAGCTAGTTTACTTGGGTGATCTCTTCCTCCTCAAGAATGCATGTTGACTTAGTCAAACTTGACTATGTCCACATCTGTTTTGCCCTTGTTCACACCTGTAAGTGTAAATTCCAGCTCCTAAAGTGATCCCCTTCCTTATTAAGGTGGAAATTATTCATATTTTTATTGTTCATAGGCTTCCTTACCCATTTATTCCTTTCCTAGGTGAAAGTAGCAAAATCTAATATTCCAAATTGCTGTGTGCAAATTTTGGAATATTACACACTTCTAGTTCAAACAATATTTCCAAAACATGATGGGGAAGGAAAAATCATATTAGAACATGAAGTATTCACGGAAACAAGAACTGGACAACTACGAAATCGATCAATTTCAGAGTATCTTATCAAATGGAATAACTTACCCACTGAATATTCTACATGGGAGGATGAGAATTTTATAAAGAAGCATCCAGAGCTACTCAAGCATTGAGGACAACACTTTTTTGAAGGAGAGGGGCATGCTAGGTCCCTATATTACTAGTATAGTCCCTTATTGTTATTAGTGTAACCCTCTTATTGTTATTATTGTACCTCTGTAACCCCAATATTGTTATTGTTGTGCCCTTACATTATTATTGTTAGGTCAGATAGGATTATATTGTGACCCCATGGACTACTATATATAGAAGGAGGTTTTGTCATTTGTTTCATCCAAGAATTTTTCATTTATGTAATGTAAATGAGGTTGCCCCCTCGAAGTGGCTTATTTCCAAGGCATTGATATCTCTTTTCTTCTATTTTTGGAGCTGGTTTCATATATATATATATATATATTGAATAACATTTTTTTTAGAGACAATTTGTTTTGAATGTTTATAAATATATCTATTCCTCCAATAAATATTTTGAATATATTGTTGTATGCAATATGTTTCAATGTGTTTTGTTTTGTATGAATTTTGATTAAAATGAAACTATAGATTGAAATGATGTAGTTCAAGGACATCTTAATTTTGATTTATATATATGATAAAAATATTTTTCTAAGTTTCATTCGTTCTTATAGAATTTCATCTTGTCAATTTGACTATATTATATTTCCAAAATATTAATTTATTTCCTTGATAGTTAGGTAGGTCATTTATACAACTGTGAAATTTTCAAATGTATGTCAAAGATGAACATGATATTTGCTAAAATTGTAAAATATTTGAAATTGAAATTATTACTGTGTGATTATCTTAATTACTTAACTACCTCTTTCATTCAATCTTTGCAAACTATCTATAACTATCTATATACATATACATACATACATATATATACATATATATATATATATATATATATATATATATATATATATATATATATATATATATATATATATATATATATATTATTTTTATTATTTTTATTTATTATTTATTATTTTATTTTATTTATTTATTTATTTATTTTTCTGTGTGTGTTTGTTTGTTGAAATTGTCTTCATTTAAATTAAAATGCATAATTGGAATCAATTAAGTCGACATGATATTTACTAGAATTGTACAATACTCGAAATTAAAATTATGAGTGTGCAATTACCTTAATTATTTAACTACCTCTTTCATTCAAAATTTTTAGAGTATATTCACTATAATTACATTGGGATATAAATTGAAACGTTCGCTATATTTATGTTGTAATTGTATTTATTTACATTGAAATGCATAATTGGAATCAATTCCTTGAAAATATCATTGGGCATATAGATTGTGTATAACTTAATATTTTGGAACTATTAAGCTTACAAAACAATAAGTCAAGTTGGAATTCCATGGGACATCAATTTAGTAGTTTACTAACACATTACGTAATTTATTTTTAGCCCCATTTTATCTCACACTACTAACACTGAGTTTCAATTTATTTATGAGAAGAGCCCTTAATGTAAGACCTCACTCCATATGAATTTTTTTTAAAATTCATTCCAAACCAAATTGTTTTTAAATTTTGATTATTTAATATGAATTTATTAGCTTAGAAAAAGGGTTGTATAACTATTCTAATATTTGGAGATGTGTTAAAATTTACTTAAATAATTTTTATTGTATATATATATTTTTTTTAATTTAAAATGTAATTTTTAAAATAGATAAATTTAACATCTTAAAAAATTCTAGGTAGTTTCATTATACAGAGATCACAATTCAAATATAACTTTACAATTTAATATATGCTAGACTAGGCTATTAAATCTCCTGAGCCAGATCCTCATGAACACCTTTTACGATCTACAAGTCGGTCCTATCTATCACCTACACATGACCACGAACAACCCCATTTGGCTTATCAACCCCATTCTACCTCCTGAGGATTTTAACAATTCAAAAGATTGTTCATCCATTAATTATATTTTGTATCCTTATATATGTACTTATTTTGTTTATTTTAATTTTTAAAAATACACATGATAACTCTATGTTGACCATGACATACTTACACATCATCATCATACTCAGTTGTATAATTCCCCTCTAGGTTCAATAAAGAAAATAAGTGACAATTGGTTTGTTAAAAACATGGGAGGGAATTTTTTTACACTAACGAAATAAGACGAGGTATGTGTATATATGTGTGTTAATAATAGATTTAATTATAAGCATATTGAGAGACATTAATTAATAGGTTTATTAAGATACATATTAAATTAAAAGAATTGGTAATATTATGTGAAGTAATCCCCAATGGGGGTGTCTTGTTACAGTGACAAATGGTGGCGGAGAATGCGGGAGGGTCCTGCCTACTGCCATGCACCAGGTAAGAGCATTCATAGCTCGCACGAATGAGGTAATGGTTCATCGATCATCGTAATGTCACCGTGGGTTTATGAGAATATCAAGGGAGATGGGTATGTAGAGCGCATTCAATAATGTTTGGGCGATGGAGATTTCTTCAGTGGGATAAACCACACTATGTCGCGATGTTTTTTCTAAAGCCATGGCTTGAGCCTCATGTGCAGGGTGCAAGCTGGAAGAACAGGGAGGTTGTGAGTTAGGTATGGTGTTGTATGCGACCATGGGATCCTGGTAACCGAGCTTTATATGTGAAGTGCTTTGTGGCATAGGTAGCTTCTACTTTGCGGGTGCTGGGAAAGAAGCCCAATTGGTCGGATATATCGGGTGGTAAACGATTCTCAGTGGTGGTACGGGTTGCTGTGAACATGGACAAGTATGGGGAGTGGTATTGGAGTGGGCTCAAGTGGTGCTCAGAAGTGTTAACTCCCTGGTGCATGTGCTGGTACTGGAGTCCATCTGCAGAAAGAAAGGGAGGGGAGCTAGTATTCATGATTGTGGTATGTTCTAGCAAGTTGGACAGTGCCGGTGACATGGCGAGCAGGGATGGTTTTCGAAATGGTAATCTGAATAGAGGTGAGGAATCCTATGTGGGTGAAGGATATTCTCACCCAGTGTGAGCGTGGAGTGGGCATAGGGGATGCATGCCACGGCTATGAGGCAAAGCTTGCATAAGTGGCTTTCGGCGCGACATGGAGGATAGGAGGTCGAATGGGGAACTGAGATTTGACTCTGAGTCCACGGAGAGCCAACACTCGGTGGTAGGGATAGCAGTCTCTCCATCTCGCTTGTAGGGGCAAGTTGATGCTTTGATTACCCTGGACGTGATACCCACCCAGCTCCAAAATATTCAACTCAATTTGGACAACATGCGGGTGCAAAGGTAAGAAGAACGCAATGAGCTTATTGCTTACATAAATGATATACAACATATGTAGAATGAAACTCTTGATGCTTTGGAGAGTCTATGATGCCAGCTGAGGCACTCCCATGACCACCTCCGAGTGTTGGAAATATAGGTATAACATATAGACTACCATGTCCACAATCGTGCAGGTTTCTTTGTAGTGCCGACATCAAATCCTCCTAATCTGTCACCATGATGTTTTATGTTTTACTGCCTTTTTCCAGTTTTATGTTGAAGATAACCATTGGCACCATTTTCCTTGGCATGCATCCAAGACTATTGGTTGTGAGGCCTTTGGCCTGGTTCTCTTTTAAGCTTGGGATGCTCATATGTAATCAACGATGTTGTTGTGTGATCTAAATTTTGAACTGATAATATAAATATGATTTCGACCGACAAATATATATATATATTATGTGAAGTAAAATAATTTATTATTTTACTTCGAGGTTAGAGAGAAATAAAGTAATTAAAAGTGAAAAATATATATATATTATTTTTTAATATGAGGAAGATATATGACTCTTATGAATTTTAAGAATATTTCAATACAGGGTTATTATAAACTATTTGAATATTCATGTAAGGTAATTTATTTTAATATGAAATTCACACACACACACACACACATATATATTTTGATTTTTATACTTAGAATAAAAACACAAAAACCTAGAGTAATTCCCCACATTTTGTGCATGGTAAACTAGGTAAACCATCTCACCCTAAGTGAATAAAAGAGAGTTGAACCTATGATAACAACTAGAAACAATATCAAAGAACTTCATGTCTTCCTATAGATAACTTGAGCAATAAAATATTTTAATATGCAATATTGAGTTATATATATATATATATATATATATATATATATATATATATGTATGTATGTATGTATGTATGTATGTATGTATGTATGTATGTATGTATGTATGTATGTATGTATAAACCATAGATTTATTAAGTACTCAAAGGGATCAAATTTTCTATAGGTGCTTATCAATTAGGGTTATCTTGGGTGGTTAGGTGAAATGGTTATTATCTTCCCCACTTGCATTCAAATGTTTGCTACTCACGTGATGAGATATAAGCCTTATTTTTATAATGAATTTGTGCCTATAAATATTGTTGCATTCTCTTAAAGTCTTGTGAACTTTTAAGTGAGTGTTCTTGTGCACCGACCTAGTACCAAAATGCTCATTCTTCGTGTTTTGAAATTTTGAAGTTGTTTGCACCTCAAATATTTCATCCCTCCCCATAATTGTTAGATACTTGGTTAATATGGAAATATATTATGTTGGACACCTAATATGTTAAGGTTATGGTGTGTTATGTAGCAGCTGTGAAAGTCCAAGAAACCTTGGAAAATGAATCCAACTATTTCAACATTGTACTTATATGTGCAATATTATTAATATGAATTGAATTAATTTTCCAATTGTGATTCCAATAGTTGAATCAATTTTCCAATTGTGATTCTAGCAGTGGTTTATCCGCCTTGTTGAATAGTTGAGACATTGGTTTGTGGCCTTCTAGAGTATGCATGTCTAGGCATTTTGCATACATTTAAATCTTTTCTTTGTGTGTAAGTTTGTATGTTTGATCTAAACCACTGTGAATGTATTGTTTCGTCTCTCTACATATTTTTTGAAGGAGGAATTTACATAGAGCTTATGCATGGATCACCCTGATCATACGATCCTCATGCAAGAAGAGATGACAACGATCATTGGTATGAAAAATATGTAATGCCTTACCTAGAAAATCTTAAGAATAGCCACAAAAATTATGAGTTTATAAGGTGTTACTCGATGTGGGGTTTTTACAAATAGCTTGTTCAGCAAGTGTTGTAGGTGGCTTCTATATATTGGTTCTCAAATAAAATTGCACAGTAAATAAGTCACACCATAAAATTGTACAATAAATAATTCACACCATAATGGAGTGTCCAAATACCTTTGACTTATTTATCTTATACCCAAATATATATAAATTTTGGTGCAATGTTTACATAACAATAAATTCATGTAAAAGTAGTCCCTTCATTAACTAGAAATCGACATACACAAAGAATGACAAGGATGGAATAACCTATAACTTATGTCATCATTAAAGCTTTTTCATATCAGTCATATTTTGGAGCAAAATACACCAGTAAAAACTCAGAATTTTAGACCCCAAAATGATTGTAGACTCTGCTCAGGGATATTCCAGCAACATGTTCAAGGCACAAGAGTAGAAAAATACACCCTTGGAAGGCACCAAAATTAGCCAAATAGATTCCACGATATACACTAACAATAAGGAATGTGTAATATGTTCCCCTTGGTAGTGACTATGCACCCCAACATAGATGTATCTTTAGCACATTAGAAATGGCCTCAAATTCATCCCACAATGAAGAAAAACTCAACCTCTAACATTGACTTAACCAAAAACCACAAAGATGAATTGAACCTACTTAAAAGTGCACTGAAGCCTAAGGAAAAGGAATTGGATTTGAAACTAATATATGTTTATTTTTCTTCAATTCTGGTCAATGGAACTAAATTAGAAATTTGAAAATAATTATTCCCTCTCTTCTGTTGGGAAAAATAATGAGGGGGGGGGTGGGTTAATCAATATTTAAAACTCACACGGAATTTTATTTTCTTTACTCATTTCTACAGGTGACTTTAGTTAATCAAACAAAGGTATGCACACGGTTTTCTTTAGGGAAACTTGTGTATGCCCAATAAAATTATTATTCAGATAAATCGTTAGAAACTTTACTTACCCCAGTGCATCATTTATTCATCAGAAATTTAGTAAGTAGTAAACATGTGCAATAAGAACATAATAAATGATCACACATAAGCAACACACATGAACACCAGGAATTAAGGTGGAAACCCAATTCGAGAGAAAACCACCATTGATGTCATCTCTGTCTTCTATAGTTATTATATAGAAAATTTCTTATAATCTTATATTGGCACATACTCATACCAACTCATAGGCACCCACTTGTGGAAGGCTGCAACCTTCTCTCGTTTTCTAGTTACTGCTGAAAGGGAGATCAAACCCCTTGATCTTGTTTACCAGCCACTACTGGAAGGGAGCTACAACCCCCTAATCTGATCACTAGCTCCTAATAGCAGGAAGCTTCGACTTCCTTATTGAAGGCTCCAACCCTCAGCACCATCGCAGACTATGTTTCATTAATTTTCACACTGGATCCAACAAATTTTAACACAAAACAACTTGTAAATCAACTGAAGAAAGCATCAACCCAATTCAAACATAACAATGAGATCATTATAACCAGAACACATAACTAAACCCAAACTTCTACATCACCACATAGAATCAACTGCAACCTCGATCATGCATAAGAAAAATTTATACGCTACTTTACTTAAGGCAACCCACGTGTATACGTGCTTTTCTGTGGAGCAACCTATGTAGATATATTAGTATATTAAGATTAGAGTTTTGACCTGACTCAGAATAGATCAGAGATATTCAGACATATTTTTTCAGTTTTACAGATCCCTCATATAGTCAGCAACATCAATCATTTTCAATCAACCAATCATTGATCTTTATACACAACCAACTAGCAACATAATCAGTACTCAAACAACCCAGATCTATATGAAGACATCATTGAAATACAACAGAAATAAATGAAAACTGATCGGACATTTCCTTCAGCATCCTTTAGTAAAACCCTGGCTTTCATACGTGCCTTCCATAAGACAAATCCATGATTGTATGCACTTCTTCCGAAACCAACTTGCGTATAGATTTCACCGAATATATACGCAAATTTCCAGAGCTGAACCCACGTGTATACGTGCCTTCCACATGTTGAACCCACATATATATCTGTAATTAATTCAGGACTGCGCAACACTTCACAACTACAAACTTACTCAGATAGTACCCTTCACTTCAACAAACATATGTTAAACCACATATCTAAACAACTCATAAACAGATCATGCAAATACATAGTCATTTCAGGTCCAGAGATCCCGATCCATCATTGTATTCATGGGTTCATCATAATATCAGATATATCTATTTATTATAGCCCAATCCATGAAAATATACTTCAGTTTGAATTATTCATTCAATTAACATACTCATTCCCACTTAGCGCTATGATATTCACCTCCTTATATAGTTTGAGCCTTAGCCAATACCATGAGCCAAAACCACACAAGTGTACATGGTATTCTTGGATGGGATCAAATAACCATTATTGAACTCAATGTTGTGGGCTAATACCATGGTAAATACCCCTAGTATTATAAAATTATTTCGCTAGCACATACGTGAATTTTCTTCTTCGTACCCGCGTGTATATGCAACTTTGCCTTTACTAACTCGCATATAGTTCTTCAACTATGTACGTTATCCATCTTCTGATTCTGATCTACAAAGCCACTATCCCATCATTCTGAAATTCTAATTCATTATCTTTTCATCTTTGAACTTATCCAAAAACCATATACGTGGTCTTTTACAAGTGGGTTGCCATCAAAGACAACTCATTCAGACATAATGCCAACATTTTCTTGACATAAAAATATCTAAAATTTGTACCATGAATATGGTGTAAACGGCTCCCATAAACAACTCATCCTATAGAAATTAAGTGTTGATATCATATGAAATTAAACCTATTTATTGGAATGAATCAGCCATATATGATAGCAGAAATTGGCTTCTTACTCATGCACAATAAATTCGGTCTGATTCTAGGAAAAAGTAGTCAATTTGATCTTTGCAAATGACAAGTCTTTGGCACTTTATGAGTGTGATAATCTAGTTGTCCCTTGGAGACTTGAAGCAATAGCTTGACCCTCAAACCTCCTAGTTGTTCATAAACCCTTCTTAAAGATAATCCTGAATGATGCAATATGACCCCTCTTCAAGCTTGTGATCTAGAATGGTCGACTCAAAAATATTTGTAACCCTGCAATAAGCAAAAATGATAGACTAATCTTCCTAAAATTTAACTAGGGTGGCACTCAAAGTCCACCTAAATTAGCTTAGAGTTTCACTTGAAACTCTTGAAACTAACTTGAGCTTCTTCTCAATGTAAAGTAGAATTTATAGGAATAGGATCCGCTCTAAATGAGTTCAATCCTCTATTTATAATTCTTCTTTTAGCCTCCTCCTAGCTTATAGATTCTCCTTTTTCCCAATTATTTTATTTGTGGGGCCCATTTTCCACTAGGAGACTTTTGCCAATATTTTGAATAAAATAGTAATCATCCTCTGTTACACAAAAATTTGTCACTATCCCTGTACTTCCCTTTCCTGATCTTGGAGACCCCTAATAGTGACCCCTGTGTCTATTTTCCATAACGAAAATGTGCCATTATATCCCTTACAACATAATGAGTAAAATCTACGTTGAACATTCCTAAAGAAGCTCCTTAAAAACATGGTTATCTAGAGCAGCGTGACCTATGTGTGATTTGCTCGTGCCGATCGCTCTTTTTTGGTCTGGGGAAATGTCGATCGATGCTAGAATGAGAATCATACCCCTGCTGATCCTCTTCTGGAATTAAAAAAAAATCTAAGTGAAGCTTCGTGGCGGAGAGCTGTTTGTTTGTTCCTGAGGATAGAGACGAGCTTCTCCCTTTGGGCTTCTTATTCCTAAAAAAGTGGAACCATCCAAAGGACTAACCCATTTCCCCACCTTAAGTGGATCCATGTTCCCTCTTCCCTTGCTATAAAATGGACATCCTCCCATAGCTTTGCTACATAGAACAAAGATATATGAACAACAGAGAGATATTTTTTGCTATAGGAATCGAGTGAGAGAGACCTTTTTCCCTTCGTATCAAGTTGAAATGAGTGCTTTGGAGACATGCCTAGATCTGGACCCGTCGAAGGAGAGTTGAGACATCAAGGTGCAGGTTGTAAATCCCTCTCTATATTTTAATATAATACAATTTATTCTTGCTTTCCATTCTCATCTTTAATGTATGATTGGATTCTTAGTTCTCCTTGATCAACTAGGTAGATTTTTTATGCGAGATATATGTTATGCTTTCACATTTGCTATTGTTTGATCCCTTGTGCAAGTAACCAAGCATCGGTGATAGCGAGGATTCGACTACAGAGCATGAAGGATCAAAGGATTCAAGCGAGGAACAACATCAAATTAAGGTAGGTGATCTATTCACGATCTGCATACATTTACAATCTAGGAAAGTAAGCTTCTAATTGTTCCCTATTGTTACTAGACCCATCCTAGGGCTAGAGAGATCGTCTCTATACGCAGAGAGGATTTTGATGCATAGAAAATTGGGTCCAGGAGGATGGTCCTTCCACTCCCGTAATGCATGGGGATAGTCCTCCTATTACTATGGCACCCCCTCCATATATTTTGATCACTTCCTTTAATTCGATCTGATTCACAAGATAATGACTTCCTTCTTACGTGCTCTTTGAGATCATTGTACAGGCCTGCGATATGGTCGTACCAGGAATGATTATAGATGAAGGCACATTGGTTAGTTTTTTTCCTCAACTACCTAGTAAGCTTTCATTTCCCCATAGATTGTGCCTGTTACTCAGAATTTGTTGGCGTTCAACAGAGGAACCAATCAAATGTTAGGAATTCTGCTAAAGTTACCTATTGCTTTAGGAGGAAAGCTTGTCTATATAGACGTGATGGCTGTCCAAGGCCCCTTTTGTTTTAACTTACTCCTAGGGCGCTACTATACTTATGTTATGGGAGCGCTTGTCTCATCTCTCTTTCGTGTGATCTGCTTTCCATATGAAGGTCAGATCGTTACCATTTATCAACTTTTATTCATTTGTCCTGATAGATGGCTAGTTGTGTAAGTCACCACATCTACTAGCAAGTAGTAAATGGCTGAGTGTATCAACTGAGCATACATGGAGTGACCAAAAATTTTCCCCATATCATATAGTAGATGGCTGTCTCCATCAAATGGCTGGCCAAAAATGGTTCATGGAGCCTAAAGAAAAACTTGCCCCTTTGTAGAGAAATGCACTGCAATGAAATGGTAAGAGCATGTAAATATTGCATTGAACAATCAATATATGCAAAAACAGAGTTCTTACCATGTAATGAAAGTAAGAAGGTGATAGGATCCATAAATGAGCCCTCCATAGTGATAGGACATACTCCTATAAAAAGGAATAAACCATATGCTTCCTGAAGATCTCTCTCCTCATGCTTGGAAGTCCAAGCCAAGAAGGACACACCACAACAACAGAGGAGTCCATCCACTACTTTTTCAGTCTCACCTCCTTCATGTCCACCAAGTGCATCAGATGTGAAGTGATCCTGGGAACACTCCATCAACAAAATCCTGCTCCAAAGTGACAACGCTATTGGCCTATGCGAATAGACTCCTGCCAACTCATAAATACATTCTCTGACATGCCCCATGTCAAAGAATCCTCCCATGATGCTTCCATATCCTTCCATTGCAACATCATGAAAAATGTGAAAGCAACTCTGCCCTTGCTCTCTGTCAATCCTCCAAAGCAACAAATGTCTTTGCTGCCCCAACATACCTCCATCATACAACTCATGTGGTGAAAACATAATTATTACATCATCATAATGCATCCACACTCCTTGCTGCCCCATGATGCAAGTACCCTGCCAAGTTCTCTCCTCCCACATACCCTTGGAAAAAGGACATGTCTCATGGTGGCCAAACTCTCTTAAGAGTAGCTAACGTAGTTTTTCCTCTTGCTGCCTAGTATCATAGATTTCCAAGTAGCTCTCCAGCTTCTTTCTCTATATCCACATCCACTCATCCACTGATGGATGCCTCATATCATTCTCCATCTTTGTACTCCTCCACAAGAGACTACCATCCTCCCCTATCAGATTTTTCTCCTTGCATTCCATGGGATGCTGAAATGCCTCTCCTTGGAGATCTCCTAGAGAATATCTTTCACTGATTATCATCTTGAACCCATAAGGATCCAAGTGGGTTGAAGGAAAATCCTCCTCACTACTACTTCTTGGCAGTGCTGTAACCCTCCTCCAGGGTGCTCCAACTATCTCATGTCTCAACTCCTGGATCAATAATTGATTCTGCATGAATTTGTTTGGAGAAAAGTTCAGTCCATCCTCCAAGGTCATGACTCCCTCCAAAAGATCACACTCCAACCTCAAGGGTTGTGTGCAACTCAATAGGGGTCAATGAGAATGATGGTTCATCTGCTTCTTGAACCATTCAAGTTTGCACAGCATAGTGCAATCCTGCTGCTCTACCTTAGAAATAATGTTTGATCCTAGGCCATATGAAGACATATCTCCACAATTTTTAGAAATATTTTCTGAAATAAGTAAAAGTGGAAATCTCTCCATACCTTGGTGAGATGTGGGAACCTCTTGTAGTGCTGCAAGGGCTCCTCCCTCCAATGTAATGGTTGTCCTAACTGCTGATGTAGAAGGTTTTTCTCCCAAGGCTGTGGCAGCGCTGGTGCATGACTCCTCCCATGGTGGTATGGGACTTCTCTCCTCTGATCTTCCTCCATCAAAGGTTCTAATCAGTCCTTGAGTGAACTCAGCAAAAGAATTCACTCTTGTATGGTTTAAGTGACTGAACCACCAAGCATTGGCTTCACCCTCTAGGTGCAGTGCTGCAACTTCTACTGTCTCCCTCTCTACTACTGGATGTAGTAGGAAGAATGCATCAAGCTTCCTTGCCCAGTCTCTTGCTGTAGTTGACTCATAAAATGTAGAAAATAGGAATCTATTGCCTTTGATTTCTCCTTTTCTGCAGGGTCTTCTTTCTTCCCTCAGTTGGATAAACTGAGGAAAATCTAGGGTCTCTTTGAAAGCCCTAGGTTGACACTTGTATTCTTCCAAATACCCACTCAGGATCTCATGCTCTAAGTGGTCTCCTTGCTCTCTACTTCCTCTATGAGAATAGGGAGTGCATGCATCTTATTCTTCTTCCTGAAACCTCCCAGCGGTCTCATTGCAGCTCTCTCCTCCTTGAAACCCTCTTGTTGTTTCCATGCATTCCTCTTCTTCCTTCTTAGATATGAAAATGGATGAGAGTAATCTCAACCTCTCCATCATTTTGTTCTCCTCTTCTTCTTATCTTCTGAATGGATCTAAAATCCACAGGCTGAGCCAAGATGGCAGCTCTGATACTACTGTAATATCCTAAAATGGGAACAACTACACTATTGGGAATATTTTGAGTTATTACCAATGTGGAGCTTCAACAAATCATGAGCATGAAAATTTAGAACAGCTCATTAGATTTCAAATAACACCATACCAGCAGATGAAAGAACCTCAGCAACAAGATGGCCTATATTCTCCTTCCCGAGTGGGGAAATGCAACAATAAAGGGCATAAAACAGCTGTATTCAGAAAATAGCGCAATAAAATTGGATACTTGGAATTGGATCCCTTATTTTAAATCATATATAACCCACTTGCAGAATTAGAGATGAAAAAAATGAAACTAGCTACCTTAAACAAATCTCCCCGGCTCAATACTGCTTAAAAACACCTTGATCCCATGACTTCTATACAACAAAATTTCTGAATACTATGAAAGTGTAATTTCCATGAGGGTTTCTATATAAAATTATGAAATAAGTCTGATATGGATTCTATGTTAATAAATTAGTAGAGAAATGGAGGTTTAACCTCTTTTACACAAAGAAAAAGACACCCAGCAAGGGTTTCCGACAATATACATGTACAAAAAGAAGGACTGCATAAAATAACGTAATATACTGCAAATATGCATTAATCATGGCTGAATATGACATATAAAGTTGAATAATATAGAAAATTTCCCTAGGCCCTCTTATTAGAACTCCCGAAGGGAAATAAACGCATCGTCCTTAAATACTGGGACAAAACAACAATATTTAACCCAACAACAAGGCCCCTGCAGAAAAAGACCCAGTTTATGAAGATGAATGCACTGTAGATGTTGCTGGCTGAGTGGCCTTAAGCCAAATGGTGAAATGGAAGCTCAGATCCTTCCCTTTGATCCCTTAAGCAAGCTAGTCCAAAGAAAGGATGGAATTCCCGCATGATAATTCCTTGCACTAAGCAGTGCAGCAACTCCGGCTAAATAGATGAAGCATGCAAATAGTCAGAAGGCCAAAGATAGCTGAATACTCCATGATTTATTTGATGCTATGCCCTCCTTTTTATCTTTGGTGAGCCTCCTCTCCCCGTACCCCACACATTGTTGAGGTGACTTCCTAGTGAAGATTCCTCCTCCAAAACTGCGCTGTCCTAGTTGGCTTCCCTTCTCTTTGTAGCAGCGCTATTGACTTTGTCAACTGAGACTAATCCACCTGCAATGCCTCTTTTCACACTGAAGGATCCTCAATCTAGCTCTCATATGTGTGTCTAGGGCTGTGCTGCTGATATGTCCATTGAGCTAGTTCTTGGGTCAATTCTTCCTCCTGAAGTGCATGTTGACATTCAAAATTCGGTATAATCACATCGCTGCCCTTGTTCACACACGTAAGTGTAAATTCCAGCTCTAAAGTGATCCCCTTCCTTCAATAGGTGGAAATTATTCATATTTTTACCCTATTGTTTCCATAGGCTTCGCACCCATTTATTCCTTTCACAGGTGGAAAGCCTTAGAAACCACATCACCCAAGTTAACATTGTTATAATTTTGAGATCTTCACACCCTTGGTTCAAACAATATTTAAACTTTGATGGGAAGGAAAAATCATGTTGACATGAAGTATTCCGCCAGAACAAATGCAGACCTTTCGAAAATGATCCAATTCAGTATCTTTCAAGAAGCAGAATAACTGCAAGATATTCTACATGGAATGAAATTTTATAAAGAAGCATCGAAACCTTTCAAGCATTGAGGACAACACTTTTTTGAAGGAGAGGGGCATGCTAGGTCCCTATATTACTAGTATAGTCCCTTATTGTTATTAGTGTAACCCTCTTATTGTTATTATTGTACCTCTGTAACCCCAATATTGTTATTGCTGTGCCCTTACATTATTATTGTTATGTCAGATAGGATTATATTGTGACCCCATGGACTACTATATATAGAAGGAGGTTTTGTCATTTGTTTCATCCAAGAATTTTTCATTTATGTAATGTAAATGAGGTTGCCCCCTCGAAGTGGCTTATTTCCAAGGCATTGATATCTCTTTTCTTCTATTTTTGGAGCTGGTTTCATATATATATATATATATATTGAATAACATTTTTTTTAGAGACAATTTGTTTTGAATGTTTATAAATATATCTATTCCTCCAATAAATATTTTGAATATATTGTTGTATGCAATATGTTTCAATGTGTTTTGTTTTGTATGAATTTTGATTAAAATGAAACTATAGATTGATATGATGTAGTTCAAGGACATTTTAATTTTGATTTATATATAAGATAAAAATATTTTTCTAAGTTTCATTCGTTCTTATAGAATTTCATCTTGTCAATTCGACTATATTATATTTCCAAAATATTAATTTATTTCCTTGATAGTTAGGTAGGTCATGTATACAACTGTGAAATTTTCAAATGTATGTCAAAGATGAACATGATATTTGCTAAAATTGTAAAATATTTGAAATTGAAATTATTAGTGTGCGATTATCTTAATTACTTAACTACCTCTTTCATTCAATCTTTGCAAACTATATATATATATATATTATTTTTATTATTTTTATTTATTATTTATTATTTTATTTTATATATTTATTTATTTATTTTTCTGTGTGTGTTTGTTTGTTGAGATTGTCTTCATTTAAATTAAAATGTGTAATTGGAATCAATTAAGTCGACATGACATTTACTAGAATTGTACAATACTCGAAATTAAAATTATGAGTGTGCAATTACCTTAATTATTTAACTACCTCTTTCATTCAAAATTTTTAGAGTATATTCACTATAATTACATTGGGATATAAATTGAAACATTCGCTATATCTATGTTGTAATTGTATTTATTTACATTGAAATGCATAATTGGAATCAATTCCTTGAAAATATCATTGGGCATCTAGATTGTGTATAACTTAATATTTTGTAACTATTAAGCTTACAAAACAGTAAGTCAAGTTGGAATTCCATGGGACATCAATTTAGTAGTTTACTAACACATTACGTAATTTATTTTTAGCCCCCTTTTATCTCACACTACTAACACTGAGTTTCAATTTATTTATGAGAAGAGCCCTTAATGTAAGACCTCACTCCATATGAAATTTTTTTAAAATTCATTCCAAACCAAATTGTTTTTAAATTTTGATTATTTAATATGAATTTATTAGCTTAGAAAAAGGGTTGTATAACTATTCTAATATTTGGAGATGTGTTAAAATTTACTTAAATAATTTTTATTGTATATATATATTTTTTTAATTTAAAATGTAATTTTTAAAATAAATAAATTTAACATCTTAAAAAATTCTAGGTAGTTTCATTATACAGAGATCACAATTCAAATATAACTTTACAATTTAATATATGCTAGACTAGGCTATTAAATCTCCTGAGCCAGATCCTCATGAACACCTTTTACGATCTACAAGTCGGTCCTATCTATCACTTGCACATGACCACGAACAACCCCATTTGGCTTATCAACCCCATTCTACCTCCTGAGGATTTTAACAATTCAAAAGATTGTTCAGCCATTAATTATATTTTGTATCCTTATATATGTACTTATTTTGTTTATTTTAATTTTTAAAAAGACACATGCTAACTCTATGTTGACCATGACATACTTACACATCGTCATCATACTCAGTTGTATAATTCCCCTCTAGGCTCAATAAAGAAAATAAGTGACAATTGGTTTGTTAAAAACATGGGAGGGAATTTTTTTACACTAACGAAATAAGACGAGGTATGTGTATATATGTGTGTTAATAATAGATTTAATTATAAGCATATTGAGAGACATTAATTAATAGGTTTATTAAGATACATATTAAATTAAAAGAATTGGTAATATTATGTGAAGTAATCCCCAATGGGGGTGTCTTGTTACAGTGACAAATGGTGGCGGAGAATGCGGGAGGGTCCTGCCTACTGCCATGCACCAGGTAAGAGCATTCATAGCTCGCACGAATGAGGTAATGGTTCATCGATCATCGTAATGTTACCGTGGGTTTATGAGAATATCAAGGGAGATGGGTATGTAGAGCGCATTCAATAATGTTTGGGCGATGGAGATTTCTTCAGTGGGATAAACCACACTATGTCGCGATGTTTTTTCTAAAGCCATGGCTTGAGCCTCATGTGCAGGGTGCAAGCTGGAAGAACAGGGAGGTTGTGAGTTAGGTATGGTGTTGTATGCGACCATGGGATCCTGGTAACCGAGCTTTATATGTGAAGTGCTTTGTGGCATAGGTAGCTTCTACTTTGCGGGTGCTGGGAAAGAAGCCCAATTGGTCGGATATATCGGGTGGTAAACGATTCTCAGTGGTGGTACGGGTTGCTGTGAACATGGACAAGGATGGGGAGTGGTATTGGAGTGGGCTCAAGTGGTGCTCAGGAGTGTTAACTCCCTGGTGCATGTGCTGGTACTGGAGTCCATCTGCAGAAAGAAAGGGAGGGGAGCTAGTATTCATGATTGTGGTATGTTCTAGCAAGTTGGACAGTGCCGGTGACATGGCGAGCAGGGATGGTTTTCGAAATGGTAATCTGAATAGAGGTGAGGAATCCTATGTGGGTGAAGGATATTCTCACCCAGTGTGAGCGTGGAGTGGGCATAGGGGATGCATGCCACGGCTATGAGGCAAAGCTTGCATAAGTGGCTTTCGGCGCGACATGGAGGATAGGAGGTCGAATGGGGAACTGAGATTTGACTCTGAGTTCACGGAGAGCCAACAATCGGTGGTAGGGATAGCAGTCTCTCCATCTCGCTCATAGGGGCAAGTTGATGCTTTGATTACCCTGGACGTGATACCCACCCAACTCCAAAATATTCAACTCAATTTGGACAACATGCGGGTGCAAAGGTAAGAAGAACGCAATGAGCTTATTGCTTACATAAATGATATACAACATATGCAGAATGAAACTCTGATGCTTTGGAGAGTCTATGATGCCAGCTGAGGCACTCCCATGACCACCTCCGAGTGTTGGAAATATAGGTATAACATATAGACTACCACGTCCACAATCTTGCAGGTTTCTTTGTAGTGCCGACATCAAATCCTCCTAATCTGCCACCATGATGTTTTATGTTTTACTGCCTTTTTCCAGTTTTATGCTGGAGATAACCATTGGCACCATTTTCCTTGGCATGCATCCAAGACTATTGGTTGTGAGGCCTTTGGCCTGGTTCTCTTTTAAGCTTGGGATGCTCATATGTAATCAACGATGTTGTTGTGTGATCTAAATTTTGAACTGATAATATAAATATGATTTCGACCGAAAAATATATATATATATATATATTATGTGAAGTAAAATAATTTATTATTTTACTTCGAGGTTAGAGAGAAATAAAGTAATTAAAAGTGAAAAAAATATATATATTATTTTTTAATATGAGGAAGATATATGACTCTTATGAATTTTAAGAATATTTCAATACAAGGTTATTATAAACTATTTGAATATTCATGTAAGGTAATTTATTTTAATATCAAATTCACACACACACACACACACACACACACACACATATATTTTGTTTTTTATACTTAGAATAAAAACAAAAAAACCTAGAGTAATTCCCCACATTTTGTGCATGGTAAACTAGGTAAACCATCTCACCCTAAGTGAATAAAAGAGAGTCAAACCTATGATAACAACTACAAACAATATCAAAGAACTTCATGTCTGCCTATAGATAACTTGAGCAATAAAATATTTTAATATGCAATATTGAGTTTTATATATATATATATATATATATATATATATATATATATATATATAGGTATGTATGTATGTATGTATGTATAAACCATAGATTTATTAAGTACTCAAAGGGATCAAATTTTCTATAGGTGCTTATCAATTAGGGTTATCTTGGGTGGTTAGGTGAAATGGTTATTATCTTCCCCACTTGCATTCAAATGTTTGCTACTCACATGATGAGATATAAGCCTTATTTTTATAATGAATTTGTGCCTATAAATATTGTTGCATTCTCTTCAAGTCTTGTGAACTTTTAAGTGAGTGTTCTTGTGCACCGACCTAGTACCAAAATGCTCATTCTTCCTGTTTTGAAATTTTGAAGTTGTTTGCACCTCAAATATTTCATCCCTCCCCATAATTGTTAGATACTTGGTTAATATGGAAATATATTATGTTGGACACCTAATATGTTAAGGTTATGGTGTGTTATGTAATCAGCTGTGAAAGTCCAAGAAACCTTGGAAAATGAATCCAACTATTTCAACGTTGTACTTATATGTGCAATATTATTAATATGAATTGAATTAATTTTCCAATTGTGATTCCAATAGTTGAATCAATTTTCCAATTGTGATTCTAGCAGTGGTTTATCCGCCCTGTTGAATAGTTGAGACACTGGTTTATGGCCTTCTAGAGTATGCATGTCTGGGCATTTTGCATACATTTAAATCTTTTCTTTGTGTGTAAGTTTGTATGTTTGATCTAAACCACTGTGAATGTATTGTTTCGTCTCTCTACATATTTTTTGAAGGAGGAATTTACATAGAGCTTATGCATGGATCACCCTGATCATACTATCCTCATGCAAGAAGAGATGAAAACGATCATTGGTATGAAAAATATGTAATGCCTTACCTAGAAAATCTTAATAATAGCCACAAAAATTATGAGTTTATAAGGTGTTACTCGATGTGGGGTTTTTACAAATAGCTTGTTCACAAAGTGTTGTAGGTGGCTTCTATATATTGGTTCTCAAATAAAATTGCATAGTAAATAAGTCACACCATAAAATTGTACAATAAATAAGTCACACCATAATGGAGTGTCCAAATACCTTTGACTTATTTATCTTATACCCAAATATATATAAATTTTGGTGCAATGTTTACAGAACAATAAATTCATGTAAAAGTTGTCCCTTCATTAACTAGAAATCGACATACACAAAGAATGACAAGGATGGAATAACCTATAACTTATTTCATCTTTAAAGCTTTTTCATATCAGTCATATTTTGGAGAAAAATACACCAGTAAAAACACAGAATTTTAGACCCCAAAATGATTGTAGACTCTGCTCAGGGATATTCCAGCAACATGTTCAAGGCACAAGAGTAGAAAAATACACCCTTGGAAGGCACCAAAATTAGCCAAATAGATTCCACGATATACACTAACAATAAGGAATGTGTAATATGTTCCCCTTGGTAGTGACTATGCACCCCAACATAGATGTATCTTTAGCACATTAGAAATGGCCTCAAATTCATCCCACAATGAAGAAAAACTCAACCTCTAACATTGACTTAACCAAAAACCACAAAGATGACTTGAACCTACTTAAAAGTGCACTAAAGCCTAAGGAAAAGGAATTGGATTTGAAACTAATATATGTTTATTTTTCTTCAATTCTAGTCAATGGAACTAAATTATAAATTTGAAAATAATTATTCCCTCTCTTCTGTTGGGAAAAATAATGAGGGGGGGGGGGGTTAATCAATATTTAAAACTCACACGGAATTTTATTTTCTTTACTCATTTCTACAGGCGACTTTAGTTAATCAAACTAACGTATGCACACGGTTTTCTTTAGGGAAACTTGTGTATGCCCAGTAAAATTATTATTCAGATAAATCGTTAGAAAATTTACTTACCCCAGTGCATCATTTATTCATCAGACATTTAGTAAGTAGTAAACATGTGCAATAAGAACATAATAAATGATCACACATAAGCAACACACATGAACACTAGGATTTAAGGTGGAAACCCAATTTGAGAGAAAACCACCACTGCTATCATCTCTGTCTTCTATAGTTATTATATATAAAATTGCTTATAATCTTGTACTGGCACATACTCATACCAACACATAGGCACCCACTTGTGGAAGGCTGCAACCTTTTCTCGTTTTCTAGTTGCTGCTGAAAGGGAGATCCAACCCCTTGATCTTGTTTACTAGCCACTACTGGAAGGAAGCTACAACCCCCTAATCTGATCACCAGCTCCTAATAGCAGGAAGCTTCGACTTCCTTACTAAAGGCTCCAGCCCTCAGCACCATCGCAGACTATGTTTCATTAATTTTCACACTGGATCCAACAAATTTTAACACAAAACAACTTGTAAATCAACTAAAGAAAGCATCAACCCAATTCAAACATAACAATGAGATCATTATAACTAGAACACATAACTAAACCCAAACTTCTACATCACCACATAGAATCAACTGCAACCTCGATCATGCATAAGAAAAATTTATACGCTACTTTACTTAAGGCAACCCACGTGTATACGTGCTTTTCTGTGGAGCAACCTATGTAGAGATCTTAGTATATTAAGATTAGACTTTTGACCTGACTCAGAATATATCAGAGATATTCAGACATATTTTTTCAGTTTTACAGAGCCCTCATATAGTCAGCAACATTAATCATTTTCAATCAACCAATCATTGATCTTTATACACAACCAACTAGCAACATAATCAGTACTCAAACAACCCAGATCTATATGAAGACATCATTGACATACAACAGAAATAAATGAAAACTGATCAAACATTTCCTTCAGCATCCTTTAGTAAAACCCTGGCTTTCATACGTGCCTTCCATATGACAAATCCACGATTCTATGCGCTTCTTCCGAAACCAACTTGTGTATAGATTTCACCGAATATATACGCAACTTTCCAGAGCTGAACCCACATGTATACGCACCCTCCACATGTTGAACCCACATATATATCTGTAATTAATTCAGGACTGCGCAACACTTCACAACTACAAACTTACTCAGATAATACCCTTCACTTCAACAAACATATGTTAAACCACATATCTAAACAACTCATAAACAGATCATGCAAATACATAGTCATTTCAGGTCCAGAGATCCCGATCCATCATTGTATTCATGGGTTCATCATAATATCAGATATATCTATTTATTATAGCCCAATCCATGAAAATATACTTCAGTTTGAATTATTCATTCAATTAACATACTCATGCCCACTTAGCGCTATGATATTCACCTCCTTATATAGTTTGAGCCTTAGCCAATACCATGAGCCAAAACCACACAAGTGTACATGGTATTCTTGGATGGGATCAAATAACCATTATTGCACTCAATGTTGTGGGCTAATACCATGGTAAATACCCCTAGTATTATAAAATTATTTCGCTAGCACATACGTGAATTTTCTTCTTCGTACCCGCGTGTATATGCAACTTTGCCTTTACTAACTCGCATATAGTTCTTCAACTATGTACTTTATCCATCTTCTGATTCTGATCTACAAAGCCACTATCCCATCATTCTGAAATTCTAATTCATTATCTTTTCATCTTTGAACTTATCCAAAAACCATATTCGTGGTCTTTTACAAGTGGGTTGCCATCAAAGACAACTCATTCAGACATAATGCCAACATCTTCTTGACATAAAAATATCTAAAATTTGTACCATGAATATGGTGTAAACGGCTCCCATAAACAACTCATCCTATAGAAATTAAGTGTTGATATCATATGAAATTAAACCTCTTTATTGGAATGAATCAGCCCTATATGATAGCAGAAATTGGCTTCTTACTCATGCACAATAAATTCGGTCTGATTCTAGGAAAAAGTAGTCAATTTGATCTTTGCAAATGACAAGTATTTGGCACTTTATGAGTGTGATAATCTAGTTTTCCCTTGGAGACTTGAAGCAATAGCTCGACCCTCAAACCTCCTAGTTGTTCATAAACCCTTCTTAAAGATAATCCTGAATGATGCAATATGACCCCTCTTCAAGCTTGTGATCTAGAATGGTCGACTCAAAAATATTTGTAACCCTGCAATAAGAAAAAATGATAGACTAATCTTCCCAAAATTTAACTAGGGTGGCACTCAAAGCCCACCTAAATTAGCTTAGAGTTTCACTTGAAACTCTTGAAACTAACTTGAGCTTCTTCTCAATGTAAAGTAGAAATTATAGGAATAGGATCCGCTCTAAATGAGTTCAATCCTCTATTTATAATTCTTCTTTTAGCCTCCTCCTAGCTTATAGATTCTCCTTTTTCCCAATTATTTTATTTGTGGGGCCCATTTTCCACTAGGAGACTTTTGCCAATATTTTGAATAAAATAGTAATCATCCTCTGTTACACAAAAATTTGTCACTATCCCTGTACTTCCCTTTCCTGATCTTGGAGACCCCTAATAGTGACCCCTGTGTCTATTTTCCATAACGAAAATGTGTCATTATATCCCTTACAACATAATGAGTAAAATCTACGTTGAACATTCCTAAAGAAGCTCCTTAAAAACATGGTTATCTAGAGCAGTGCGACCTATGTGTGTTTTTCTCGTGCTGATCGCTCTTTTTTGGTCTGGGGCAATGTCGATCGATGCTAGAATGAGAATCATACCCCCGCTGATCCTCTTCTGGAATTAAAAAAAAATTCTAAGTGAAGCTTCGTGGCGGAGAGCTGTTTGTTTGTTCCTGAGGATAGAGACGAGCTTCTCCCTTTGGGCTTCTTATTCCTAAAAAAGTGGAACCATCCAAAGGAATAACCCATTTCCCCACCTTAAGTGGATCCATGTTCCCTCTTCCCTTGCTATAAAATGGACATCCTCCCATAGCTTTGCTACATAGAACAAAGATAGATGAACAACAGAGAGATATTTGTTGCTATAGGAATCAAGTGAGAGAGACCTTTTTCCCTTCGTATCAAGTTGAAATGAGTGCTTTGAAGACATGCCTAGATCTAGACCCGTCGAAGGAGAGTTGAGACATCAAGGCGCAGGTTGTAAATCCCTCTCTATATTTTAATATAATACAATTTATTCTTTCTTTCCATTCTCATATTTAATGTATGATTGGATTCTTAGTTCTCCTTGATCAACTAGGTAGATTTTTTATGCGAGATATATGTTATGCTTTCACATTTGCTATTGTTTGATCCCTTGTGTAAGTAACCAAGCATCGGTGATAGCGAGGATTCGACTACGGAGCACGAAGGATCAAAGGATTCAAGTGAGGAACAACATCAAATTAAGGTAGGTGATCTATTCACGATCTGCATACATTTACAATCTAGGAAAGTAAGCTTCTAATTGTTCCCTATTGTTACTAGACCCATCCTAGGGCTAGAGAGATCGTCTCTATACGCAGAGAGGATTTTGATGCATAGAAAATTGGGTCCAGGAGGATGGTCCTTCCACTCCCGTAATGCATGGGGATAGTCCTCCTATTACTATGGCACCCACTCCATATAGTTTGATCACTTCCTTTAATTCGATCCGATTCACAAGATAATGGCTTCCTTCTTACGTGCTCTTTGAGATCATTGTACAGGCCTGCGATATGGTCGTACCAGGAATGATTATAGATGAAGGCACATCAGTTAGTATTTTTTCCTCAACTACCCAGTAAGCTTTCATTTCCCCATAGATTGTGCCTGTTACTCAGAATTTGTTGGCGTTCAACAGAGGAACCAATCAACTGTTAGGAATTCTTCTAAAGTTACCTATTTCTTTAGGAGGAAAGCTTGTCTATATAGACATGATGGTTGTCCAAGGCCCCTTTTGTTTTAACTTACTCCTAGGGCGCTACTATACTTATGTTATGGGAGCGCTTGTCTCATCTCTCTTTCGCGTGATCCGCTTTCCATATGAAGGTCAGATCATTACCATTTATCAACTTTTATTCATTTGTCCTGATGTGACATCTGGTCTACCACTGTCCCTTCTTGGTCCTTACCTGACGACGAAATCTTCCCCGCCATGGGTTAATTATGTGGCCACTTGTTCATTGCCCACATCCAGTGATAGTGTCGTCGTGTACCATGTACTGGAGGCGTTAGATCTTGATTTCCAAAATGTTGTTCTCCCATTAGATGAGAACCTCTTGGAAGCCATGAATTTTCATATGCCTTGATCAAGTCTCCAGAACATAGTTCATTTTCTTGTGTCAAGCTCCTTAAAATGTGAAACAAGCTCATCAGAGAAAATTTATTTTCTTCTGTCATGCTCTTTAAAAAATAAAACAAGCTTTCATGAGGATAGTTCGTTTACTATGTAAACCTCATTAAAAAATTAGGTCTTATGAGGATAGTTATTTTACTATGTCAACCTCGTTAAAAAATGAAAAAAGTTCCCTTTCAGTTCGACTCTTTCACTTCACCTCGTAATTGAACCTTCAATCCATCCATATGATAGTTACTAGTAGTCTACTGAGGAAAATGGATTGAAGTTTGGGGGGCATGTACCTTGGATTAAGTTGTCTTGCTGGGGGGCATTGTTGGCTCAAGGGGTCCTGTAGTGTCCCTTCTTAGTGAGATAGCTTTGATGACACTTAGAGATGGTGATTTT